>OY776253.1:9065000-9590000 GCA_963675405.1 Cosmorhoe ocellata | reverse complement strand
CGGCATGCTGTCGGCGCCCGCGCTCGCGCTCATCATGAACGACCTCTTCTCCGGCGTCGTCTACGCGGGTGAGCACTACCACTACTTACATGATATTTTTATAGGTCTGATTCGGATGTAAAAGTTATATTACTTTGATATTGCCCGAAGAGCTTGGTGGTCTCCAGTTCATTCTATTTGGTTAAAGGATTGAAGTGCGCCTTGAAAGCTTCTTTCCTGCTTTCTTTTTAGGTTCTACACGGGGTCTTTTTTCATGATTGGTCAATTTTAGTAGGATGGACCGACAAACTACAACAAAAATATCTAGCTAGACTGATACGATATTCTCAAAAAAATCTGACCATTACCAATAAAAGTCACTAACTTATCTAACTATCCTGTAGTCTGGGGAAAATGGTGCAGCTCTTCTAGAATGTGAACCACAACTTTGTAGTGAACCACAACTTTGTAGTGAACCACAACTTTGTAGTGAACCACAACTTTGTAGTGAACCACAACTTTGTAGTGAACCACAACTTTGTAGTGAACCACAACTTTGTAGTGAACCACAACTTTGTAGTGAACCACAACTTTGTAGTGAACCACAACTTTCTAGTGAACCACAACTTTCTAGTGAACCACAGCTCTTTCTAGAATGTGAACGTCAGTGTCGTGTTCCAGGCATCGACACGGACAAGAACAAGTACCCGATCGGCTCGGGCCGCGTCACGTTCGACAACGTACGCTCGTACGTACGCGCTATCTCCGCGGCGTACATCGAGATACACACAGACAAGTTCACCAAAAAGGTAAATAACTTACAAGTGCACCAAAAAGTTAAATAACTTACAAGTTCACCAAAAAGGTAAATAACTTACAAGTTCACCAAAAAGGTAAATAACTTACAAGTTCACCAAAAAGGTAAATAACTTACAAGTTCACCAAAAAGGTAAGTAACTTACAAGTTCACCAAAAAGGTAAATAACTTACAAGTGCACCAAAAAGTTAAATAACTTACAAGTTCACCAAAAAGGTAAATAACTTACAAGTTCAACAAAAAGGTAAATAACTTACAAGTGCACCAAAAAGGTAAATAACTTACAAGTGCACCAAAAAGGTAAATAACTTACAAGTGCACCAAAAAGGTAAATAACTTAAAAGTGCACCAAAAAGGTAATTAAACATTATACGATCAAAATGTGAACTTAAATTATTACGTAACAAAGTATTGATAAATATAACTAACTAGCTGACTCGACAGACGTTGTCCTGTCTTAAAACCTTCTCCTTACAATAACAATGACAACAAAAGAATAATTAGCAAAATTGGTCCAGCCGGTCACGCGTGATGCCGTGACCAAGGGAAATAGGGGTTCATTTTTATATTATACATAGAAGATAAAACTATTGCCAAAAAAATCTCCATTCGCCCTTTATAATTCGGGCATTCATTCATAATAGAGATATCTGGTATTACATCTGGTATCTGGTGGGATATCTGGTAGGGTTAAAGTCGTGATCATGTTTGTTTGTTAGAAAATCATCCCGCAGTGGTCCCATATACATTGTATTCCCGTGGGATCTACGTACAAAAATAAATTGTGTAATAAATATCGTAATATCTTCAGGTTCAGGTGGACCCTTACTTGGAGGACTCCATGTGCTCGGTGTGCAACCTGCAGCAGGGTCCCTACTTCTGCCGCGAGCCGATGTGCTTTGGGTAAGCTTATCTTCATAATTAACAGTTCATAACGCAAACTTAAGAAACAAACCTACTTTGTTTGTCTTGACTAGCTTCCGCCCACGGCTTCGCCCGCGTGGTACCTTGAGAAACGAACAAATCTATCCCGCGGGAACCGTACATTTTTCCAAGATAAAAAGTAGCCTGTGCTATTCCGAGAGTAATTATATCTGTGCCGAATTTCATCCAGATCCGTTCAGTCGTTTCAGCGTGAAAGAGTAACAAACATACATTCTCACTAACTTTCGCGTTTATAATATTAGTAGGATATTGTTGCTTCGAGTGTCAGTTCTAAGAATTGTTAGGATCTATTTAAGAGCTCCCTTTGAACAAAATACTATGAGACATTTTTATAAAAAATCATTATTTCGTAACGTGTGGACTGTTTTCGGACATGGCTGTCGGAGGTAGCGTGGCCGAGCGGTCTAAGGCGCTGGTTTAAGGCACCAGTCTCTTCGGAGGCGTGGGTTCGAATCCCACCGCTGCCAATGTTTTGCACAATTATATTATAGTTATTTATTATTTTAATGATAGTTATTAAATTACTGATCTTACAAAACTGACCAAGCTAAATTTCTTTTACTTAAAAATGTCTATGTATTTTATGTCTAAGACTTAAAATATACATTATTACTCCTAACATTATCTTGATTGGTATCTCAATAGTACAAAAAGCTTTGCCGACAACTGAGATAAATAAATAAATTGGTGGACACCAATCTAGCCCAAAACCACAACAAAACTAAGCAAAGCTTGTACTATGGAAACCAGATAGCTGATTAGTTATATACATTTATACAGGTGTTACCAGACTACTTCAGAAAACTGCAGGGGGTAATACTTTTTCTAAAGTTGTTTATATTGATGGGTACTTTACCCCCTGAAGTTTTCGGAAGTAGTCTAGTAACACCTGTATATGCAAGTCTTTGCCCAGCTGTGTTTCCAGCTAATCCAAAATTGTTTCCAGCTACTTCTGCCGCTCGTGCTGGTCGTGGCAGCACTCCACGGAGGAGCACAAGCCCCTAATGCGCAACTCCAAGAGCGTGGGTCCCTCTCTCGCGGCGCACGCGCACGGGGCGGCGCCCGGGCTCGCGCGCGCCTCGCCGCCCAGCGACCACGGCAGTCTATACGGCAGCTACCCCGGCCCTGGCGATGGTAAGCACTGCACATATTTTTAAGAGGGCGCTGAGTGTACACAAGACAGATTTCGTGCTTCATAGACAGCGTCAAATGGATGCCGAGGGTGTGTAAACGGGACAGAGTTGAGAGCACGACAGGAAACAAGTTAGTTTAGTAGGAGGTGCCTTTGACTACCTTATTATTTATTTATTTATTTAACACTTTCACACAAATTATTTATGCTAGGAGAACTTAATGCTAAAAGCATTCTCTACCAGTCATCCTGGGCGTGCTGAATGATGATACCTTCTAGATATTCTGGGATAATGTAGCATTCTAATGGTGAAAGAATTTTTGAAATCGGTCCAGTAGTTTTGAGAGTTTATTCGTTACAAACAAAAATACAAAACTTTCCTCTTTATATATAACTAGCTGATGCCCGCAGCTTCGCCCGCGTGAATGTCGATTATCGCGACTTTTCATACAAACTTTCATCCCTTATTTTATCCCCTTGGGGGTAGAATTAACCAAAATCCTTTCTTAGCGGATGCCTACGTCATAACATCTACCTGCATGCCAAATTTCAGCCCGATCCGTCCCGTGGTTTGGGCTGTGCGTTGATAGATCACTATGTCAGTCAGTCAGTCAGTCACCTTTGAATTATATATATTTAGATATTACTAGCTGTCCCGGCGAACTTTGTTCCGCCTTAGATAGTGACTTTTATTCTCTTTGACGTTTTATGTCACGTCACACGAACGCGGTCGAACGGGATAAAAAGTATCCTATGTCCGTCTCCTGGTTCTGAGCTACCTCCTCACCAATTTTCAGTCAAACTTTCTTTTATTGATATATAGATATGATGTATTTGTTTCAGGTACGCCATCCCCGTCGACGAGTGCGAGCGGCGCGTCCGGCACGTCCGACCCGGAGGCCGGAGAGCCGGACAGCGGCGCCGCCTGGCATCACTAGACTTAAACCGAGAGCCGCTATTAAGTTGGGCGCGCCAACCAGCTATATGCTTACTTTTCTGTTTGGTGGTTGATTTTTGACCTGATTGTGTACAAGGTGAACTATTTCGGAACAGGTTGACTAGCGAATATAGTTCAAGGTTTTGGCGTAACTATTTCGGAAAAAGTTGACAAGATTGGCGAATATCCTTAAAGGTTTTGGCGTAACTATTTCGGAACAGATTGACAAAATTGGCGAATTGTTCAATATTTTGGCGCAACATTAAGTATCACTAAGAGATAGCGCGCAAGGGTTACTTTTGCCGCCGTGACTGTTTGGTCACTCTTATCAAATCCGTGGGATGCGCGCATGTTACGTGACACTGAGTGACATCTCCATACATAACCGAGTGACGAAATAGTCACGGCGACAAAAGTAACTCGTGCGCGCTATCACTAAGTATCACTAAACTTGGATATAAAACAAATTCATTAATAATCTTAAGAATTTAGCAAAAGTTTCTATTGACTGGTTTTAATCCCTTCTCTGCTTTGGTTCATACAATCCTTAAGACAGGTTCAAGGTTCCGACGTAGTTCATGAAATTAATGTTATCAAAATCTAAAACTTTAAAATTTTCTAGAACCGCTTCTTTTTACAATAAGTGTAAGTACTTTAGAATTATTTTGCTGCTGAAATTTACTTCTAACTTCTCTTGTACACATTTTAAAATTATCAGTGTTTATAATTAATTATAAGACGTTGATTTTTTTACTTTTGTTATGTTTTTAATTTGAAATATTATTTTTGTTGATTTTTTTTTAATATTTGGAAATGAAGTAGGTATATTTTGTATTCACTTTTTTTAAGCTTTGCTTTTACTATTATTTTTGCTCACTGATTGTATGTCGGTGAATAAATACATTTATACAAAAACCATTACGCCAACCACTTAGAATGTTGATAGATTTTATAATGTGCCTATTAGATGTAGATTTTAAAAAAGTTTTAATGTATGTGCGTAGAGCCACAATTATCATTTTAAATATTTTAAAGCTTTTAATGAGGTTTTAAAAGTATTTCAAAGTTGAATAAAAATATGAAATGTTGATTTTATCAATGCTTGTTAACTGATTATATTTACCTATTCAAATAAAAATATAAAATTGAAGGTCTGGTTTAATTCCCAACTGCCCACACCACAACATACAAGTAGTTCACGTATTTATCACTTAGAACAAGGATTCTCAAACTAATTTATATAGACTTATCTTTCATACTTCGAAGCTTTTGATTTATTCAGTCTCAGTGGCGCAGCGGGCGAGAGTCCGCCTGCGACGCTAGAGGTTGCGGGTTCGATTCCCGCCGCAGAACAAATTTGTATACGATCTGCAGAAATTTGTTCCGTTGGTCTGGGTGTTTTCTATGTATAATAAAAATATCTATCTATGTATATAATGTAAGTATTAAATATATCAGTTATCTAGTACCCATAACACAAGCTTTTAGTAGCTTACTTTGGGGCTAGATGATGCTGTGTGGATTGTCCAGCATTATTTATTTATTTATTTATTCAATGAAAAATGTAGCAGAAAATTATTATCATTTAATTTTATTTAATGATTCCCTAATACAAAGAAATATTTACAAATCTAGCTTCCTAAGACTTAAGAGTTAGGTTCAGGCTGAATCGATGTGATTTTTATCTAATCTAGCCTGGGCCTCTCAAACTAGGGTATCTCAGCAGACCTCTGTTAAGTGGACGTTTTAGTATTCGTACTGAGATGCCCACTTAACAGAGACCTGCTTATTATGTAGGTATCTCGGATATTTGAGATATTGAATAGCTAAGTCGCGTTTCAGTATGTCTACATGAGTTTTGTTACTCATGGTACCAAATTCTAAGCAAATTAATGAAGCGCAAACTACAGTCGCTGTAGTACGTGTAGTACGCTGTTACGTAGGATAGTTAACTACGCGACTTTTAAGTACCCAACTATCCGCTAGAGGCGCTGTACAAGTTCTCATACATTTTTTAACTACAGTCGCTGGCGAGTGTAGATTGTGAAAACTCATGGTAGACCTACAATATTAGGGCGAAAGAAATCAAGTCGCCCTAAATTCCTGCGTACATTAGAAGGTACGTATAATAAGTAACAAGCTCTTTGGTAGGCGTTCAGTCGAAACTCATGCTCATGTCCGATACGTTGGTGACGTCACCGCTGGGCGGCGCGGGCGTCGGCGTCGCGAGCGATATGTTCACGGGCGGGAATGGGAACTGAGGGATTTCCTCTTCTGAAAACGAAAATAATAAAACCTATAAGTAATTGAGACCTTTGGTAGACTCCCGAGACAAGAAAATAAAGGAGAGATCTTTGTCCTGCAGTGGGATAACATAGGTTGACAAAAAGCCAAATAAAATACCATAAATACCTCTTTAAATATCTTCAAAAATCTAATAAATATAAGTAATTGAGTCTAGTTTACACAAGGCCATCGCTAGCTGCCAGTCTCACTGGCCTTGTGTAAACAGTTTTTCAAGCCAAGCCAGCGCTGGCGAGAATAGAGCGCCCATTGGCCTCGTCTAAACAACAGGGACAAGTCAGCGCTGGCTTATCTGCAGGATTGGCGCCACCATTATAGGCTTCGTATAAACTCTGCTTTTATCAGTTATCTAGTACCCATAACACAAGCTTTGAGTAGCTTAGGTACTTTGGGGCTAGATGATGCTGTGTGGACTGTCCAGCATTATTTATTTTATTTATTTATTTTACTAGTTTACCTGTAAGGGCAACGTCTAATCTATCCACGATAGCGTCCAGCAAAGCTAAAGACACCACGTCATCGGGATCCTTCGCCAAGGCAGAGTGCAAGGCCGCCGCCGCATCGGTCTCTCTGCCCATCAGCGCGAGGCAGAGCCCCGCGGCGGAGAGCGAGGTGGCCCTGGCGGGGCGGAGCGCTAGGGCTTTCTCGTGCCATTGTAGGGCTTCGTGCGCACTCCGAGGCCCGCCCAGGGCTCTCGTGGCGTGCCCGATGCCGTCCATCGTCGCGGCCCAGCAGGGACTTAACTGAAATGGTATATCACTACATTTATAAAGTCCTCCGCAGTGTGTCTGTTCGCGATAAACAAAAAATACTGCATCGATTTTCATGCTGTTTTGTTTGTGGGTTTCGCGGGCGATACATAGATCTATATAGGTTTCATTTTTAGAAAACGTCGTTTATCAAAAAAAACCGAGCAAAGCTCTGTCATCCAGGTAGTAAATAGTAAGGAATCCCATCAAAAACATAAATGTGAAATGAGAGCCTTTATGTGAAATAGTTTTTGAGTTAGGAGGTGGTGAAAAGTGGCTCCAAATGGTTCATGTAATATTACACACGGTGCGCGACTCGCCGTTCAGCTTGAACTTGGCTTGACACGCTACCGCGTGTCTAGATCTGGGCCCGCAACCGGCGGCGTGCACTCACGGGGCGGTCCTGCGCGTGCGCCAGCGCCAGCGCGTGCAGCAGCAGCGCGCGCGCGGCGGCCGGCTGCATGTACTGTAGTGTCACTCACGGGGCGGTCCTGCGCGTGCGCCAGCGCCAGCGCGTGCAGCAGCAGCGCGCGCGCGGCGGCCGGCTGCATGTACTGTAGTGTCACTCACGGGGCGGTCCTGCGCGTGCGCCAGCGCCAGCGCGTGCAGCAGCAGCGCGCGCGCGGCGGCCGGCTGCATGTACTGTAGTGTCACTCACGGGGCGGTCCTGCGCGTGCGCCAGCGCCAGCGCGTGCAGCAGCAGCGCGCGCGCGGCGGCCGGCTGCATGTACTGTAGTGTCACTCACGGGGCGGTCCTGCGCGTGCGCCAGCGCCAGCGCGTGCAGCAGCAGCGCGCGCGCGGCGGCCGGCTGCATGTACTGTAGTGTCACTCACGGGGCGGTCCTGCGCGTGCGCCAGCGCCAGCGCGTGCAGCAGCAGCGCGCGCGCGGCGGCCGGCTGCCCCGCGGCGGCGGCGGCGGCGCCCGCCTCGTGCGCCACGTGCGCACAGCGCGCCGCGCGCCGCACGCGCCGCCAGCCCGCGCCGTTCTCCGCGTCCGCGTCCTCCTCCTGCGCCGCCTCCTCGTCCGCCTGCGGGCACCGTCCCACTTAAACCGGATGTCCGTTCTCGATTTTGTTTTAATTTATTAATCACGATGTAACACCAGCAAAACCAAACAACACTTTTGATTTGTTTTTTTAAAGGTGCCACGCGGGCGAAGTGGGTGGAAGCTAGCGTCCGTGGGTGGAAGCTAGCGTCCGTGGGTGGAAGCTAGCGTCCGTGGGTGGAAGCTAGGGTCCGTAGGTGGAAGCTAGCGTCCGTGGGTGGAAGCTAGCGTCCGTGGGTGGAAGCTAGGGTCCGTAGGTGGAAGCTAGGGTCCGTGGGTGGAAGCTAGGGTCCGTGGGTGGAAGCTAGGGTCCGTAGGTGGAAGCTAGCGTCCGTGGGTGGAAGCTAGCGTCCGTGGGTGGAAGCTAGGGTCCGTAGGTGGAAGCTAGCGTCCGTGGGTGGAAGCTAGCGTCCGTGGGTGGAAGCTAGGGTCCGTAGGTGGAAGCTAGGGTCCGTGGGTGGAAGCTAGTGTCCGTGGGTGGAAGCTAGTGTCCGTGGGTGGAAGCTAGTGTCCGTGGGTGGAAGCTAGTGTCCGATGGTGGAAGCTAGTGTCCGTGGGTGGAAGCTAGTGTCCGATGGTGGAAGCTAGTGTCCGTGGGTGGAAGCTAGTGTCCGATGGTGGAAGCTAGTGTCCGTGGGTGGAAGCTAGTGTCCGTGGGTGGAAGCTAGTGTCCGATGGTGGAAGCTAGTGTCCGTGGGTGGAAGCTAGTGTCCGTGGGTGGAAGCTAGTGTCCGATGGTGGAAGCTAGTGTCCGTGGGTGGAAGCTAGTGTCCGTGGGTGGAAGCTAGTGTCCGATGGTGGAAGCTAGTGTCCGATGGTGGAAGCTAGTGTCCGTGGGTGGAAGCTAGTGTCCGATGGTGGAAGCTAGTGTCCGTGGGTGGAAGCTAGTGTCCGTGGGTGGAAGCTAGTGTCCGATGGTGGAAGCTAGTGTCCGATGGTGGAAGCTAGTGTCCGTGAGTGGAAGCTAGTGTCCGATGGTGGAAGCTAGTGTCCGTGGGTGGAAGCTAGTGTCCGTGGGTGGAAGCTAGTGTCCGTGGGTGGAAGCTAGTGTCCGTGGGTGGAAGCTAGTGTCCGATGGTGGAAGCTAGTGTCCGATGGTGGAAGCTAGTGTCCGATGGTGGAAGCTAGTGTCCGTGGGTGGAAGCTAGTGTCCGTGGGTGGAAGCTAGTGTCCGATGGTGGAAGCTAGTGTCCGATGGTGGAAGCTAGTGTCCGTGGGTGGAAGCTAGTGTCCGATGGTGGAAGCTAGTGTCCGATGGTGGAAGCTAGTGTCCGTGGGTGGAAGCTAGTGTCCGATGGTGGAAGCTAGTGTCCGTGGGTGGAAGCTAGTGTCCGTGGGTGGAAGCTAGTGTCCGATGGTGGAAGCTAGTGTCCGATGGTGGAAGCTAGTGTCCGATGGTGGAAGCTAGTGTCCGATGGTGGAAGCTAGTGTCCGTGGGTGGAAGCTAGTGACCGATGGTGGAAGCTAGTGTCCGTGGGTGGAAGCTAGTGTCCGTGGGTGGAAGCTAGTGTCCGATGGTGGAAGCTAGTGTCCGTGGGTGGAAGCTAGTGTCCGTGGGTGGAAGCTAGTGTCCGATGGTGGAAGCTAGTGTCCGTGGGTGGAAGCTAGTGTCCGATGGTGGAAGCTAGTGTCCGTGGGTGGAAGCTAGTGTCCGTGGGTGGAAGCTAGTGTCCGATGGTGGAAGCTAGTGTCCGTGGGTGGAAGCTAGTGTCCGTGGGTGGAAGCTAGTGTCCGATGGTGGAAGCTAGTGTCCGTGGGTGGAAGCTAGTGTCCGATGGTGGAAGCTAGTATCCGTGGGTGGAAGCTAGTGTCCGATGGTGGAAGCTAGTGTCCGATGGTGGAAGCTAGTGTCCGTGGGTGGAAGCTAGTGTCCGATGGTGGAAGCTAGTGTCCGTGGGTGGAAGCTAGTGTCCGATGGTGGAAGCTAGTGTCCGATGGTGGAAGCTAGTGTCCGTGGGTGGAAGCTAGTGTCCGATGGTGGAAGCTAGTGTCCGTGGGTGGAAGCTAGTGTCCGATGGTGGAAGCTAGTGTCCGATGGTGGAAGCTAGTGTCCGTGGGTGGAAGCTAGTGTCCGATGGTGGAAGCTAGTGTCCGTGGGTGGAAGCTAGTGTCCGTGGGTGGAAGCTAGTGTCCGTGGGTGGAAGCTAGTGTCCGATGGTGGAAGCTAGTGTCCGATGGTGGAAGCTAGTGTTCGTGAGTGGAAGCTAGTGTCCGATGGTGGAAGCTAGTGTCCGTGGGTGGAAGCTAGTGTCCGTGGGTGGAAGCTAGTGTCCGATGGTAAAAGCTAGTGTCCGTGGGTGGAAGCTAGTGTCCGTGGGTGGAAGCTAGTGTCCGTGGGTGGAAGCTAGTGTCCGTGGGTGGAAGCTAGTGTAGGTATATACCTCAGTGTCGCTGTGCAGCTGCGCGGCCCGCAGCATGAACCGCTCGCACATGGCCACGTTGTTGAGCAGCGAGCACTCCACGGCCACGTACAGCGGCGGCAGGTGACAGCCGGCCATCAGCTGACTCGCCTGGAACATTACACTTTTACTTTGTACTTGGTTTTTTTATTTTCCTGTCGTTAGTATGGATCTGAGTGTTGGGTCACCAACAGATGAGAAAAGAGCGCATGCGGCGGAGATGAGAATGTTGAGATGGATGTGCGGAGTGATGAAAATTGATATAATACAGAATTAGTTGGTACATTGTAAGCTTGAAAGTGGCGCCGGTGACGGAAAAGATGAGGAGTGATAGGTTAGCGTGGTATGGGCATGTTATGAGAATGTCATGTGACGAGGAGAGTCTTAGATATGAATGTGGATGGATACAGAGGGGTAGACGTAGGTTAAAGAAAAGATGGATGGACTGTGTTAAAGATAATATGAGTAAGAAAGAAGTGAGTACTGAGATGACGAATGACAGAGGGAAATGGAAGAAAATCACATGTTATGCCAACCCCACGTAACGTGGGAAAGGGGCAGGAAGATGATGATGTTATAGTTGGCTCAACGAATCTAGGCATTCGTGAAGTTAGCCGCAAGAGCTGCGCAGTATCGTTTTTCGGGAGCAATTGGAGGTATGGAGAGGGGCGGTCGGACTGTACATGCGCAAACTCGCACCTGTGGCTAACTTCACGAATTCCTAGATCCGTTGGAAGAACTGTACCTTGAAGTACGCCGCCATAGCTTGGTCGTGCTCGTTGTCGGCCGCGAAGCTGTGTCCGTAGGCAAGCCACACGCAGCCCGCGCTAGGCTCTAGACTCTTCGCTTTGCTAAGGTAACGCCGCGCGAATTCACTTTTACCTACAATAATACATTAACTTCACTGACATCCTACTTCTTACTAGAAGACTACTTCGATCGGAGTACTTAGAGAAAAGAGCTTGGGACGAATCAGCTCCAACTCTGCTAGGTGTTCCTAACAAAATTAACAAGGATCATATAGAATGGCCCAGCGAGTTTCTTGTCAGTTCTTCTCGGACCGGGGATAGGACTGGATTTGGCACCTAGACTGTAGTACATTCAGATTCCCTGTGATTTTAATAAATAAAAAAAATTTAATTGAATTTCTAATGTAAATAACATTAGCAATTCAATTAAATTTTTCAAACGTATGTTTGTTTGTCTTTCGCACTACAAAAGCTGAACGGATCTGGATGAAATTTGGCACAGAGATAGATTATATTCTGAAATAGAACATAGTTTACTTTTCTTCCCGGAAAAATTTACGGTTCTCGTGGGATAGATTATTTTTGTTTTTCACAGTACCACGAGGGCGGAAAAAATTGCAAATAAAAATTTGAACAGAATTTTACCTATGAGATAGTAGTAACAACCGACCGCGAACCAAGACGTCCAAGCGTTAGGGTAAGCGTCGACTAGCGTGTGTGCGAACGCGAATAGTTCCGAGCTCCTCTTGAGCTCCACCAGGCAGGCGGCGCGGACCTCCACGCAGCACCAGGGGTCCGCCCCGTCCAGCGCGGCGAGCGCCTCCTTCCAGCGACAGGCGGCTGCCAGCCGGCGGCCCCGGCACGCGATAGCCTCCGACATGCGTGAGCCGACTTGTATCGATTCCGCTGTTATCTGTATACAGTGAACGCATAAGGCACCATCCATAAAAGACGTCACACGTTAAGGGGTGGGAGGGGGTCGACTAGGTGTGAAATTTTGTGACAAGGGGGTGGGAAAGGTCCTAAATTTTGTGACGTCACATTTCAAAATCTATTATAATCGAAAACCTCAAAACATTTTAGGGAACTATATCTGTGTAAATAGAAGATACCAATTGTTTTGTCTGTCGATATACATAATGTGACGTCACACTAGGAGTCTCACAAATGTGACTAGCTGTGACAAGGATGGGGCAAAAAAATCACGAAATTCGTGTGACGTAATTTATGGATGTCCCCTAAACATAAAATTGGACTTCAAGGGAAATATTCGCGAAAGTTGGCACTAAATTTCACACTCCAAAACTCCTTCGTGGATCTAAAAATTTATGAATATTTGGGACGTACCGTTAAAAGTCAAAAGAAATACAAAATGGAATACAACAAAGTAAAATAAAATAAATAAATAAATATTGACTATGAAACAACTATACCCAATAGGTACTTTTAAACTTACGCGATCACGGGTAGAGTCTACCCGTACGGGTAGACTCTACCCGTGACCACGACAGCGTGCAAATCTGTCGAAACGTCGGGAAAATATAAGGTAATTTAAACGCGATAAATACCCGTCTAATACTAATAATAATAAGATAAGATAAGATAGATAAGATAATTTATTTGTAGCACACACACAGATGAACAGAGGGAAAGTAACGACACAACAACACAATATATCTGGAGGTTTTAAAACTAAACTAAACTAAGTAAAACTATACACATGACAAAGATGGACATTGGTCTTTCCCTATGCGTGCGGCTAAACAGGTCCAGCCTCAGCTTAATGTCGCTACCGGCAGAGGCCGGTACCGACGCTGGTTTTCAGTCTGAACCCTAACTAGGTGACGTCACGTTATGAATAACGGTCCAAAGGTAAAATAAAAATATCAGTAAGAAAAATTCAGCAAATGGGAATATGGTATGTGCAAAATATAAATTATGTACCTAAACCATTATAGGAATTCCTAGGTACTCTTTTGGATGGATAATAGATGTTTTTTAAACTTGAATTTGAACGTATATAATGATTTAGTGACTCGCAGTGGGGGAGGTAAATCATTCCAGCAGCGAGAGGCTGCGAAAGGAAATGAACCTCGGAAAGCCACAGTTCTATGATTTTGTGTCAACAGGATCAGATTAGAGCAAGCTCTACGTGGGTATCTAGAGTTAATCTCAGACTTCCAATTAAGCTTGTTGTATAAGTAAGGGGGAGATTTATATTTAATGACACCGAACAATAGAGTCGCCAAGTGCAGGTTCCTACGTGCCTTCATCTTCAGCAAGTCCGACATGTTCAGATAAGGCGTGACATGTGACCGTGGTGGAATGCAAAAACAGAATCGTGCGCATGCATTCTGAACTCGTTGGATAAGCTTCTCGGTACGACTAAGTAAACACGGCCCGAATACCACATCGCAGTAATTAAGTTTCGATAAAATTAAAGATTCGCATAGGGTAATTCGGACAGCCTCACTCAGGTAAGGACGAATTTTGTAGAGAGTTTTCAGCCTATAAAAACAATTGCGTACACTTTCGGCTACCTGTGTTTCAAACTTCAGTTGGGCGTCAATAATCAATCCCAGGTTTCTAGCTTCAGAGACACGCTTAATAAGCTCACCACCAACAATAATGTTTAGATTATCTCTATCTAGTTTGAGTAGATTAACCCTCGATCCGGTTAGGAGAAATTGTGATTTTTTGGGGTTAAGAACAAGTGAATTATGCAATGACCATTCATAGATCTTTTCTAAATCAATATTTATTTCATTTACCGCTCTGAGATAATCAGATGGGAAAAAAGAGTGGTACAGCTGAAGATCATCCGCATAAAGGTGAAATTGACATTGCGAGATGTTATGCACTATGTCGGCACTATAAAGAATAAAAAGAATAGGGCCAAGAATAGATCCTTGAGGAACGCCCCGAGGAACGGGCTGGAGGGATGACCTTACAGTTTTCCCATTAGCCAATTTTAGCTCTACACATTGCTGTCTTCCACTGAGATAGCTTTCAAACCACTGCCACTTACCAACCATTTCAACCACTTACAAAGGTAATATACCCAATAGGTGAGATAACTTTGAGCACTGAGTTGGCTCATAGCATAACAGTGAGAATCATTGTAGGTTATTATGAGCATGTTACTTACAGGACAGTCTATGCTCTGCTGAGTTGGCGAGGGTGGTGTGTACCGATTCAACCGCTCGCTATAAGCGTTCCGTAGCAATGCTCCCTCCGCCGCATTCAACTGTCCACTGAAATCCAGGGACTCTATTAACTCCCGTTCTGAAATTTAATAACAAGCTTTTAAGATGTGCATGTCAACTTGTCCGCCATCTTGGATCATTTGATACCCATGTCACAGAATAACTAGTACTACGTACAGAAGCGCCACTTCGCGCAATAATTTATAAAAATAGCGACTCTAGATACTAAGCAACAAAGTGCAATTCAGCTCGCAGAAACCATACCTAGCTACCGTAATATTAACCTAACCGTTGCCGCTCTCTTCTAACGCGTAACTCTGTCGCTGTCTGGCGCGGAGTGAAGCGTTGGCTTTTGCGCTAGGGTTGTCAGCTTGCTCATCTATCTAGGTAGGTACCTACATAATACCTACCTAATTTACCCGTCAAGCGTCAATACCTAAAGTTCCGTGTCAGTACCTGTCGGTTGTTGTCGGAGAAAAGAAAAAACTGTAGGTTAGCGATAAGTTAGCGATAATAAACCGCGCGACCTCTGCGCGCGGGCGGTGACAACCGACTGGCGGATGGCTCTGGGGCCATCCGAAATCGGTAGGTACTAATGTTAGTAGGTAAGGAGGAGTGGTGGTGCCCTGCCCATGTGATATTGCAGAAAAAATAACTAGACCGCCATCTTGAATGATCCGCCATATTGGAATTAAAATGACGTCACATAGCTCAGCGTGCATTGTCATCCAAAATAAACATTTATACAAAATTTTCGCTCAATTGGTTAAGGATTTAAAATTCAGTTGCAAGATTCCACCCAGACAAACATGCATACATTGCAAGTTAAATAAAAGCTTGTATACATTGAGTGAATAACAATCTCCAAATGAATTTAGACGATGAAACCATTTATTATACCTTCTAACGGTGTCAGTGCATGTTGCTCCAATAGCAAATCCAGCGCTTCATAGCAGGCGCAGTCGGCCCGCAGCGCTTCTGCCAGCGCTTTAGCCGCTGCTTCGCGTCGCTCTAGCGCTGAGAGAGCACGCGCCTGCCACACTAGCACCCCCGCTAGCGCACGCTGGAAACACCAGAGATATACCATCATCTTCCTACCCTTATCCCAGTAGGTAGGGTCGGCACACAGGTTCTCTTCCTCCACTCTCCCCTATCATCCGTCATCTCAGTAGTCACTCCCTTCTTACACATATCATCGTTAAACACCAAAGATATACCATAATGTAAAATTGAAATGGTACTTAAACTTTTTAAAGTCAAGACAATTTCTTACATTATGTGTCTGATCCCCGATTCTAGGATCAAATAGCAAGGGATCAGCCTCATCCATAAGACTTAGGGCTGCTGCAGGTTCCTTTGCTATGATGTATGCCCTCATTGCCACTCCTAAGCAGAGTAGATGCTGTCTGAAATCAGCAGAGGATTAGAAGGGAAAGATCTACAACACATTTAATAAGGTCTTCACGAATGCCTAGATTCATTGAGCCAACTATACTTGTGCAATTGTCGAGATGTAACAACATGGGTGGCTCGATGCAGCTCCCCTCTCGCCAGCATGGCACTGGCTAGCAGCCAGATGTCGTTCCCATGAGGTGGATCCAGACCATTGTTGGCGGCAGCTGCAGCAGCATCTGCCCAGAACAGGGCACTTGTCCATTGACCCTGTTTACAACAAAATAAAAGATGGAACATGTGATTTTATAATTCGCTAGAGAGACTCTCAGTGGTGACTACATTCAGGCAATGTTTTTTCATACAAATGGCCTAGTCTTTGTGGCATATCGAGACGCCGGCGCCGCATTTAATACCCCAATCAAAGTTGCAGTTCAGAGAGTACTGGCTAACTGTAAATGTTAAATGATACGGTTTTTTGGGAAAAAAACACAAAGATGATCAAATACCAGTTCAGAATACTGCTTCACAAGAGAACGCATAAAATCGATGTTCATTCCACCTTCAATGTTTCTTCTAGGAGTGTCGGCTTTAGACATGATTATTCGCTTTCTTTATTTAATTGCTCATACAAAATTATTCTGACATAAAAAACGGTTGATTCGGAGCCAATTGAGTTTGGTTTCAGTGAAGTTTTGTAAGTTTTCCTGAAAAAGCTATAGTAACTATGAAATGAATTTCTTTGTTATTGTTTTGTTTCGCCCGCTTGGGTTGGTTGGTTTGGAGGTTATTTGAATTTTGTAAATAAAAATTTACTTTAACATTTTGGCTATTTTGACACTGACACTGATGTTTTTTGATAAAATGAAAGAAGTTTTTTTTTGTACCATCCCATCATCTTAATGCTGTCCCATCCCTAGCTTAGAATATTTTTTTATGCTAACTCGACTAAATCAAATATCATATCTTTGAATGTTTTGTCTCTTGTGCACAATAGATACAGTGTATTTGTCTATTTCTTATCAAGAATTGAATGTTTACCTTTCAATTTTATCGAATTTATTTGGCTTGAATGCATGCTGGCTGGCTGTCAATTGACAGATTTGAATTTTGATGACGGAAAGAAAAAGGTTATCCACAGAAAAAGAGGGAATAGGCTGATTCTGAAATAAATAATCCCAATTTTCTAATAAATAATTAACGTTTAAAATACCTACCTAAACTATATCTCTGTAATATCTTGTTGTGCTTCTTTTCAATTAACAAAGAGTGATAATTAAAATCAAAGAAGCAACGTGTCGTAGGTTAGGCCGTTGGTGAAACATGTTAGTAAAGTTGAAATAACATGACTGAAAGGAAAATGTGCAAATTTTACAATTTAAACGTGCCTGAGCGACGTTCGGGGGAGGCTGGGGCGTTAAATCAGAATCATACCAATGATGACGAAGAGAGGAATGGCGAGGAGCCGATTCCTCCTGTGGTGCCAGCTCAAGAGCACAAGCTGGAGTACGATTACTGGATGTGGTTTTCACGGCGGCCGCCCGCCAGAGAACTGTCTACCACAACTACAGGCTACGGACAGGTGCGTTTTACATCCGGGTCTCGAGTTCGAGGATGTAAACAAACATTATCAACACCATGGTTATTCAAGCTTCAATCCTGTTGCCTATAATTGATTGTAGACAGTAAATAATGGTATCTTTCATTCATGATTTGCTTATCAAAGTTCTCAGAATATTGTACACAACACTGTCTGCTGGAAGTTATGAATTGTTATCATTCCTGTTGAATGCATAATCAAAGTAAAGATACTAATATTTCTTTTTACTTTTCTTCTTCTTGAGTATCAGGGACATTATTTTCTATTGTAATTAAATAATATAGTTTTTTTACAAAGCTCTAGGACCACCTTGGGAACATTATTCTTATAAAAACAAGTGACAATAAACCATGAATTCAACAAGTTTATGTTATTAGTAAATCTATTTACAAAAAAAAGCTTTCTTTAGTGGAGCTAAATGGTATATTTAAAGCTATTTAATGTCCACCACATTCATTTAATTAATAGATTCATTCTAAGTAGAATGTTTGTCCCTATTTATCTCTGTAACGGCTGAATGGATTTAGATGATATAGTATGATAAAGTATGAATTAATTTAGAATAGTCTAAATTAATTAATAAGGGTATAGACCCTGGATTAAAATAGAAGCTACTTTTCACATAAAAAAAAACATCTAAGAAATATAAAAGGGGATTAACCTCTGGGATGCCAGGATTCCAGACACAATAGAAAATCTATTATGTCTCGCGTGGATCCGCGTTCCGGCATGTCACAGGTTAAAGTTAATTTTGGTAAATGGTTGCGTTCCAGGCATTACGCATGGTGGGCCGCGTTGGCAGCGTGGAGCAGTGGTGGGGGCTGTACACGCACCTGGCGCGGCCCGCCGAGCTCCCACCCTTGTCTGACCTGCACCTGTTCAAGCTTGGCATCAAACCCATGTGGGAGGACCCTGCCAATGTCAATGGAGGGAAATGGGTCAGTTACTAAGCCTCATTTCTAACTACCCCTCGGGCCACTGCCTGTATGAGGTAGCTATCAGCTAAATGTACATAATAAATAAAAAAAGTATATATGATCACAATGTTTTCCTTCACCGTTTAAGAGCACTGGCATTGGGCACATACATTTTTCGAATGGAAAAACTCATTGATGCACGACCAGGTTTGAACCCATGACCTTCGAATCGGGAGGCAGGGGTGCTACCACCAGCGCTCTAAAAGCAATGTACATAATACATAGTTCAAAACATGGTCACAACTGTAATCCCAAGGTAGATATCTCCTTTGAGCATAACCATAACTAAAGAGGGTAGTCAGAGGCATGTCCAAACATGATATATGGCGCATGCCCACATTTTGCACAGTAGTTTTTATTCTGTATGTGACAGGTTGTGATGGTTGAAGCTGATAATCCAGGTGCTTAAATTATTTTACATGAGCTTATGGCTAGTCAGGGTATAGGTGCTAGGCAACCCTACATCGTTCAAAAACTTTCCTAGCATCTTATGAGTAAAAAAGTTTGACTTGTCATTGTTTAAATCACTTTAAATAGACATAAAAGCCTTATGTCATTGACACTGTCTCATCTATCAATAATCATTTACTGTTATGGGAAGGGATAAGTTAATTTGTGCCTCGGAACAAATTTGTGTATTATCTGCAGAAATTTGTTCCGTTGGTCTGGGTGTTTCAATGTATAATAAAAAATATCTATCTATGTATATTAATGTATTAGATATATCAGTTATCTAGTACCCATAACACAAGCTTTGAGTAGCTTACTTTGGGGCTAGATGCTGTGTGGATTGTCCAGCATTATTTATTATATATTTATTATTTATTATTTTTTTATTTAATTATAGTCTATAAACTTTATCGTTAGATTCTATAATATAAACAGAAAAAACAACTAAAATGTCTAGTCACCAAATCCTTGAAGCAACATGATACCTGATCCAATGTGCATTATGTATTAATACAAGACATCACAGTAACATATAATGTTACAGCAAGACACTGCAGAGTGAGAAACAAGATTTTCTAGTACAGGTTTCTAGTACCTACTAATCCAGTTTTTTGTCTGCCACCTGTGATTATTGTTACATGTAATGTGTATCAAATAATAGCAAAACCCAGTATTCAGTATACCCTAGAACCAAATAATTATAAGGTTTTTGTCATTGGTTAGTTATTCTTGTAAGTGGTGATGGGTGTGCAACCTGTCTTGGAATTGTCTACGGAATTCTAACTATTGTGGAAAATATGGGCTTGTGACAAATATAATGTTTGTATGTGTCTCTCGACTACACATTTTTTTTCAGATTACTGAACAAAACAACAAACAACTTTCTTAATTATTAGTAGTTGATCTATGCATAGAATAAAATATATTGTATAGTATATACTCTCAAGTCTTCCGGTTCGTGGTCGCCACTTGAAAGCCCATTTTAGTATATAATTTTTCCCATTACAATAATTAAATTATGCTTTATGTACATATATACCAATGAAGTAGGTACATATTATTTGAAAAAAAAAATATCTTGACTTTTCTCAGACTACTCTGTGGTTAGTATAGATTATAAATCATTTTTTTGGCAGGTGGTCCGACTACGCAAAACGCAAACGGGTCGCGCGTGGGAGGATTTATGCATGGCGATGCTCGGCGAACAGTTCATGGTGGGCCCGGAGCTGTGCGGCGTGGTACTCTCCGTGCGCTTTCAGGTAGCTATATCATTTTTCATAGAAAAGAAATCAAATCAAAATCAATTTATTTAATAAAATCACAAAGATCACTTTTTCAAGGAGTCCTACGACTTACGCTAGCGAAGCACTGTAGCTCTTATATTGACTGAGCCAACTAAATCTTTGCTTCTTTATCTCTGTTTAGGGTGTGAATCACCGAAACTGAGCTTATGGGTGTGCATTAAGCATGCATTAAACCTATGAAATAGTATCAAAATGTTCCAATAGTCAATAGTCAAAGTCACAAGGATAATTTTGAAACGTTTTACATACTAGGTGAGTCTAGGTGCCAATTCCAGGCCTATCCCCTGTCCGAGAAGAACTGACAAGAAACTGGGTCCTAGCGATTTTTTTGTGAGATCCTTGTTAATTTTGTTAAGGACACCTAGCAGGGTTGAAGCTGATTCGTGCCAAGCTCTTTTTCGAAGTTCACGTCACGACTAATTGGACGAACCTAGCTATTATCCGGTGTCATTGTACTAGACGACGTAATGTTCCAGGACGACCACCTAGCGGTGTGGCACCGGACGGCGGCGGACCAGGCGGCGGCGGGGCGCGTGCGGGACGCGCTCCGCCGCATCCTGCAGCTGCCCGCCTCCGTGCCCATCGAGTACAAGGCGCACGGCGACTGCCTGCGCGCCTCCGCCCCCGCGCCTGCGCCCGCGCCGGCGACCGCGCCCTCGCCCGCGCCCGCGCCCGCCCCCTCCACGCGCCCCGACGACGAGCCCGAGTCCGACAGATCCTAGCCTCACGCCCCCTCCTCGGCTCACTCGACTTGCGTTTTCACACTCAGATTTTCAGCTATGTCCTGATTTAGACGACCCCGGCGGATTCCAGCCGGCTGATTCTGATTCTCAGACTGTGTTCTGATCGGAGTCTATTATGCACTTCTGTATTCTAGATCAAGTTCTGATACAACTTTTTACAGATGATATATTGGATGAAAAGAATGTCATTGTTAGATGGAAATGAAAAACGAATGTAATCTTGAATGAATTGCTGGAATCGTTTGTGATACTTACTGCTGTAATAATTTTGTATGCACATCTCTAACTTGTGCTTTCTCAGATTCCGATGACTGCCTTATGGTGCCCTAAGCCTGGCAAATTAGGGACAAGTATTAGTACACTATCAGATGATATTGATTTGTATAATATGAATTATAAAATGTTTATTGTTTTGAGTGAGACGACAAAACAGCCAGAACTGAATCTTCCCCACTCTCACAAGGAGATTGTAATGTAGCCGAGTGATGTACATATAGTGAAATTCAAGGAATAGGACGATATTACTAAAGGTTTATTGTGAGAACCACACCTGTTCACCTTGTACAGTGAAAAGAACTGGTTAAATAAAACAATCAGAATTTTTATGTGATTTTTTGCTGCCTGCCTATAGCTACTAGTTAACTACAATTCCACCTATAATTGCCATACATCTAGCTAGCACATCACGAATCACGACTCAAGTTAGAATTGCCTTATGAAACGAAACAAGCACCGCACATCTCTGCGTCTCACTCTCACCTTGGGTCAGCCAATCGGAACGCAGTGCCGCTTTGACTTGACGGATTTGTCTTCAAACAAAATAAACAAAAGTTTCTCAATTTCTCAATGTTGCCCATCTTAAACATTGTATGTTTTTAATGTAGAACATTGAATTCATAATATTACCTAAAGCTGATAATAAAAAGATAAAACTTGTAAAATTAAACCACAGAATTTGTCTAGAAAATATAATTTTATTTAATACATCAAATCTCAACAGACATTCACATTGTTAATTGATAAAAATAAATGATAAACATGGCCGTTAGACTTCCGAAACATTACTACCACAATACGTTCGTCACGCAATGTCTAACACAGTACTATTCACTACGATATCTAAAAACTTCGACTACCCTCACTTTAAACGATTTACACTAAAGCTGTGAACACACAGATAAACATTACATTAGTTATTGGACTTAGGCCTAGTTAATTTCAAGTCGATTTTATTTAATGGACTTATTAGGCTTTCTGGGGCTCTAAGGGAGCAATATCCCACAACCTAAACATCTGACATTCGGCCTAAGGGTGTTACCAGACCAATCGATCGATCGTCGATCGACGACATCGATCGAAGTTGATCGACTGGTCTAGTAACTTCAATTGATCGACAGATACTGTTCGACTAACCAATCGATCGATTGCCGGTCGATGGCATCGATCAACGTCGATCGATGTTGATCGACTGGTAGAAACTATCAATCGCCGTCGACTATTCCATTCTACCATCGATCGATGCCGTCGATCGACGATCGATCGATTGGTCTGGTAACACCCTAAATTACTCTAGCTTATAATAATTTTAGTTTATTTACATTTGGCAACTTTACTTAGTCTACGTGTGATATGCACACGGCATAGGTCAATCAACTCAACGATTTCCCATTGATATTTTTACGTTCTAAAATCACAATATTTTCAATGATATAATTATTTTTGTGTCAGAAAGTGCTTTGATAAAACTCGTTTTAAACTTTGGGAAAGCAGATTTGCAGTCTGCAAGTCTATTTTCCAATGTTAAAACTGCTATTTAATTAACATGTCCATCCATACTCTCACAATCTGTACGCCACTAAGCAATAGTCTCGATTTCCTTGACTGATATTTCATCTGGCATGTGGAGCCAGCCCCTCAGCCAAGAAGACAGACCATAACGGTAAACCAACATTAAACTAACCTACACTAACATTGCTTTAATTTCATCATAATTTAGCACTTAGTACATTGAATCAAAAATAAATCCATCAAAACTAAGTAAAATAAAGCCAATTTTATAAAAAAATATTATCCCAGTCTTAAAAAGGAGTCCTGTATAGGCAAGGTCAGATTCTGTTTAAATGTGGACTAGCATTTATGCTAAAATATTTCACTTTGTTTATGATTACTATGTGCGTTTGATTGATTGTGGACTCCCGTGTTGTATCAAGAATTATGTATTTTATAAACATACAACTAACTTGACTACCTACAAAAAATTAATACCATTAAAATATACTAATGTAAGTAATGGCAATAATAGTTAAAGCTAATTTTGAAACAAATAAAAAACAAAACAGCTGACAAGCGTGATAAAAAAATACCTGCCACAGCCTTTCCTGTGCAGAATATTAAAAGAAAGTACATAATGTACTCGCTATGTACACTATAGATTTATAGTCAATATTGTAAATATTGTATATCCACAACGTTGAAAAACGAAAAAATAAATTAATAAATAGTCAACTAGTATCTGATGTGAGTATTATTATGAAAGTTTTTAAGCAAACACACAACGCGATATATGACCATAAAGAAAACTTTGTATTACTGTGGTCCATACAGGATTATTATAGTTAATAACAATAAACAAAATGGAAGCCATGTTAAAAAATAATTGATTATTATAATTATAGATGCCGATTTTACATAGCTGCAATGTACAAATAACTTTTTTTATATTATAGATTTATTTGCTTTTTATTTTATGCATGACGAAGTACATAACCAACATCAAGATCTAAATTGGCTATGTACCTTGACTTTATTTCTGTTAATGGTATTTTTAAATATCATTTCAGATAGAATTTTTATGAAGTAACAGTGAATCACACCTAACGGCCTTTAGTCTGGCGCATGCAGTCGAGTTCGAGATTAGTTTCAACGACAAACATAAAAAGTGGAAGTTACGTGCGATGCTTATCCGGTTAATGGCCGTCATGTATAACAATAACTAAATATTCGCATTCTGGTGTCAGGAACCTGATTTATCTAAATTATTTTATAACCAATTCCATTGTGTTATATTCTATCACTTTACGATTCGGTAAAGAAGAAACTCAGTTACAGAGACTGCATTTGAAATTCGCGTAAATCTGCACAGACGCAAATACAATTGAAGAATAACAGCAAATTCCTTCTCCACCAAACCCACTCTTTGTACGCCACAAGTGCTGCAAAGTCTCGGAACTTTTCACTCCAAACTTGTCTAAGAGGTCATTTGTACGAACATTAACAATACCACCAGAAAATATTGTTACCTTCTGCCTCCAACTCGCGCGGTACTTGCAGGAAAAAAAATCAATCACCTGAGTAACACAATAGGCTATCTTTTTCATTCACTAGGCAACATTTGAGACACAACACGTGACGCTCAACATGTTTGCAGCAGCGCGCGACATTGCAACATGCCGCGCGTCACTAACTCTTCACACTCAGGTACAAGTTGTCGGTGACTGTTCATGTATGGACAGTGTTGCAGTTAACATGTTGCCTAGTGAAAACATGCTGGATAAATTATTTTTAGTATTAAACGGGTATTTTTCATGTTTTGTTTACCTATTTTTCCCGACGTTTCAACAGGTTTACACACTGTCGTGGTCACGGGATGACTGGAGTACTGTACGTCTACCATGAGTCGTCACATTTAGTTCGGCTGACTTTACTACAGTAGTAATAGTACGTTACTATGACATCTGTCAAAATTGTTACTCATGGTACCAAAATGTAAGCAAATTAATGAAGCGCAAACTACAGTTGCTGTAGTACGCTGTGACGTAGGATAGTTAACTCCTTTTAGTACCCAACTATCCGCTAGAGGCGCTGTACAAGTTTTCATACATTTTTTAACTACAGTCGCTAGCAAGTGTAGATTGTGAAAACTCATGGTAGACCTACTGGAGCTACCGCCTCAGCGAAGCGGGAGCAGGATAAAATTATCTGCTTGGTTTAAACACATTGATGGCAGGTATTGTTCGTTCAAATGCCTCAGAACTCGATAAGGGGCAGTTCCACGTTTGTTCGTCAGCACATCTGCTCGGAGAGCTCGTGGATGAGTAGGGGGGTAGTGTCCGGCGTGGGGGGCGTGAGGGGCGTGGACGCCGGTCTCTGCGCGCCCACCCGCTCCAGCACGCACGACGCGGACAGACGCGCCTCTGCGTCGTGGTCCCAGCACTCCTCCATCGTGTCGCACAGCACCGCTAGACCCTGGACAATAAAAAATTCAAATAAATAAATAATGCTGGACAATCCACACAGCATCATCTAGCCCCAAAGTAAGCTACTCAAAGCTTGTGTTATAGGTACTAGATAACTGATATATTTAATACATTATATACATAGATAGATATGTTTTTATTATACAAAGAAAACACCCAGACCAAAACGGAACAAATTTCTGCAGATCGTGCACAAATTTGTTCCGTGGCGGGAATCGAACCCACTGAGGTCGTCAATTCACGTCAGTTGAGTGCTTAACTCTGATTTAGTGTACGAGAGCACTCGTGTAAGTGACCCTTGTATCCACTTGAGCAAGCTCAGGCGAATGAGCGTCTCGGTCCGGGCAAGTCCGAGCACGCTCGTAGGTTTTTGTCCGCGCTCAAAAGGCGCTCAGTGTGGACGGTTGTTTTGTGTTTGAAAGGTTAGGCGTATAACGACGCGTAAAGACATGCCGGAGCCGAGCATATACTGAACAGTCTGTGCACAGCTTTTTCAATATTGAGGCTCATTTGCATTAGCGTGCTCAAGTGAAAACAAGGATTTAGCCTCGCCTAATGTCGTGGGTTCGAAACCGGTCATAGAAAATCTTTTAGAGAGCGCTGGTGGGGTAGTGGTAGCACCCCTGCCTCACGATCCGTAGGTCGTGGGTTCAAACCTGGTCGTGCACCAATGAGTTTTTCCATTCGAAAAATTTATGTGCGCAATGCCAGTGCTCTTAAACGGTGAAGGAAAACATCGTGAGGAAACCGGCATACCCTAGAACTAAAAATTCGAAGGTATGTGTCATAGGTTAGTATTCTTATAAGCGGCGATGGGCTCGCAACCTGTCACGTGCTGAATACTAACTACTGTCCAAAATGTGGGCATGTACCAAATGTCATGTCAATGGGGATTACAGTCGTGATAATTTTTTTTTTTTTTTCAATAATATTGTGAACAGTATTAGGTGTATTTAAATTATTGTAGATAATAAATATTGTATGGCTTACAGGATGGTTGCGCCACTGATGAGGGATGTGCGGACGCATCTTGCGCTGGACCACAGCCTCTTGCATCTCCTCGAGGCTGGGATGTGAACCGACTTCCTCTTCAAGAGGTAGTCGGTACTGCGCCGATGCCTCTATGCCCGCTACGTTGCATCTGTTAACGAATCGTAATAATATCTTAAGTCAAAGTCAAAATAAATGGACTATTTTGAAATAATCAAAAATAGTTTGTGGAGTCCCTCGGCGCGAAAGAAGTGAAACTTCTCGTTGCTAACGCTGCTTGTAACAGGTATACTACGCGCATGCGTTCCAGTGCCACACATTCATACCTCCTCCATGGTAGCGTTAAACGTTTAACGCAACCTTGTTGGAAGTCGCATTAGAAATTTCACTTCAAATAGAGGTGACTCAAAAAACATTCATCTTCCTGCCCTTTTCTCACGTTATGTGGGGTCGACATAACATGCGATCTTCTTTCATTTTCCTCTATCATTCGTCATCTTAGTACTCACTCTTTTGTTACCCATGTCATCTTTCACACAGTCCAGCCATATTTTCTTTGGCCTACCTCTACCCCTGTATCCATCCACATTCATACCTAACACTCTCCTCGTCACATTACATTCATCTCTTCTCATAACATGCCCATATCACGCTAGCCTGTACTACCTAGACTTTCTCTAATATTTTCATTCCATATTTCATCCATCCTTGTCACTCCAAGTACATAGTATGGAGAAGAAGCGGACCAGGACGGTATCTACTCGATGGAACGATGACACGGCGCCCAAGACAGTTCCTTGGCATTCTTTAGGCCTATGTCCTGGCAGATGATAACGATAAACCAAAACAAATTTTGCAAAATTTGGTCGAAAAATGTATAAGTATGCTATTTTAGTATTTATTCGTCTGAGAATAAATACTAAAATAGCATAATTATACATCGAAGGACATCGTGAGGAAACTGGCATGCCTCAAGACTTGTTCGGAGACATTGAATTGCGCAGTTTTTATTTCTGTTACCACGAATGACAACAAGAATTTTGTATGTGTTGTATTATACTTTTTATATTTTCTCACTATCTTGGCCTAACGGTACAAAGTACCTAAATGAGTGAATAACTAGGGGCATCTGTTTTTATGAATCATAGACTCGGCACTTATTGTTAATGTCCCTAACTGACGCATGCTGATTGTACAAAAACATCCTGAAAACCAATGCTAGGGCTGGAACGAGTGATCATTACGAAATCTTCCATTACCAAACTAATACAAATTGCTCATACGCGAGACTTTAGTACCGAGATAATCTTACTAATAATCTTATACCTTTAAACGAGCAATTCTTATATACATATATATATATATATAATCTGAATCTCGGAAACGGCTCGAACGATTTTCATGAAATTTAGTATGCAGAGGGTTTTGGGGGTAAATCGATCTAGCTAGGTTTCATTTTTAGAAAACGTCGTTTACCCCAAAAAAACGAGCAAAGCTCGGTCACCCAGGTACTACATATATTATAAATGCGGAAGTTTTGATGGATGGATGTTTGTTACTCAATCACGCTGAAACGGCTGAACGGATCTGGATGAAATTTGGCACAGAGATGGATTATAGTATGGAATAGCACATAGGTTATAATTTTAATCTTCCGGGGAGATGGGCCTCGTCAGCATTGTGCTGCAACCCGTCTAGGAGAAGGACACTCCGAAATCAAACCAAACAACTGTCAGGGAGCAAACCCGAGAACAAACCCCGATCCAAGGTGTTAACCGAACCGTGCCGATGGATTCGTAGCCAGAGGGTAAGCTGGTTGCTAACGGTGGGTGTCTGTGTTGGCGGTCACAGGACACAGTGCTGATCCGCCTTACCCCCGTAAAGGGCTCTGCGGGGGTGGACATCTAGGTCCCTATTACTCGTGGGAACGCAATGGTGATTTTAAAAAATTCAAATCGTCCGTATGGCGGCGACGTGGTCCGCCACCCGTCACGTCTCGTCATGTTCTTTGTGTGAATGAGACAAAGCAGAAAGAAAGTGGCACAACCAAGCAAGGACCCTACACGGCATACTGGTCTGGGGTACCTAGTACTGCCAGAGCCTGCCAGGGAGTTGGTGTCATACTTTCTGCGAGGATGGCTGATTGTGTGAATGAGTTTGAATGTGTGAGTGCAAGAATAATTTGGATCAGAATGAAAGTAGGATTAACCCGTCTCTTTGTTGTGGGGGTGTATGCCCCTGTAGACTCGGGAACGGGCTCATCCATGAAAGGACAAGAAGAAAGAGAGGAATTTTGGGAGAGTTTGAGAAATGTTTTAAAGTTATGTAAGGATAATGAAAGGTTAATAATGTTAGGCGATTTTAATGGACGGGTGGGAGTGAAGCGTGATGGTTTTGAGAGAGTTTTGGGAATGCACGGTGACGAAAGAGTGAATGAGAATGGTAAAAGTTTGCTTGAGATTTGCTTGGAGTGGAACCTTTGTGTAACAAACACGATGTTTGATCATAAACGGATCCACATGTATACAACAGAGGCGAAGAATGTAAGGAAGAGTATGATAGATTTTGTGATAGTAGATGAAAGAGTAAGAAAGAAAGTGCTAGACACAAGGGCATATCGCGGAGTCGGCATCCATACAGACCACTTTCTGGTAATGAGCAGAATAAGTGGTCTTTTCAAAGGATGGCGACATCGGGTACGCTAGACCACGAGTGTTCTAGAGAGAATTAAAGTAGAAAATTTGCAAGATGATGAAGTAAAAGAGAAGTATAAAAGTAAATTGATTGAAAGATTTGATGGATTTGATGACATTTGTGAGATTGAGAAATTGTGGAATGTGTTTAAGGAAGAGGTTGTGAATGTAGCTTCTGAAGAATGTGGTGTGAGTAAAAGAAGAAAAGAACGAACTGTGAAGCATGTATGGTGGGATAAAGATGTGCAAAAGGTAGTAAGTGAGAAGAAGAAAGCTTGGTTGGACTGGCTAGCTATCAGAGCTAGTCAAAGAATCCAAAAAGCTACGATTGAGGATGTGAATGATGCTAAGAGCGAGTATAAGAGAATAAAAGGATTAGTAAAAGAAATGATTGCAAGAAAGAAAGATGAACAAAAATATGTGTTTGATAAGAGATTATCTGAGGATTTCCAGACAAACATTAAGTTTTTCTGGAAATCCATTCGCTCAGCCAGAGGCAAAATTCAGAGCTCTGAGTTGAACTCGATCAGAGATCAGAATGGAAGTTTAGTGAAAGGTGAAGAATGTGTGTTGAGAAGATGGAAGGAATATTTTGAAAGCTTGTTTGAAAGAGAGGAGGGGCAAGCACCTACCTCTGTTACAGGATCAGGTCTTTTCCTTGCGATGCATAGCCGAAAAGTTTTTGGCTAAAGGTCAAAAGGTCTATTGCGCTTTCGTGGATCTGGAGAAGGCCTATGACAGAGTGATGAGGAATGAACTGTGGTCGGCTCTGTCGATGTATGGGGTTAAAAGCAACCTGGTGCGAGCTCTGAAATCTCTCTATGAGGGATCCAGGGCTTGCGTTGGGATACATGGGTCATATACTGAATGGTTTAACATCGAAAAGGGTGTTAGACAGGGATGTGTAGCGTCACCATGGCTTTTTAATCTATTCATGGACAGTTGCTTACAAGATATGAAAGAAAGTGATTGTGGATTAAGAATGAATGAGTTACTCGTCTTCTCTATGCTGACGATCAGGTGATACTTGCGTCGTCGGCAGAGGAGTTACAGGAGATGGTAACAGGCATGCATGTAGCATTTGATAGGAAAGGAATGAAAATAAATGTAGGTAAGACGAAAGTTATGGTTTTTGAAAGAGATGAATGCATTACAGAATGTGACATAATGATTAGAGGAGAAAGAGTGGAACAAGTGAAAGAGTTTGTATATTTGGGTACGCTGTTTAAGAATGATGGGAAACATGATGATGATATTGAAAAGAGAGTGAATGCTGGAAATCGTGTGAACGGGGCACTTCACTCATTTATGAGCAGTCGGATCGTGTCTAAAAAGGCACGACTGGCTGTGCACGGTGGAGTGTTAGTGCCGACATTAATGTATGGGAGTGAAAGTTGGGTATGGCAGAAGAAGCATCAAAGTAGAATAAATGCAGTGGAAATGAGAGCTTTAAGAAGTATGTGTGGTTTAACTTTGAATTATAGAGTGAAAAACAGTGTGATAAGAGAATGTTGTGGAGTGAAAGAAGACGTAGTGATGAAAATTGAGAAGGGTATGCTAAGATGGTTTGGGCATGTAGAAAGGATGGATGAAAGGAGATTGACGAAACAGGTGCATAAGGCGAGTGTGAATGGGACAGTTGGAAGGGGAAGACCTCGGCGTACGTATCTCGATCAAATTGAGGACGTTTTTGAGAAAGGCCAGGTCAAGAGTACCCTAAACCGACGAGCATGTATGAAGAATGTAATGAGAGTGAATGAAGCAAAAGAGGTGTGTCAGGATCGTAGCAAGTGGAGATCCGTGATCTCTGCCTACCCCGTCGGGAAACAGGCGTGATTTTATGTATGTATGTATGTATTATAATTTAGGTGCCACGCGGGCCAAGCGACGGGCGGAAGCTAGTAATATTTTTTTTTTAAACCTAAGGACCAACTCAAATTTGTAAATACCTATTTATAATGTCAATCCCAATACCCTTTTATACATAATATAAAAAAAAGTAAAATAGTCCATGCAAAAATTGCTATTCCTTTCCTCGGGAATAAAATTTACATGGTATCAACTTTGATGTATCCTTATCAAATAAAAAAAGAAGCAGCATTGGAAAAAGTTATAAGTGTCCCTGGATATCAAATAAAAAAAATATACGCGTTGACTTGAGAAATTGATATTGGTTTTTGTCAGTTCAAAATCAACCCTTTTATGCTATAATAAGCTATATGTTACAGAGTAGTTCCAAGAGTTCCACACATACCCAACTTGTTTTAAACTTGTTGAACAGTTCCTGTACTAACCTAGAAGATATCTCCCAGAGCACCAGCGCGCACGCATACATATCGATCCTCAGGAAAGCGTCCTTCGTGAAGTTGATAGCTCCGTCGAGCACCTCGGGCGCCATGTACCGCCGCGTGCCGACTTGCCCGTGCGCGTCGCCGCAGCCCCGCCCGCACACGAACACCAACGCCAGCCCGAAGTCAGCGATGCAGGCGCTCATATCCGCTTTTAGAAGAACGTTCTTGGATTTAAAGTCTCGGTGGGCGACGGCTGGCTTGCTTCCATCTTCCTCGTGCAAATGGGCCAGGCCGCGGGACACGCAGGCCGCGACTCGCCACGCCTCAGCCCAGCTCAGAGTGTGAGACTTCAGGTAGTCACATAGAGAACCCTGGGAACAGTTGAATTTTTATTAAATAAATATAAGTTTCCTCAAGGAAAAGTTTTGTCAATTAATGTATGAGAAGGATTAGTTGGTTTAAATCTATGTTACAGGAAACAGAACCAGTCATGAATCAAACCTGAATGATTAAATTAGTAGGTACTTAATTGTACCTATCTAATAATAATAATAATAATAAGCCATTTATTCCGAACTTAGGTTTACAAAATACATTTAGGTAGGTAGTGGGTTTCATTATAAGATGTCCCGAAGTTCGGTGTGCCTCTTGGCATAAGCCTCCTCTAACCCTTTCCACTGGTTTCTGTCGAGTGCACCTATCTATGATGTTTAGGGTCGATTAGACCAACTTCTGGTATAACTATTCACAGAAATGCAATTAAAATGTCAGTTACTCTTGGATAACTACGATTTATTCTTGGGATGCTAGTGTAGTTAGTTATGGACGTACCTTCTCATGGTACGCGGTGACCAGCCAGTATTCAGCCTGCAAATTATCTCCCTTCTTATCAACGCCGATGTAGTGAAGAATATCCGGATGTTCCATTCTGGCGAGGCGGTAGATCTCCTGCTCCGCAACCCACGACTGCTTGTCTTGCAACGGAAACACCTTCACCGCCACGTCTCGCTGGCCGAGCCTCGCCCGCCACACCGCCCCGAACCTGCCCCTAGCTCTGACCTCACACAACGTCACTTGCCCCACTAAAACTCCAGATTCGTTGTCGATACCCGCTACAGCAGACGGCGGCCTCGAGAGCGAGGTTTCACCGTTAGCTAGCTCCGCGAACGAACTGCCTTTGCGTTTCCTGTATAGTAAGTAGCAGCCGACTAATACAGCGAAGAGTAAGAATAGGGGAGTGAGCGTGTACGCTATAACAGCTTTAGCTTTCGTATCTTCCGCATCTGGTACCACTGATGCCGGGACCATCTCTACGGGCGCTTCAGTGGGTATGATACCGGCTTCTAATCCAGGAAAAGTGGCGTTCAAGTTGCACATATCCCCTTCACAACAGCAATGGAGAAGCGGTAATTTGGCATTGTGGAGACGACAACTAGAGAACCTGTCTTTACACGAGACGGTATCAACGAAACACCCCTTCACTTTAGTGTGGGCTATGTTTGTTGTGTTGTCAAAATGCCATAGTACAAAACAGTGTACACTTTTGTCAGATTCAACAGGTGGGCAGACCTCGGTTTTGATGTTGGATACGCAAGTGGCATTGTTAGGATCACATACAGGTTCCGAGCCATTAAAGAATTCACACTTGCTGGTCGTCACCCCTCCTTCTTTAGGTCGTGGGGGAGGGTGATCATCAACATGCGCGTAGCCTGCTTGTAAACCTAAAAGTTTTACGTTTTAATTATATTTTGGATTAATTTAATCAGCTGATTCGTAGCACTAATGTTCTGTAGCACAGGTAAAGAGCATGCACTGAACAAGAATGATCCACGTTCAGGTAAGGACAATTGTTTAATCATTGATTCAGTCTCATTACCTAGGTTCTTATGGGCATTAAAATACAGTATTTCAGAAAAGTTGTATTCTTGAGGTATTTCCTTTTTTTTAACCTACTTTGAGCCAGGTTTTAGGACATCATTTATTACTTTTTAATTAAGGTTATTAGATAAATAAATCTAATTTAAATAAAAGATTAATAAATCTAAATTGAAAAAAAATTCAATGCACATAATGTAGTGATAGATCATTATAAATAGATAGATTAAATGGACTGTAGGTAGCTTGCATTGGTTTGAATTTACAAGTTTTTACATTCCTTTGTATTGCATTTTAATATAATTGTATACACTAATATCCTTTGAACGGACAGGAATTTATAAAAAGTAACAGGTAGGTAAGTACTCATGTCATAAGTTTAAAACTTTAAAGACTGTAAATAAAGTCAACATACTTCTACCTACTATGTAGTGCCTCTACAAACTTTATTTAAATTACTTACCAATCACAAAGAACGCTATATGAAGCATCTTCGCCACATAAGTAAGAGCCATTGCGCCGCCGGGCCGCTTCTGACCCGACGCGACAACCCAATGTTATTTTTATATGCGGCCCCGACATAAAACGCCTATAATCTATTTATGAAATTCCAACATAGGTACATGACAAACAACGCACATCCGAACACTTGTCGACTTTATAGATTTTACATAGCTTCCGATATTGTTTGAACTTTATCACCATTGATTGTGATTTTACGAACGTATTTTACACCGATAAACCACAAGATTCTTTTCGAATTCCTTCTTTTTGATTTCTATTTTGCTCTCTTTCGTGAAAGAATTTACAAACTACAAAGCGGAATGAAATAATGAATGAATGAAGTTGTCTGGCTTGGCTGAGCGAGCGAGTTTGACTTGATTGAGGATTGAGCGAATAAAGGAATGGGATATGATATGACTGAATGCTTGCAGTGCAACTTCTCCGTGAAGGAAGAAAAAACAACAAACAAACAGTCAGGTCAGTCAACCAAACCAATTAAACCGGGATTTCCTGCGATGCATTTTGATTGACTGTCGACTTTGTCGCTCTAGTTTTTATATTATTTCTCGTGTTATTTTAATATTAGTGGAAATCCTGAGAATTTAAACACTTGACACTGGCAAAAATGATCTCTATGAGACAGATGCCATTAAAACAAAAAGAAGAAGAAGAATCCAACTAGACCAACGCCTTTGCATTTTGCGTACGAGTTTAGAAATTAATATATTAATGACGTAGGTTTACCAGCGTCAAGTAGATCTTATCATTACTTATTTCTTACTCCCCTTCAAAATATTGCAGCAGCTGGGACATGCTTTTTATATAATATAGAAAAACAGGTATGTATTGTAGGTACCTATCACATTAAATACCATACTTTTTGTTAGTAACTATAACAATTCACTAATAGGCTAATAGCATACTAACTAATACTACTGACATTACCTGAAGTACCTACTATAATTTGTATTTTCATAAAACAACACTACAATGTTGTCTAAATAAATGTATCTTTGTTACAGAGTCCTATTCCTTCGCTTTCTTTTGGATAAACAAAGTAGTAGATGATAGAATATAGGGCGCCTACATAATTTTTATTTTTGCAATGGACCAGAAAATATTCAGTCGGTCTGTGTGCAGAGCCTGCTTGGACAGCAATGTTGCAATGTATAGCATTGCCAACAACGTTGAATTCAGGGTGATATATGAAAAGTTAACAAACACCAAGGTACAAATAAATTACAAATACAATATTTAAGTAGGTACTAAATTTAACTATTTTATAGATCTTTATTATCAACAGATGATACAGTAAAGAGTTTTAAAAATAAATTGGTAAATGCTAAAACTTTACCAGGTAGGTATATTAATATTATGTAGTCGGCAATGTATTTGAATTGAACACATGTATTTGAATTTAACACAAAATATAATTCCTAAAAACTAAAGAGGCCTAACCTAGCCCTCCGGCTAGGTGGAGTGACGATCTGGGAAAGGCTGCTGGTGGAAGCTGGATGTGTCGAGCTGAAGACAGGGCGCAATGGCGCTCATTAGGGGAGGCCTATGTCCAGCAGTGGACTGCTATAGGCTGATGATGATGATGATGGAAGAGGCCTTGTTGGTCCTGGCTTTGTTTGCCCCATAAGGCAAGTAGGCCCAGTAGCCGGTCATAGGGTTGCATAATAAACTTCTTAATTAGGTCTCTTGATTTAATATGACAGAAATTTATATTGCAATTTTATTGTTCCAGCGTAACATAGGAGATGCAGTATTATGCTACATTTGTTATTCTCAGCTACAAAATAGTTGTAGATTCTCCAAATTGTGTAAAAAATCTGAGCAAGTTCTCGTAAATCTAGTAGACAATGGGTTTCAGGTACCTATGCTATGTTTTATTTGATAAAAAAAAATATAAAATAAATATGATCACGACTGTAATCCCCAGGCTCGGTAGATATCTCCTCAGATCTTTAGTTACTTAGATCTTTGAGGATATCTAAAGAGGGTAGTCAGAGGCAAGTCCAAACATGACTCTTGGTACATGCCCACATTTTGCACAGTAGTTAGTATTCCGTACGTGACAGGTTGCAATACCAATCTATGACACATACCTTCGAATTTTTGGTTCTAGGGTAAGCCGGTTGGTACTTGGTGACCGGACTGGTTTCCGCAATTAGGCCGCATGTGGGCCCATTTTGCGTGTTGGTAAGCCGGTTTCCTCACGATGTTTTCCTTCACTGTTTCATTTTTTTTTCGCATTTTTATGTATATATTTGCATATTTGATGTAATCATAAAGTATTCTTCACTTATCACTTAAATAGAACTTGAATATATTTTAACTTTGCTAAATAAAATGCTGTTACATAGTATTTTGTTATAACACAGTGAACAAAAAAACATGGAAGTATTTCTTGAGCTAAAAAATGACAAATGAAAATTTACACAGAAATTTTAACCATAAATAAGAAATGCTTCTGTGTTTTTTTTGTTCACTGTTATAACAGCTCTAGATAAATATTGCTAGTAGGGTTTATATAAGAATTTTATTTGTTTTCAGATATCAAATGAGACTGTTCAAATGCTGAATTATAGCAATGGAATGCAGAAAAAGTACTCAATTTGTATATTACCACTGTCTATACTACCACCACCTAGACCTACACATGCTCTCCACTCTCAGGAAGTATATGTCAAAGAAGAAAAAATTGAACCTGAAGAGAATTGTATTGATGGTGATGAAATGGGCAATGAAGGATTTGAACTACATCCAAACTTCAAAGATAATGTGACAGATAACATAGACCTCAAATCTTACTGGGACTTGAATAGCGAAACAAACATTAATGCAAATTTCCAAAAAGATAATAAAGATAGTGAGATCCATGGAAATGAGAAACATTTGAGAGAAACACTCTTCCAAAGTGTCAATGACGAATTATCAGATACAAATTCCACACTTTTATCTCATTTTCAAACTCACAAACTAATGAAGAAAAGAGATCTTCATTGTGACAAATGTTCCAAAACGTTTACTAAAAGTAGATCATTCAATCGACATGTGATTCAACACCGAGGAAGGTTACACGCATGCAATATATGTGATAAATCATTTTACGTAAGGGAAAATTTGGATCGTCATTTTAAAATTCACACTGGAGTTAGACCTTACTCTTGCGACTTATGTTGTAAAACATTTATACAAAAAGTTCATTTGAAAAGTCATATGAAAGTACATATTAAAGCAAAACCATTTTCGTGCCACATATGCAAAGAAACATTAAGTGACACGCCATCATTGAAGCTTCATTACCAAGTTCACAGCAAGGAGGTGAGGGTAAAGAGAAATAACCCAAAGCTACGTAATTTCAAGATACATGGAAAGCCTTCATGTGATATATGTAAAAAAACATTAGCCGACAAGTTAACCTTAATGAAACACATGAAACTTCATACCGGAGAGAGACCATATTCATGTAACTTGTGTGATAAAGCATATATCCAAAGCGGCGGTTTAAAAAAGCACATGAAATCACATTTAAAAGTAAAACCGACACAAACCCAAGTCTGTCATGTATGTGGGAAAATATGCAGTAAAAGAAGGCTATTGACAATGCACATGAAAATACACAATCGAACTTTCATCTGCGATATATGTAACAAGTTATTTTCCTCTTTGGGTTCCCTAAGACTCCACATGCCTGTTCATACTGGAGAGAAACCGCACTCCTGCAATATATGTTCTAAAAGGTTTTCATTAAAATCTAATTTACATCAACACTTAAGAGTTCATACCGAAGAAAAGCCGTTTAAATGCCATGATTGTGGCAAAACATTTAGCCAAAAAATTTGTTTAGTAAAACACACGCGAGTGCACACTGGGATAAAACCATTTGCTTGCAATCAATGTGATAAGAAATACACTCAAAAAAATGGTTTAACACACCACCAGCTCAGAACACATCATAAATGAACAATGATAAAGATGCTTGATTTAGCAGACTAATGTGATGCAGGTTTGATGATCAATGTGCGCGTTTCTGGTCGGTTCGGTACTAGGACTGGTGATAGGTAGGTAAGGTACTTCATTGTAACTTAGGTAGGTAATTAACTACATAAAAATAAATTATTACATACATGTACTGATATATGATATTTATAAAAAAAATATGTTCACGACTGTAATCCCCAAGCTCGGTAGATATCTCCTCAGATCTTTAGTTACTTAGATCTTTGAGGATATCTAAAGAGGGTAGTCAGAGGCAAGTCCAAACATGTCAAACATGATATTTATATTTGTACCTAATTAATTTTTATATTCAATTAAAAAAAGGTTTTTTTTAGTAAATGAAATCTAGCTAGATCGATTTATCACCCTCGAAACCCTCTGCATACTAAATTTTATGAAAATCGTTGGAGCCGTTTCCAAGATTCAGATTATATAAATACGGCTGGTACACTTATCCCTACCAAGCTATCCTTACTGGTAGGGATAAGTGCACGTTTGTGTAGATCTATGTATTTCTACCGGTAGGGATAGGCGCACAGAAAATTTCTTATTTCTACTCGGTTATACCTACTGATAGGGATAAGTGCACCTTTGTGTAGATCTATTTCTATCGGTAGGGATAGGCGCACAGAAAATTTCTTATTTCTACTCGGTTATCCCTACTGGTAGGGATAAGTGTACATTTGTGTAGATCTATTTCTACCGGTAGGGATAGGCGCACAGAAAATTTCCACTATTCCCTACTGCAATTTTTAATTTTTGCTATTTTATTTTTTCGCTATTCAAAGCAAAAATACTTATACTTTTTTTTTATTTACTCTTATTGTGGCATAACTATAAATAGTTACACATACACTTTTTGTATATAATGATGTGTTCTACAAAGTTGTAGTACATACCTACATTATTCTATCATCAATAGTTTTTGCAGTGCATTCTAAAGCATTGTGTGTGTGGTATACTGTTCCTGGATAAAGTTGATACTTTTTTTGACTTTATGGTAAATCATCAGCGTCATCACCTCATAATCATTCATCCATCACGTTAAAACATTTAAACAAGAATTACTGGTATAACATTTTGCCAGTAGCCAAGCCACACGCATTTATAATACTGATCACGACTAATTCGCAGGCTCGGTAGATATCTCTAGTTAGGTACTTAGATCTATGGATATCTACAGGGGGTAGTCAGAGGCACGTCCAAACGTGATATTTTGCACAGTGATTGGTAGGTATTCCGTACGTGACATGTTGCAAACCCATCGCCGCTTTTAATAATACTAATCTATGACACACACCTTCGAATTTTTAGTTCTAGGGTAGGTATGCGCCGGTTTCCTCACGATGTTTTCCTTCTCTTAGGAGCAGTATTGCACACTATTTTTTCGAATAGAAAAACTCATTGGTGCGCGACCAGGTTTGAACCCACGACCTTCGGATCGTGAGGCAAGGGCGCTACCACTACACCATCAGTGCTCTATCATTTGAAGTCATAACAAGTCATCATCACGGCTATTAAGTTTTGACGCTCACCAAACTATTTCACTATGCCTTGACACTGACATTTAAAAACAGCATACTTCTGAAACATTATGCCTGTCATTCATAGGTACATCTAAAAAAAGCAAATGATCGTGAAAATATCTTACTCGTTCGTTTCCTTGGTAAAATGGGGTAAAATGAAATGAAGAAAAACAAAATAATTAATGTAAACAAACAGTTTTACTCCATGTGCTTGAAGGCAAATAATAATGTCCTTCTACCTAACGGCAGTAAAAGGGGATATGCCGATACATTTGCTGGAACTAATGATCATCAGAAGACTGGACTACCTGCGAGATGTTTTGAAAGAGAATACTCTCGAGTATAATGAATACGTGGTAGAAGGAAGCCTTTATGATAATGTTAGTCATTTTATGCTTTGTGTTATTGTAATTTTAGGAGAAAACCTTGCGTTTTCACAATTCTTTCTGAAAGCTGAAGTAGAGCTATTCAGTAGAAGACTGGTGTCTCTCAGCGCCTACGACATGCGAAGCTTCGCCAAGAAATTGATACGAAGTATCAGAAAGCTTAAAGAAACACCCTATTTTTTTGAACCACTGATTGTTCTATCCCGCCATCTCATAATTAAAGATTTGGCTCAACATTTGTGCTCATTAGCTCATAAAAATACTTGCAAAAATCATAAAATCTTGGTAAACTTTAAACACTGTTTGGACTTTGTAGCTAAAAGAGAAGTTGAATTAAGAAATGGAGTAGCGTCTGTACCCTGTGGCAAATGGAAGCAATACCTCACAATTCTTTTTAAGAGAAATTTGAGACTGAGAATACAAAAGACTGACTTAGATACACTTAAATCTGACCCAAGAGTTGTGGACTTACTTGCTAAAGTTCGAAGCAAATACTTTCCACATGTTAGCAACTCACCAAACACATTGATAAGTCGAGATATTGACATGGTTTCGAAATGGTTTCCTCCTTGCATGCTGAATTTGCATCAAAACTTAAGAAATAAACATAGACTGTCACACACGCAAAGGTTTCACTATAGCTTGTTTTTAAAAGACATTGGTATGCCTATAGAAGAAGCCATAAATTTCTGGAGACATGAATATACACAGAACCCTAACGGCGGTCATGCTTGTTGCCACAATTGGGAAAGGGATGAAAAAAAGTATCTGTACGGCATAAGACACATGTATGGGTTAGAAGGATGCAAAAAAAACTATACTTCTGTAAACTGCCAACGCATTCAGTCTATGAGCAATGCATGCTCAGAAGGTGGGTGTCCGTTTAAGTCGTTTGATGACTCCAAGATGCTTAAGTTATTGCAAAATCCTTCACAATCCTTACTAGCACATATCAATGAACTTAAAAAAAACATATGTACACACAGTCTTGTATGTTATATATTAGAAGTAGTTATAATTCAGTAGCTTGTGATAATTTTAGCTTTAATTTTACACCTGTTAAATATTATACAATTGCTTCCAAAGCTTCTAAAACTTAGGATATAATTTAGGTAGGTACTTTATGCTTTACATACATACATGAAATATAGTTATTTAAATTGTTTGGATTGTTTTATATTATTATTGTAGCTACAATTTAGTCTTGCTAGGACCAAGATGGGATTTTTGTCTGATAAGGCTGAAATTGGCACCTAAATTACTTACAATGTACTAATAGGTTTCCGGGCTAGTACCTACCTGTAATTTTATTGATAAAACTATTTCGACCTTAGATAAAAATAATCAGGGATCACAAGTTTAACACTTTAGAGGCCACCATAATGTCTATAAGAATCGAAGATACTTTATGATTGTTCGGAAGGCTAGATGAACAATTGCGCACTCAAGCTCAGATTGTAATTTTAAAGTGAGTTTAGGTACCCGAAGGTACAAAGACGATAGTATAGGTACCTTGTTAGTAATATAATAATTTTATCTATTTATGGTAAATGGGCGAGGTTGGCGCAAGATAGATGCGAATTGCAAAAGTGAAGAGAGGCCTAATGCTCAGTGGGATGAGAAGGGCTGATGATGATGGTGAATGTACCTACAGTAAAAATATAGTAATTGTAGGTATAAATAGGTAAGTAAGGTAGTTAGTCAAAAAGTCGGCCTGGCGTTTATAATTTAACTATCATTCGTTTTCTGATAACGCTTTGCGGAAGTAAGATTGGTATTTACGGCCGACTTACTATTTATTTGGGTGTGTGAAAAATGTACCTACGTAAGATAAGGTCGTATTTTCGGTAGAATTGGCCTTGTCGCGACCTACCTATCCGTAAGGTGTTTGAAACATTACATTATACCTACTCATAACCGAGTGTAGCTACCTATCTATCAATGGGGTTGCACTATTGATAGTTTCAGTCGATGCGCGCCTAGTCCGAAGGCGGCCGTCGTCATGAAACGTGACGCTTTTCCCGTAAAATTCCAAGGTGAATTTTACGATTTGAAAAACTTCATGCGTGATCATCCGGGTGGTGTGAACACGCTGAAAAATTACAAAGGGAGGTCTATAACGAACGCGATGCAGAAATTTGGACATAGTGTTAGTGCTTATCACATGTTGAATGATCTTAAAACTGCACACCCTAACTTGACCGGTGAACTGAGCGGGAACGGAAGGATTATTACTATTGAGGAAGGCAGCAGAGGTTTTGAGGATATCGCTTTTTTGGAAGAGCTGGAGGTAAGTGCTTGAAGACCTTATAAAAACTGGAAAGAGAAAGCTGTGTCTTTGAGACCTGATTTTTAGTTGGCGAGTTGTAGGGTTCTGAAGGCCGTTTAGGTAGGTTCTGTTTGAAAATTCCAAGTTTCATCCAGATTCGTTTAATCGTTTCAGCGTGATTAAGTTAGTAGGAAGTAAGATAGTATTTAGGATAGTACCTACCTACTTAGGAGATAGGATAATATAAGTATGGGTACCTACTTAGTGGGAAGTAGGATTAGTAGGATCGATATAAGAATAGGGTACCTACCTATAAACGTAAATCTGCCTACTCAAAGGGAAAATTATAATAATTGGTATCTACTTAAAGGGAAAATACTTAGGTACGTACCTACCTACCTTTTGCCTTACATAGCAAGATATCATTTTTTTGCAAACCAACCACACGGTTGGTTTGCAAACCAACCGTGCACGGTTCTTGGTTCGAACTTGGCCTTATACATAACTTTCCATTCGAAGAATTTATGTGTCAGTGCCTTAAAACGGTAAGGGTCATCTTAAGAAAACCCTAATTATGAAAGCTGTAGTTATGTCATGATAAATGACACTTCGTTGTTCCTAGCTTGGATCATTAGGTACCTACCTATTAACCCAGGTAATAAGTTTTCTTTATAGGTAGGTTACACTTAGGTACATAGATATTTGGACCTTTCTACTCAACGGTTGCAGAATATTAGTTATTTTTAAATAGTTTTACCAAAATGTAGGTACCAACCTATCAACCAATATTTTATTGCTCCATCTTCATGCTATCATAGAGTTAAATAAGTTTTTAAAATAACAGAAGTTACCTACTTAAGGCCCAGAATACTCGTCACACTGTCCCTTACGTAAAAATTAGAAAAAAAGTGATATAGGTCCGTATAGCAACGCGGATCTCCGCGGAATCAGACTTATCACGAAGCGAAATACCCAAATGACAAGTAAGTAGAGTGCGGCATGATAATATGGCTGCTCTGAATTATATAACGAAAGCGACAATTAATAAAAAACATAAATATGTTCAAGTAAATAGCTCATTTAAAAAAAAAGGGCTGGGTTAATTTGTTTCAAATTAACTGATTTATATTTATGTGAAATAGAAATTCAAAATACCTTACTGTTCTGGATAAATTAGGGAATTTCTGAATTTTCAGAGGTGTTTTTGACATGATTTTTAACCTAAGTTTTCTAACTAATTCGTGTTTTGGCTCCGGTTAATTTATCACTTATATTCTTGAGTATCGTGTAGTTCAATTTCAATGTAATCTATTAAGCGGTAATAGAATGATTAGGGTTGCAATACTTCCAATTTTCAAAATGCTGGGCCTTAAATCAAAAAAGTTGTTCATCGATTTCTTACAACCACGGAAGATGATATTTTATAACATCTCCCAATTCGTGAAATACCTACCTAGGTAGAATAATTCAATCAACGTCTACTTGTGATAATTGATGGCTTTCTTGAAAAATGGGTTATAACAACTGAATCGATTTTTTTATTTTAACAATCGTGAATTTAAACGATCGATGCAGCTCCGTCGGGTTACTAACTAGGTAGGTACCTACTATTTATCGAAGTATCGATTTTTCGTGGAGGCCTATCATAAATTATTCAGGCTTGAGTTTGTCATCATGGATGATTATGATGAGGAAATATCGTAGTTAACTGCTTAGTTACCTAAATTGCAGTGTAAAATTATATTCTTATAGGTAGTAAGGACTTATTACGAGTAGGTTAGTACCATACCAACTAGTTTAGTGAGTTTTTCTTCAAAAAAGGGAGGTTTTTTTTCAAATGTATTTTTATGTTTGTTGATTAGGTAGGTACTAGGTACGCGATTATTAATGAAGTAGGTATCTAGGTAGGTATAAATAATTTTGATGATTCTTTTTTTTTTGTTTGGTAGATCATATTCAGAGATGCTTATTAAAAAATTAAAATCTTGGATTGATATTCTATCCGTAAAACTGAAAAAAAACCCTTTCTTGTAATTTTCATAGTGCAACTTGAAGTTGTAAAACGTAGGTAATTTATTTAAGTCACCTTTTTAGGTAAGATACTTGTGTAGATAGATACAATAACATAGGCTTAGAATCTAAGCCTTAGATCATATATTATCTACGTAGTACCTACATAACTAGTTTCCTCCGTTGCCAATAGTTACCTACTAGGCACCTACCTACACCATTCTAATTTCATTGGCACCTCATTACTCTCCCCACGGGCATTCCACACGTATGAAGGTAGGTACCTGGTATCCTTGGATGGGTTCCTTCTAAGCAAACATATTTAACACCCATCGTTTGGTCAAGGGCAGTCTTGTTTTCCTCAATCAATAGTATCCATTTAATTGTGAAGTTCAATATTTTATAGATATTACCTACACAATACCTAGTTATATAGTGTATGTGTGTATGACCGACCATAATCACAGCCTTTGAAGACCAAACTACCAGAATTTCACCCATTGGTGCATACAAAGTTGTAATTATTACCTTACTAACGGGACTTCCCGCGATTTCGCGTAATGATTTTTCATATAATTTAGTACACATATTCCAACCACGACAGCCTTTCACTCCAAATTTCAAGTCTCTACAACCAGCGGTTTAGGCTGTGTCTTGTCAAACGGCGCCGGCAATGTCTTAGGTCTATATGCACTATGCAGTGATCTGTTATAGTTAGGTACTAATATTTTCTCTATGTCTATATGTCAGTGTGTCAGTCAGGACTTTGAATAATAAATAAATAAAATAAATAATTTTATTTATTATTCAAAGTCCTGACTGACAGTGTGTCAGTCAGGACTTTGATTCTTATAATAATAGATGTAGGTACCGTACCTATGCATAAACCATTAAAACATCACCGTTTAAATTGCTCTCTGGTTATTCCCAAAACTGAAAGACTAATAAAAAACATCTAATAGGTACCTATATTCTCAGTGGTGGATTTATCACCAGGCTGAGTAGGCTGGAGCCTAGGGCGGCAAATTTTAGGGGGCGGCAAATTTGGCTTATTACCTTACACAAAATAATAAATAAAAATTATAATATACACGGAGAAAAAATTTAACAAAATTGCAATATTTTAATACTATACACCTATACCAAATAATCCAACGATTTTACATGATAAATTACTAAACGCTAAATTTAATAGCCTACTGGCGGCAAATGTGTAAATCCGCCACTGTATATTCTGTTCGAGTTATTAGCGAAAGTAGGTAGGTACATACCCCGTCCATATACGCTAGGTATAATTATACCTAGCGTCAGCTCGTACCAACCTACATAATGTTCTTCTCGGACTTGGATTAAGCTAGAATCTAGCTGGAACTTCATTTATGACGTTTGTCAAAATGGTCCTTGAGTTTTGATTGTAACTTCGACATTACTTCCAGAGCCGTCTCGACTGGTCACAGCCCATACTCCACCAGTTAGAAGCCATTGCCCCCCACTACGACAAGTGGGTGAACGCCGCAGTCTTCAGGAAGTGCCGGCTCTTCGCCAGTCCTGTGGTGGAAGCCCTGACGTACACTCCCTGGTACCTGGTGCCTATGTTCTGGTTACCTGTTCTCGTGTTCCTTGGGACCACGCAGTATATGGATACGATACACTGTGAAGGTAACGGAGAAACAAATAGGTGCCTTCTTTCGCAAAATAACATTGAAGTTGAAGATCTTCATCTTTAGAGTGGTAAAGTGTACATACCCTTAGGGTACATGCTTACGTAATAAGGAGTTCGTTAGGTACCTACCAAAATATTGCATTACGCGGTCTTCGAATCTTTAGTTCTTACACCATGATTTTTATCACTTAAGTACCTACCTATAGATATAGGTGCCCATGTAAAATATTTTGAACCATCTTCCGATCACAGCTTCGCCCGCGTTGTATCCATTCATCCAGATCCGTTCAACCGTTTCAGCGTGAAAGAGTAACAAACATCAAACATACATTCATACATTCTTACAAACTTTCGCGCTTATAATATTAGTGGGATTAAATTTGATATTACAGAGTAAGTACAGAGATTTCGACAAGAACCCTTGGATTGGTGTACCTATAGAAGTCGCTTTTGACACAAAAAAATTATGTAGGTACAAACCGCTATTTGAATAATTACCCTCTTTCGCAGTCATATAAAAATAGGTAAGTATTTAGATTTTTTACCTAAAAAACTTGGTCCCTAGAATCTTGCATAGAAGAACCACTTTCAAGACTGCAGTTTCTGCTCCACATCTGCTGCGGAGTACTGCTGTGGACGGTGCTGGAGTACGCGCTGCATCGGTGGGTGTTCCATCTGGATCCTGGTTCCTCGATCACCATGATGAAGGTCCACTTCATCATACACGGCATGCATCATAAAGTGAGCCGATTTTTACTTTTTGAGTAAAATTAAGATTAGGTTAGGCTAATAGGATAACCTATAATATAATTATAATTAGGTTCTACTACTCAATTTGATATTTTAGCGTTATTTTAAAAACTTTTTAAGCTTGATTTTAGAGCTCGTCTTTCAAGCTGATAGCTTGAAGAAGGAGCAATAAAAGATTGGTTGATAATAAGTTATTTCAGGAAGGGTACATTTAAAACTAACTTATATTTTACGAGATAAATATAATAACAATAAGTGAATGAAGCAAAAGAGGTATGTCAGGATTGTAGCAAGTGGAGACCCGTGGTCTCTGCCTACCCCGTCGGGAAACAGGCATAATTTTATAGGTATGTGTATGTATCTATTACAAGATTTAAACAAAATTGGTGCGAACAATGACGAAACGGCTGAGTACAAACTTCCAAAGTTTTCTTTGCAGGTACCATTTGACAGCTACCGTCAAGTGTTCCCGCCAATACCTGCGTTACTGATCAGCTGTGTGCTGTACTCCTTGCTCCGTCTGTTGGTAGCGTATCCCATGGTCAAAATGGTGGGTGGAATTGCTGGTAAGTAACTAGCTACTTACCACCAAGTAATAAAATGACCGTAAAAGCAGTTCAAAGTAGTTTTGAATGGGTAGTTACCCGCACGAAGGTTGTACATAGTTACCTACCCATTTACTAACATTGATTGTTGACTGAATTGACTTGACTAAATTGTAGACATTACGTGTTTGTCTTACCTCTACAAGGTTGAAGGTAGTACTTACCTACCTATAGGTACCTTCTTACCTACTTCTGCCTGCAAAGTCAAAGTCACAATATATTTAATCAATAAAATCACAAGGATCACCTTGAAACGTCTTACATGCTAGGTGAAATTAAGTGCCAATTCCAGCCTACCCCAAGTCCGAGAAGAATAGGTAAGAGACTCGTCTCGGACACTCGGACCTAGCACTTTTTTATCATCAGATCAGATCGCGAGGAGCTCGCGAGGATCATTCAGCAGCATTTTGACTTGACAGTGATAAGGGGTAGGATCATTAAAAGTTCCTTGCTCATAAGTCATCACTAGCTGTCCCGCCCGCGACTTCGTTCACTTAAAGTATCTAAACTGAGTTTCAATCCCATACTAACTTTGACACCCCATTTTACCCCTTTTTGAAGGTTTTATTAAAAAATCCTGAAACACGTGTCCATTCGATTTGCATTTACACAAACAAACAAAGTTTTAGACCAATCACACCACCCGTTAAAAAGTTCCCATACAAAAATTGACCCCACATTTGACCCCTTTTTGATGCTTATATTGAAAAATCCTGAAACACACGTCCATTTATTTTGCATTTAGAATACACAAACAAAGTTTCATGAAAATCGCTCCACGCGTTAAAAAGTTTCATACCAACGTTTTCACCCTTTTTCACCCCCTTAGAGGTGGAATTTCCAAAAATCCCGCCTTAGTGGGTGGTTTTGTTATAAAAGCAAACAACCTTCCAAATTTCAGCTTTCTATCTTCAGCGGTTTCGGCTCGGCGATGATCAATCAGTCAGTCAGTCAGTCAGGTTAAGCTCTTATATAGGTATCATCATTATGTATGCGTATTGGTCATTCTGAGAATTGGATGTGTTTGGTCAGTATGAGAATTCTCAATAATTGGTTATTATGCGTCAGAACCCCTACAGTTTGTATCCCAAAATGTGAAATTGTAAACGATATAGAAAGTCGAAGTAAACGGTACCTACTACTTTGGTATTCTCAGGATACCTGACATACGACATGGTACATTTCTACGTGCACCACGGCTCTCCCAAAGACGGCACGTATCTCTACGCGATGAAGCGGTACCATTCCAATCACCACTTTGTGAACCATGACAAAGGTAGGTAGACACCTAGGCAATCTACTCAATTTGATATTTTACCCTTATTTTAAAAACTTTTAGAGCTCGTCTTTCGAGCTGATAGCATGAAGATGAAGCAATAAAAGATTGGTTGGTAATAAGTTATTTCACGAAGGGTACATTTAAAATTAACTAATATTTTACGAGATAACCAAAATTGTTTGTTGCGAACAATGATGAATAGTGAGAAAAGTGACGAAAACCGTTGAGTAGAATATAGACTGCAGGGAAAAGTGTTTTTCTTTAATGTCGCACTTAGTGTGAATAAAAAAGGAGGTTCTCAAGGAGGTCGACTATAGGTATAATTATTTTTTTCTTTTTCAAATGTATAGGTAACCAAATGTCTTTTTTTTAAACTGCAGCAGCTAACAAAAACCATGGTGTTACACTTATTTCTTTTTTAAATTTTGAATGCTTAAATTCGTCATTATGTGTCACAGTCCAAGTTTATTCGAGCTGGTTAATTTAAAAGTAATTTAAAGTCAATAGTTGATTGGAAGATTTAATAAACCTTGAAGTAGGTAAATTAACTAAGTTATTAACTAACAATAAATTATATTCATTTGTTCCAGCATTCGGGATTAGCAGCAAGTTCTGGGACTATATTTTTAGGACATCTGTGAGTGTAAAAAAAATAAGTTTTAGTTTAAATTGGAACTTTTAAAAAGATATAGTTATTACCTACAGTACAATAGGTACCTAGTCTTGTGTCATCGTGATAATTATGTGCACAGCACAGTGTGAAAGTTTTATTATGTGATATTTATGAACAAATATTAGGTATAAGTTATACAAATATATATGATATTGATAATTTTGTTAATAAGTGTATAAAATGACAAATGCTTTAGCCATAGCTGTAGATTAAGTTTCTTTATCCTACCAGAACACAGCATTCCATAATTAGTAGGCAGATTTTACCTACTACAATGTCACTTGAAATTAATTATGAACACCACAACATTGTGATCTTCTTCCATTTCCCTCAATCATTCGTCATCTCAGTACCCACTAGTTTCTTACGTGTCATCTTAATCCTTAACTATAGGAGGTATATAATTATGTAGGTAGGTACCTACCTACATACTTACTTCCGTGCGCTATTTTTAGGAATCGTTAAGTGGCTACGGATAGGTACCTACCTACCTAATTAGTGAAAATTGAACTTGTATCTAGTCATCAGTTTTTGGCCACTTCCTTGTGGTAATCGAGAGCTTCTAAAGATAACTATAAAATGACAATTAACGCAAAAACCATTACGGCAAGTGTATTATGTAATAGAATAAAATCATGTAACACACTGCTAAATAATTATCAAAAACATGCTTTATCATCTCGATATATTGTTACACAGGTTTACCGTAACAAACGTGATATTGTTAGATGTATTTTTATGTTATCAAAATAATTTGATTCAGTCTCAAGTCGGAATTATTCCAAAAATTACCTACATTATTACTAGTTTTAGGGTTTTAAATCAATAAATAAAAATAAATGACACTTAGTGCGACTGTTAAAATCTTTTGCAAAAGCGATTAAATAAATTCAAAAATATTAATTGTTATTTATGTGCAAATGGCATGTGGATAGTTTCTGTGCCAGCTATAATGGATATGAAAAAGTTTTTGTGTGATTTTATGGGGTTTTTAGCATTATTGCTGACATGTTTATTACTCGCTAATGTGAGTGGTTGTTGTTTTTCTGGGTGGGACTTTTTGGAAGATTTGCTGCCTGATCTGTGCCCGCTATTGACAAGCACAAAAATAGTAGTAAAGGACTTATTCAAAACTTATACTATTGGTGAGTACCTACATAGTAATATACCTACTTTCGATACTAGGTACTTTACCATCAATAAATTTTACTAAAATAGCATGAGGCTTCTTAGGACAGGATAATATAATTATGCAATAGTAGGTAGGTACCTATGGTGCTACTAATCGATAAATTCAATTAATTAAATACATGTAGATAACCCGTAGATCGTAGAAGTGACTACTTTTACGGGGGCATGTAAAAAAGAAGAGAAACGTTATTAAAGCTAGCAATATAATAAAGCCTAATATTTTTGAATTACTAAGAGTGGGACAGGTGGGACTTTTTCAAATAATAAAAGTTCTATCTGTCCCTCTATTGCCAAATAGAACGTTTAGTCCCATCTGTCACCCCAAAGGGACAGAGCAGGGGGACAAATGGGAATCCAATTTAAATACATCTGCCTAAGATTCCCGTTTAAGAAAATTTAAATCCCTAATTGACAGAAGAGGAAGGTCCAATAACATCAGAACTTGTCACCGATTGTCTAAAATGCGGCCGCGAGCTTTCCCGCGCAAAGAAAAAGCGCGCCAATCAACTGGTTAAGAATGGCGTCAGTCTGGAAGCGTCTACGCCGGCTATGCTACATTTTTTCTCATCGAATCTACCAGCTGACGTGAGAAAAGCGTGTGATATCTCCCAAGAAATACTGACATCCACGAAACTGCTACAGATCAAACTGTGCAACAGGTATGTTGAAATCCTTTAATATAGGTTAATTACCTAATAAATTATATATTGCACTTTGTTTTTTGTTTAAAAATATGTTTTTCTACTACCTTTAAGTAAAAAAATTACTTAACTGTAATTTGGTAGAGATAAGGAAAACCAGCTGGGCTCTTGCAGACTATGTCTTTATTTGGTTGGTGACTTGGATGTCCGTGTTCGAAAAAACATTTTTAAATTGTTGCTCATAGAACCAGATTATGTACCTACCTACATATACTCAGCAGGACCTATTATTAGTTTATTGAACATTGTTGTGAACTACCTACTTGCTACTTAGGTTAGGCACTATGTTTATAATAATTGAACTTGGAAGACGTGTCTCTAGATAATTCTAAGCTTGCAGTCAGTTTCTTAACCAATTGGCACAAGCAGAAGCCGTAAATTGAATTGCATTGTTGCCAGCTAAATAGGGCGTTCGACACAAATTACATGAAGACAGCACCAGTAATTTATATTCATTCTCTACCTCTACCTATATCTCGGTACCCTTCTAGCATGAGCATCGTAAGCGTTTTTCTCTACGGAGCAAACCAAAATGCAATTTCGCAGTTTATTTTTAACAGCGAAACTAATTTTGGTCTTCACAAAATAATGTCGGATATTACGGAAGAGAAGTCAAAGTAGGAACATACCTAACCTAAGCTAGGCAAGTAAATAAACATAAACTGTATATCTTAGCAGGTTGAAGGCATCTGTGATCAAGTGGTAGTGGTAGCCTTCTGATCATAATTCTTCTCATAGAAAAAAATACGTGCGCTAAATACCAGTAGTTAACTGCTCTCAAATCAAAAATTTCGAAGGCATAAAGGAGCCCTTTGAAAGGCACAAGTGGTGAACCACACTGGTTCGATAGAACTAGTGACACGATTAGAAAGTGTGTGTAGGTAGTTAGGTATTAATTCGTATAGATAGTGTTTTATGGCCTGCACAGCACCGCACCTAGCCGCACCTGGGTTTGTTTATACCTACCACCCATCCACTGATTAATGAAGTCCCAGTTTAAGCAATCGGTTCAACGCAGCCTTAGCCAAAATAAAACTTGAGAGGTGTCAAGGGACACCCGGATAAAACGAAGTTCCTTTCCTTGCTTTCTATGATAGAGAGAGAGAGAGAGAGAGAGAGAGAAACATGCGCACGCCGCACAGCTTACAATAGCTTATTATAGCAAAAAGTGTCGTTACAACTTTTCGTGAGAATTTTTTCCGTCTAGCCCCCTTTCACAACGTGCGATAAGGAACTTCGTTCCAAAACGATTTGTATGGAAATCTGAAAATAAGAATTCTCCTTAACTGTTCATTTACTGGTCTGAATTATAGTATTATAAGTATTAGCTGATATTATAGCTGTGGGTTAAAATAACTACTGGTTAAAGATGAGGATAACTACGGCCTAGGTAGGATTGATTCTATTTATGTCCTGTGACCTATTCAATGGAAGTGCATTTGACTATAAATCAACAGAACAGTCCCTTGGGGAAAAAGGTTTTCAAGTAACCTTCTTATAGTGTCACTAGTTCTTTAACCTGTGTGTTGAAAGTATAACATTGCGCCTTATAGGCTCCTTTCGTGGACTATTATTTACTAGTGACCACAGTAATTAAAAGAGGCAGTGTAGGATTTCAATTCTGGTGAACTTATTTCCGTGGTGATGATTCATCGGACCGTTTTTGAATGAGCAGGTAGCCACCTCAATTGGTTTCTAACACAAAATTAAGGAATCTGAACTTAAATTAAACCTCACAGTTGCAATGTGACCCCGAACACATTTTTGGCGTTCCTCGAGCACCAAGCTATCCGGCTCCACGAGCCAGGATACTGTCAGCCCGTGAGCGTCAAGTACAAATGCAGCCAGTACCGCACAGCAGACGGTACGAGCAACAACCCTAAGCACCCTGAGTGGGGCCGCCGGACCAGCCCGTTCACCAGGATAGCAGCGCCGAGATATGCAGATGGTATGTGCAGTACTTCCTTCTGTTTCTTATGCTGTAGCTAATGGTACAAGCAATCCAACTAGAGTGATTTTGTCTTCTCTGTCGAAGATAAACGCTATCTACATATGGTTCTCATGTTAGAGGGGGCTGATCCATTAAACATTGAAATCTTCAGGTATTTTCGCGATGCCGATATCAAGAAGTGGTCGTCAACTACCGAGCCCTCGCGTTCTTTCGACGCGTTTGTTTTACGACCGATCGGTATCGAGCCGGGTGATGACTCACATGAATATGCAGTGGGGACAGTTCGTGACACATGACATGGTGTTCCAGGTTATGGAAGTCACGGGTAAGTTAAAAGAAAAAGGCGTTGATTAAGCCTCCGCTTATAATTTAAATGACCATCAAATGGAAAAGCATTACTGAGACCAAAGGACATACGCGTAAATTCAAAATAGACCACAAAAGTCACGAAAGCAGTTTTGTGCCTCAAATGAATGAAATTCACCAAGGCCAAGTTGGGTAGCTTCTTCAAGTCTATATAACATTATTCTGCTGACAGATGAAGGCGGCATCCAATGTTGCATGGGGAACGGTAAAGACGTGCTCCCCTCAGAGCTGATGAACGACAAGTGCATTCCTATCTGCGTGCCTGACGATGATCCCTTCTATAGGCCTCACGGCATCAGGTGTTTGAACTTCGTGAGGAGTGTAACCACTCCTAGAGATGACTGCAGTCTGGGGTATGCGGAACAGGTATGCTTAAAATAAGCTGGTTGGTATACATTACTCATCAGCTTTTTGGAGTCCCATGTTTTTAAGGCACTTGTTAGTTTTTTTTCGGTTAACTATGCCAATTCTTTTAAGACTTGAATTTGCAGCTGTTTCGGCATCACTATCATTTATATGATTGAAAGTACCTAGCTTAAAAGTAACAATGTGTTTCAGATGAACACTGTCACAAGCTTTCTAGATGGCTCTCAAATCTATGGATCCGACAAGATTTTGGCCTCAAAACTGCGTTCCAAGAAGGGTGGTCGATTACGTCAGGATCCACAGAAGGGGTGTTCGAGGAAGGGCTACCTTCCCTCCGTAGAGGACAAATGGGCTGTCTGCGATATGAGAAACTCCTCGGAGCCCTGCTATTTGGCTGGTAAGATTGAAATTTCAGGGGGACAATGTACCTACTGTGTGACAAGTCTTGTAATAAGGTATCCATTTACTTCAAAAGTAGTAAGTGTGTTTTTTAACTATATTTTCCTTACATTCTGTTACTGAAACTCATTGAAATTAAGCTTTTTGGTTCTAACCTAAACATTATCGGAGTTATCAAACAATAATGTTTATGACACTCACATCGATGTCTCAAATTAACATTGCAAGATTAGGTTAGGTACTGTGAGCAAATTTTACTAACGTTTTTTATCTAATAAACAAACCATGAGTCATGCACTTACTTTATTTATCTATAGCATTGTATTAAATTGGCCCTAAATTTATAGATAACTATGTGTTTGAACTAGGTAACACAAACGTAAATGTAAATAGTATATAGATATTTAGAATTGACAAAAGACCACCGTTCATAACACTTAAAGAATGGTGTGTAGGGTTTATTGTTATAACTTCCCTTTGAATACTAAATTGAGTGATTGTATTAATAAATTACAGGTGATGGTCGAATCAACCAAACCCCAACTTTAGCAATGATCCACACATTACTGCTAAGAGAGCACAACCGAATAGCGGACACCTTGTGTTCCATGAACCCCCTGTGGACTGATGAGAAGATATACCAGGAAACCAGAAAAATAGTGGTGGCAGAGATACAGCACATCACTTACCAGGAGTGGTTGCCTTTGAATTTTGGTAATAAGAATAGCAAATGATTCCTACTTCAATTTGAAAAACATTAAGAAAATATTCTGGATCGTGCGTGGTGTTACTATAGCATTTTGTTATGCTATGACATGAACCCTATATTTTACACACATAATATCTCAAACAAAATTTTCGAAAGGTTTGAAACTGGACATTGTTAGAGGAAGAAAAAGATCTAAAATTTTTCTTAGGTTCAGCTTTTCTAACCTTCAACTTCCATGTATCCACACCATGTCATCAGACCATAATGTTCTTGATATTATAACCTATTCAATTCACTTATTTCTGGATAAAATTATCAATAAACAAGCATTTTTTTCTTCAGGTGAGAACTACTTGCGCTACTACCGTATATCCCCCACCAGCCTCTACAGCCGCGACTACAGCGAGGAGGTGAACCCTGGCATCATCAACAGCTTTGGAGCGGCCGCCTTCCGCTTCCTCCACTCCGTCATCCCCGACTCAGTCATGCAGCTACCGGCTCAGTGCCCCGCTGGATACCAGGCAGCTTACTTGCACAAGTGAGGAAACTTTTTAAAAAGTGGGGGAAGCAAAAGCCTTCAAATTTCAGAATATATAAGCGTGGTTTACCAAACGTTACGGTAGTCACTTCTATCAGTTGGGCCGTATTGTTTGCCAATTTGGTAGAATAAAAAATACACTAAAAATGCAGATTTTTAGACATTTTGTTATTGGTATGGATGGATCCGTACTAAATTACAGACCAAACTTGAGGTATAAGCGAGCGAAGAGAGTTTATTTACTAGGCGATTTACTAAGCGATGAATGGTAACCGTAATGCTTATTTACTTATTGCTTATATACTTCAGTTATTTTTCCTTTAGGTATAAATAATTATTAATGAGCGAGAGAAGCAACCTATAAAAAGTGATAGATTCAAGGAACGATTATGTCCTCTAGACTCAGCGACCACTACTTAAACCCGAGCCTGCTGGAATCAACTCCTGACTCCTTCGATGACATGCTGCGCGGCATAGTCACAATGCCATCTCAGGAGTCGGACCCTCACATGACGCAGGAGATCACCAATCTACTGTTCAAATCTCATAACCAGTGGGGCATGGATTTAATTTCCATGGACATTCAGCGGGGCAGAGATCACGGCTTGGCTTCCTACAACGATTATAGGTGAATATCATGCACTAGTTTACTCTAACCAGTGTGGTAAAAGGATAACAGTATGTTTAAGAGCCTCCTTTCGTGCACCATAGCTTTGAGCTTTTTAAGTTTTTAACCCCCGAGCCTGGCGCAAAAGAGACGGGGTGTTATAATTTTTACGTGTCCGTCTGCCGCCACAAAATGGCGGATTACATATTTTTTCACAACTCCCTCAATATAGGTATCAACACCGGTATCAAATAAAAGAGTAGTAGAATCAGTGAATTGTAATAGTTACAGAGTAGAATACTATGACAAATTTGAAATCCAAGATGGCTGCCACCACAAAATGGTTGCAAATTTTGTGCCGGAGGTTTTTTAAATTATTAATTTAATTTAACATGTATAACATACCAATTACTGGAGTTTTCTTTCACCGTTTGAGAATACTGGTAGAAGGCACAAACATTTTCAGAACAGTAAAATCCATTGCAAAACGTGCAATTATAATGTCGTCCGAGTCTCAATAGATATTCTCAAAGTTTCGAAAAACCAGAGCGGTGAGAGCTTTAAAAGAGAAAATTTTGTTTCAGGGAAATATGCGGTTTGACTAAAGCCAGGACATTCCAGGATCTAGCTGGAGAAATATCACAAGATGTAAGTATCTACATAAAATCATACAGGACCTTTCTACTGAACAGTTTCGTCATTGAAACTCAACAATTTTGTTTATCTCGTAAAATTTCATTTTAAATAATTCGTAATTCGTGAAATAACTTATTATCAATCAATCTTTTATTGCTCCATCTTCATGCTACCAGCTTGAAAGACAAGCTCTAAAATCTTATATATAAAAATGAATTGCTGTTCGTTAGTCTCGCTAAAACTCGAATAACTGCCGGGAAAACCCTAAAAATAGCCCTTTTCTATTTCACATACAAAAGTTTTCTAAATAAGTACGAAGTCTGCCGGGTCAGCTAGTCAAGGATAAAAATGTTTTTGAAAAATATCACATTGAGTAGAAAGGCCCGCATAGGAATCGAACACAACCAACAGCACGGAAGACAGAGCTACTACCAAATGTGCTGTCACGCCACTGATATAATATCGTGATTATTTTTCAGCGCATTAACGCATTATCACAAATATACGAATGCGTAGACGACATTGATTTATTCGTGGGCGGTTCTATGGAGCGCGACGTGCAAGGATCTATCCTGGGGCATACTTTCCACTGCATAGTGGCGGAGCAGTTTTACAGGACCAGGGTGGGAGACAGGTTCTTCTATGACAACGGGGAAATGCCGCATTCTTTTACACCTGGTAAGTTTGCAATCATATTTCATCATCATTCATTCTCCTGCCCTTATCCCACGCTGTGGGGTGTCGGTCGGCACAATATGTTTTCTTCTTCCACTCAATCCTATCATTCGTCAACTCTGAGTCTACTCCTCTTACATTCATCTTTCACACAATCAAACCACTTTTTCTTCGGCCTTCTTCTACTTGCGTACCCATTTTATTATTATTTAGTGTTTTATGTTAGTATGTAGTTTTATTATTTTTTAAGTTAAGATGTGGTTATACCTACATGTTTTTAAACTAACGCGATCTGAACACATTATTATTAGTATGTCTGCCCGTGACCACGACAGTGTGTAAACCTGTTGAAACATCGGGAAAAATAGGTAAATAAAACGCGATAAATACCCGTTCAATACTGATAATAATGTGTGGTTTTAAAATAAAGAATTTTTTGGTCTTGTTTGGAACCGAAGTTTTACGACTTTAAATGTAGGTACAAGCACCACGCGTGCAAAGCGGCGGGCAGAAGCTAGTATTATTAATACATTTCACAGCATTATCATCATCATCCTGCCTTTTTCCCATATTATATGCTGGGTTAACATGATCAATGGGTTCCTCTCGTCTCCTCTCTTTTCTGCTTTCATGGAAACCGGACCTTAAGGTACGAGTTGGCAGCGGACGACATGAGGCAGCAGCGGACGACGTGTCGCAGGCGACACTACTGGTTTCTATGTATTTCTATGAAATTCTATGAAAGAATTATGAAATGCGTCGTTAGCTTCGTGTCGCTAATTACGGAGGGAATTTCATAGAAATACATAGAAACCAGTAGTGTCGCTGCGACACGTCGTACCTTTATAGCTTCCGCGAACCGCTTTCGCAAAAGTATAGGTCATCCAACGGATCTAGGCATTCGTGAATTTAGCCACAGGTGCGAGTTTGCGCATGTACAGTTCCTTCCCCCCTCCTCATACCTCCAATTGCTCCCGAAAAACGATACTGCGCAGCTCATGCGGCTAACTTCACGAATGCCTAGATTCGTTGAGCCAACTATATGTGACAGTCCCTGTCAAGTACAAGACTAAAGAGGTGCCAACATTTTCAGAGCAACTAAAGCAAATAAAGAAAGCATCGATGGCAAGGTTGATTTGCGACAATTCCGGGGTCCAATACATACAGCGGCGGGCGTTCGAACAGGAGTCGCCGTACAACCCTAAATACATGTGCGATGATTACAACAACATCCCCTACGTCGATCTGACTGCTTGGAAAAAGCCAGGACTGGATTTGTTTGACTTGTAACCAGTACTACGATTGGCGCTTCGGCAATTTTCGTAACCCGAACGCCCGATGAGAATGATCTAGAGCTGTTACAACATGCTCACGCACGATGTAATCCCCAGGCTCGGTAGATATCTCCTCAGATCTCTAGTTACATTCGGTTTAGGGTACTCTGGACCTGGCCTTTCTCTAAAACGTACCAATTTGATCGAGGTATGTACGTACGCCGAGGTCTTTCCCTTCCAAATGTCCCGTTCACACACGTCTTATGTACCTGTTTCGTGAATCTCCATTTATCCATCCTTTTTACATGCCCAAACCATCATAATAACCTAGCATTAACCTAAATTTAGCATACCTATATTTTGATATTTTCATAACTGTTTTTGTAGATTATTGTTTTGAAATTATTGTGTCAATTTTATGTAACATAATATGGACCTATGTAGTCTGAAACAAACAAATAAATAAAATACCCTTCTATCGTAAATCGTTGTACTGTGTAGATATAATATTGAGGGTAGCTTCAAAAACTTACCTCAGTCAGAGTAGGTATAGATAAATTAATAATTAACAATTTAGCTGCACATTTGTTTATTTAATGTTTAATGTGGTTGCAATAAGATTATTTTTTGTTGTTGTTTTTTTGAATAAATAGTGCTTTGTAAAACCAATACCTACTTAAATGATTTTTTTTTTGGTTAAGTATTACTTTTTGGTCGCTAAAGTATCCTGTATCTATGTGTGTGTGCTTGTCCGTCTTTATCTTTGTAACAGCTAAACGGATTTGGATGAAATTTAGTATCAATGTACCCTGAACCAACAGACACATTTTTATAACGGGAAAACCCCTAAGGGGCTAAAAAGGGGGTAAGTTAAGTATATAATTATGTCAAACCATGTCAAAACCGTGATCCGTGTATTTTATGAAACGAACCAACTTATATATTTTCATAGTAAGTATAGAAAATTATAATTAAAACACTTTTATAAACAGACATTTTTATTATTTTTTTACTTTTGTATAAACGTAGAAAATATTGTACATACTTAATACGTAATTATGCAATTTGTATTAACCCAATACAAGTCTAAATAAAATTGTATAGCACTGGTCCTTTAAAACCATTATCACATTTGTATAACTAGATCACTCGACATCACTCACCTTAGATCAGAAGATTCCTTCCCTCTCCCGCATCCTTGTTCTCTTTCCCCCACAAATGGCTCAGTTTGTTCTGGATGGTGCTCAACGTGACGGAACCGTGTAGTAGCTGTGATAGGCCTCCGCCCCCGGGGCTGACGAGGCGCTCCACAAAAGGGCGCTTATAAAGCCGCTGAGCTTCTGTCCGCTGGTCTTCGGTCACTCGCCTATCGTCGAGATGGTTAAGGGACGGGAATTGTGATATCACGAAGAGTCTGAAATTAAGATTTCAATCAATACTAATATTATTGTAAAGTTGAAGAGTTTGTTTGTTTGGTTGAACGCGCTAATCTCATGAAATAATGGTTCGAATTGAAATATACGTGCAAAATAATCAGCCCACTCCAGGCTTTAATTACTATGCGGGGTGAATCAATTTTTTGGCACGCAAGTGTCGTATGTGTTGTATAGTCCATTTATCTAGGAAAGCTATAGGCTATATAACAACACGCTACGACCAATAGGAGCGGAGCAACAATAAAAAATGTTGCAGAACGGGAAAAAAATATTACTTAAACCGCGCAAAGTTGCGCGAGAGTCAGTAGTTTTTAATATAAAAATGATCTCGCAACTCTCAAAAAAGAGTGCACATTAATATCATAGGTACTCATCTTATTGTACCACCAGTTATTTAGGACTAGTGTGGTGAAAGGAGTGCGCCTAGGAAGCAAGGGCGGATCCAGGGGGGAGGGGGTCATGGGGGTCATGACCCCCCCCTGGGCTGGGTCCAGGACCTAAGTGGACCACTAATTAAAATGATATATAATAAGGATTATAACTTTTTGTGACTTGACCACGGCTATGTGACCCCCCCCTGGCACCAAAGCTGGATCCGCCCTTGCTAGGAAGCTTTATGCACCAATTCGTATATAAACTCGTCTCTGGTTATACTTATTTGTATCGGTCCAGCCTAATAGGTCAAGTCTGGTCTAGTTAATTAAACTAAACGTTTTATAACGGGCTATCAAGTCGCCCCAGTTATTAATAGATAGCGTTCATAGAAATTAATAACTTATTATATTCTAGTTATTACTTTTATTGCCGCCTGCGACGCAAGAGGTTGCGGGTTCGATTCCCGCCGCGGAACAAATTTGTGTACGATCTGCAGAAATTTGTTCCGTTGGTCTGGGTGTTTTCTATGTATAATAAAAAAAAATATGTCTATCTATGTAGGTATATAATGTATTAAATATATCAGTTATCTAGTACCCATAATACAAGCTTTGAGTAGCTTACTTTGGGGCTAGATGATGCTGTGTCGATTGTCCAGCATTATTTTATTTATTTATTATTGTTATTATGACCGTTATAAACATTATAATAACCTTTTGCTTTAGTACTAAAAGAGAACAGAGATAACATAATCCTACACGTTTCTCTTGTAAATGAAAACAAAAACAAGTTCGCACATTCCCGCTCAGTTTACGCATAGAATGAGTGCACGAGTGCGCGAGCGCAGAGAGCACGGTGGATTTCCATGAAAAAAATTAATGGCAAGCAAAGCGAGCTCCTTATACTTTAAGTATGAGAAAAAGAAAAGGGGATTAGGTATATCTTAGAAGAGATTTTTTTTGATCATGGGCTATTCATCGACTATAGGGTCATCGGGTATAGGGTTTATCGACTTGAAATTGAAATCGAAATTGAAAAATATTTATTCAGTACAATCACAAGGATCACTTTGAAACGTCTTACATGCTAGGTGAATCTATGTGCCAATTCCAACCTAACCCAAGTACGAGAAGAACAGGCAAGAAACTCGTAGACAACAATACATGCATGTACATATATATATATTTTTTTCTCTGTAGTATTGAAAATTGGGCAAGTATTCTCTAGTTAGCCCACCCGTGGGCATAGATAAGAGATACTAACCGATATTGCAGGTACTCGTAGAAAGTGCCTCCATTGAAGTAGCTGGGAGCGGCAGGGTTGCCCATGAGGCAAAGGTACTGAAGGTTTGGACAGGAATCCTTCAGTTTGCCCACCCATGGGTAGAGAGACGATATTTTACAGTGATTCACCCTAAAACAAAAGCAAGTATTATATAACCAAAAATAAAAAATGAAACCATTCGGTAATGGTTTGAATTTTGGTAGTCTGTTATTCAATCATCATCAGCCTATAGCAGTCCACTGCTGGACATAGGCCTCCTCTAATGAGCATCATTAAGGGATTTATGCCCATAATCCCCACGCTGGGCAAGCGGGTTGGGGATTGCAAGACAAGAGGACATGGCTTCTCGCACCGCCGACGCTGCTGCCCGTCGACGGTCAGAGGATTTCGCTGTGCCCACGCCTGTTATTGGTTTTTTTTATTCAAAATCCACAATGCAAGGAAGCAAGCAAGCGCTGTAGAATCAAAAATTTATGGGTATAAATGTCTTGGAGATTTCAGATTTCAGAGATCTTGCATGTAAATTAGTGTTTTTAAAACAATATGGATTTCATCAGTGTTCAGCGGAATGCCTATGTTAGGAAAACGTCTATAACGTATTATATCATGAGAGCATAACGTCCAAAAGGAAAAAAGTTAGAAAGATTATATTTTACCATAATAATTCTAGTTTCGGCAGCGGTGGTAAGATGCAATTCTCAGTAATAGGGTTGTGGTCTGCGATTAGGGATGTCAGGCCCTTGAAGTATACCAGGACATCAAGGTTTCTGGAATAATAAAAATATATTTTTTACTACAATGAAAATATATGTTAATATTCACATAAAATAACACAAAAAACAACTACTTACTTAAATACATTTTATTTATGAACTAGCTTCTGCAAGCGGCGTCGCCCGCGAAGTACCTACATAAAATATAACCTATGTTCATCCTGAAAGTTCATTCTACACATTGGTGAAAGAATTTTTCAAATCGGTTCAGTAGTTTCGGAGCCTATTCATTTCAAACAAACAAACAAACAAACAAAGTTTTCCTCTTTATAATATTAGTATAGATAACTCGGAATAAAAACAAGTTTGGACATTTAAATGCAAATTAAATTTTTGAATTACTTAATGCATGATTGAAAATTGATTAAAGTTATAATTTTATTTTTTATATTTTAACCTATAATCATCCCACAAACGTCTATATATACCAAGTTACCTAATAATACTGTTAATACATTTTCTCTTCTTTTAAAGCTAAATTGTCAATTCACAATTCTAGGGTTTGTTTGGAGAGAGTTAGGTACTGGTAGTTCATGCATTGCAAACTAATAAGACATACAAGACAGACTAACACTTGCATCTGACTCAACAGCTGTACTGCATAACCGAAGTATATAAAACTGTTTTGTCTGATAAGTTTGTTTGCAGGTTAAGATAACAATCAATGTTATGAAATGGTAATCTACAAAGTGGACTGATATTGCATTGAATAAAGAGGTGTTGCCATATACTATCAAATAGTTATAAATAAATAAATAATGCTGGACAATCCACACAGCATCATCTAGCCCCAAAGTAAGCTACTTAAAGCTTGTGTTATGGGTACTAGATAACTGATATATTTAATACATTATATACCTGCATAGATAGATATATGCACCATCAATTTTATAAACAGGTGTAAGTACCTATGTACAATATCTCTGATCATAAATATAATACCTACCTATGTACCTATTGTGGATTGTTATCATTGCAATAGATAACTACATGACCTTCTACTCAATTGTCTTGATAATAGGATTTCAAGTGCCATTCTTCATGGTCTTTGTATTACAAAATACAAAAAAGCGCAATGGCCCAGAGAGTTTCTTGTCAGTTCTTCTTGGACTGGGGGTAGGACTGGAATTGGCACCTAGACTCACCTAGTATGTAAGACAATTCAAAATCGATCGATTGATCCCTTCTATTTTATTGAATAAAAAGTTTTTGACTTTGTCTTTGAGCATATTTTACAACAAATTATACTCACGTAATTTTATTGTGGCTAATGTCTAAATACTTGATGTGGTTTGAGAAGCGTTCCACTATGGTTCTCGGTATTTCATACAAATTCTCATAGGCCAGGGTCAACTTTGAAGACTCATCGCAATTAGGATTCAACTCTGAGCATCTGAAAGTTAAGTTAAGTTACATACTTAATCCTGATCTCATATTTGTGTCTCAGGTTCTAAAAGTAGCTTGGTGATGCCTAACAAACCCACAGCCAGAGCTGAAAGAAGTATTTGTTCTTTATATATTTCTTAGTCTTTGTAGCCATTTACAGTTTTTTATATTTAAATATTTGCGCAGCTTATGCAAAATGTTCTCTCACAGATGGAAGCCCCATAATGTGGCACTAAGTATGGACCGGCTTATTATTAATATATTAAATTTATGACAAAATGATATATCAGCAATATTATCTACTTACATGACAAGGTCCGGGGGTATTGGGGTATCAGACATTTCTGAGAAGGAGTCCTCTAGCACGTCTCTGGACAAGTCTACGGATATTATACCCTCGTCTGACGCTGCAGAGGTGCTGGGGTAGCTTAAAAAAATAAGCATACATTTAGGTACTTTATGTTACTGGAAAAGGACGCTGAAAGCGGGAAAGTACATTTCCGTCCTTTTCAGTATTTATAATGGATTTTCGCCAAGTCCCGCCTGAGTCAATCATTTGTACTTTAGGTTATTTAAGTACTCTAAGCTATGTTATTACTCTTACTTATTATTTAGGTTTTACCTATTTCATTGGAAAATTTTAAAGAATTTTAGCTATATTAATTTTAATAAGAAGGTACTTCGCTACCTACCTACCTAACTACGTCTACGTGCCGTGCGTGCGTGTAGCAGTGTCATAACTTCACAACACATATTCACAACACAAAACAAAATAAACAAATAGGTAGTTACAATATACCTAAGTATGGATGTACCTACTTTCTTTCTTCTTATATTCAATTTATTGTAGGAGCCTTCTGACTGTTTATTTTTTTAAATTTCTTCTGTATATATTATTTTCTGCCATAATAATGTACTATTTTTTTTAATCCAATGGCATAGCACAAATCCATCCAAAGCAAAACCAAAATCTGAACCGACTTTTGAAGCAGACTCAACGTCAGACGTCAGTAGATAAAATGTCTTTGGCCAGACTTCAGTTGTTGACGTTTTTTTTTTTGACAAAATGTTTGACAGTGACTTTATCGACCTTCTGTGTACGCAGACCTCAGAGTAAACGCAGACAAACATCTATGCCAGCCAGCCAAAAGCTCGCCAAAAGATAGTTTTTCTAACGTAAAAAACGTAAAACGTAACTAAAACGTAGTGATTATATTCTCTTTGGTTGCTAACTTTTATTTTAAAGGAACATTAACATAGCCACCATTTTTTTTCATCTTGGAGTCACAGAACCAATATTTTCTAGAAAATATGAGCCGGGTATGACTGAGAAAAAACCCATAAGAGGAAAAATAGGAGGTTAATGCTTAATGAAGTACTAGAGAGCGCATGGTGGTTGAATGGTAGCACCCCTGCCTCACGATCCGTAGATCGTGGGTTCAATCAAACCTGGTCGTGCACCAATGAGTTTTTCCATTCGAAAAATTTATGTGCGCAATGCCAGTGCTCTTAAACGGTGAAGGAAAACATCGTGAAGAAACCGGCATACCCTAGAACCAAAAATTCGAAGGTGTGTGTCATAGGTTAGTATTTTTATAAGCGGCGATGGGCTTGCAACTTGTCACGTACGGAATACTAACTACTGTGCAAAATATGGGCATGTACCAAATGTCATGTTTGGACTTGCCTCTGACTACCCCCTTTAGATATCCTCAAAAGATCTAAGTAACTAAAGATCTGAAGAGATATCTACCGAGCCTGGGGATTACAGTCATGATCATTATACCTATATATATTTTTTAAAGTACCGACTAGCTAGTGAAGTGAAATCTCGGGGCACTGCTAGCAGTTACCTACCTAAGTACTATGTTATAATATACATACATTATTTCCGTTTTAATTTCCATTCTAGGCCCATTCTTTTATAAATACATTGGAATAGTAAACTTGCGATCTTGCAGCAAGCGTTGAGATTTGTAATTAGAATGTAGGTAAGTATAAATAAACTATATTAGTAAAATTATATTAACCGTGTACCTTGTACCTGTTTGATTCATTATTCATTGTTCAGCAGAAGCTCAATCCATGTCACAAAGTGTCTGGATCACATCATTTCCAATAGTCTGTAGTAAATTTAGTATAGTCAGGTAAATCACTCTCAACACCGTTTATATAAATAAGTATTATATTTTTATTGGTAGGACTAAACTATGATTATTATTGAGGAAAAGGCCCACATGCTTGGTTATCGAAATACCAAGTGAGAGATAAAGCAAGGACAGCAGAATACGTTATCTCTATTTACTAAAGGTTGTCCATAATATTTTAGGTAGGTACCTACCTATCTTTAGTTACATTATTATAATAATATACCTACTCGTATATAGACATGTCATTGCTGTGCTGCTGTTAAACTGTCTTATCAGAACGTCGATAATATAATCCACACGACCGTCATGTAGGTAACTGAATGGGTTATAACGTTTTACTTAATTTTTTTTTCTTTTTACGGTATGGTAACTTTTTGGGTGACGGCATGTAATGTGTAGCATGTTGCCATTGCCAGTCAGTAATTTTAGTTTAACGACATTTTATGGTATTATTTAGATTAGGTACATAACAAAAAAGTGACTTGTCGAGGTAAAGGCCAAAAGAGCCTTTAGCCAGGTTAAAATTAAAAAAGTTAGTTGACGTTGTATGTCAACGTCACGTCACGTCACACACGGCACGTCACTGATGTCAAAATATATTCTTTCAATCATCACAACAATCACATCACATCAATCAGTCCAGTCAGTCAGATCTAGTACGTCTGTGAGTCAGATGTTGTAAGGTTTACGAGTAGCTAGTTATTAAGTTCAAAGTTGTGTGTGAGTTGTGACTGTAATTCCTAAGTTCTTTCAAACTCTTGGATGGTGTTATTAAATCTTTTCACAGAAAAATCGAATATTACAAAAATCATCGACTGGAGTAGTAAACAGAATTCACCTAAATCATGGATGTGAGACTAAACTTTAATGACGTGCAAGAGCTAGTAAAACTGCATGTATCTAAAATCTAGTACTTTTCAGGAAAGTAACATACCCATCGACATAAACATAGGTAAGTTGCAAGACTGGCTCGTAAGTCGACGGCACGTGAACAAAGAATGGCAGAAAAGCATCATAGCTGTAAGAGAGAAGATCAACAATGCCATACAGGACATGCCAGCTCACGAGGGTATTGCAGCATTGCTGTCAGGGAGCTACATCAATTACTTCCACTGCTCGAAGATCATAGACATATTGAAAGAAACCGAGGCAGATACTAAGAATCTATTTGGCAGGTGAGAACTAAACTTGAGATTTGTAAGCTTTAACCAATTAAACCCCTCATTTATAATCATGGTAGAGTCTTCATCCACCCGCGTGGTACCTTGAAATAAAAAATAAATCTACCCAACGAGAACCATGTATTTTTCCGGGATAAAAAGTAATTTTAGTGCTATTCCAAACTATAATCCATCTCTGTGCTAAATTTCATCCACATCCGTTCAGCCGTTTTAGCATGGAAGAGTAACAAACATAAAAACATACAAACTTTGACATTTATAATTAGTAGGATTATCAATTTGTAAGTCAGTTAAGTGGGTAGGTACCAGATACCTTTAAAACTAAAAAGTGTATATATGTGACTGTTATGTACACTTCTCTAGTTACACTATCTTCAAATCTCTAGTTACTTCTATTTTTAATTACCAGACATGGACTTCTAAATTAACCTTTATCCTAATCTGAAAAGAGTTCAAAAAGTTCTGCTTCCTTAAGGTTTGAAAAATCCTTGCAAATGAACTATACTGTTTTATACAATCAGATACGGTTCCCAGCGTATGAAAGATTGGCAAGATGTGGTCAAAAGTTATGAGAAGGAGAACTTGTACCTGGCCGAGGCAGCTCAAATGCTGGTCAGGAATGTGAGCTATGAAATCCCCGGGCTCAAGAAGCAAATCATCAAAGAGGAGCAGTCCCAAATTGTAAGAAGGACTTTGACTAAACTCTTGCAAACTTCAACTTCATCAACAGAATGCATACTGACTCTAAGTACTTAAAAGTTAACATTAACTTCATCATACAAGTTTTCTACCGCTTAAGTTATCTGCTATGCACTTTCACTCATGTAGAATAAGTACTTCCCGCAGTAAAAAATAACATAATTATATCTCTCAATATTTCAGTACAATAAATTTTAGAATGAGTTCAGTAGTTCCAAAGAATCAAAGGCAAATAAATAATAGTTTAAAAAAACTAAAAAACACGCTTTTTATAGAAACCGAACTAAAAAATAGAAAATAAATTTAAAAAAAAGCGTGAGGTGATTTTCATTTCGATAATATCTTAAAGAGCACAACACGCTTTTTTTTAAATTTATTTTCTATTTTTTAGTTCGGTTTCTATAAAAAGCGTGTTTTTTAGTTTTTTTAAACTATTATTTATTTTCTATTTTTTATCAAAATAGTGTATTGTCATCGGTCCTTGATAAATCTACAAAGTTTGAACGAAATCTGGCCGTTTAAAGTGGGTCAAAATCGCGCCCAAAGAAGTCGGTTACAAACAAACATACAAACATACAAACATACAGGTGAAGCTAATATAAAGCGTGTAAAAAAGAAGAAAAGGCAGGCCGCACACCAGCGCCACACGCTACACGCATCGCACATTTACGTCGGCACAATCATTGCGCTACAATTCATACATACATTCGCGCCCGCTACAAATCTTAGTGTGCGTGCTCCCGCACAGATATACGGGGGCGTTAAATGTGTCGCGTTTCAAATGTGGTGCCACAATTATCAAGATACTAAGTGTATGCTTGATGTGCGGCCTGCCTAAGACAAAAAGTTTTGTTCCTATAAATATGAGTACCTACTTATAAATAAATATCCCTTATCTCAGGAATGTGAGAAAAAACAAGCTGACTATCTGAAGAATGAAGCTTCAACAAAGTCGGAGTTCCTCTCGCAATGCAAACAGCTCGGCATCCACGGAGAAAGGATTAAAAAGGAGCTGGTGAACAGGCTTCAGGAGCTGCCTGAAATGTATGATAAGGTAAACCTTTTATTCTTCAATACTACACTCTTTTTTTACCTTCCTATTGTTTTGAACAGAGAGATAGATATCAGTCCCAAACTAAGAAAAGCTTGTATCAGGAATGTGAAAACTAATAGAATTAATTATATTTTATGTATATATCTAATACCTTTAAACAAGCATTTCTTGTATATACATATATAATCTGAATCCGGGGGTTTCGGGGGCGATACATTTTTTTCATGATAGTTTCCAAAAAATAAGATTTACAAAAAAAAAAACAGCAAAACTAGGTCAGGTACTTCTAACAAAAACTATCATGTTAAAAGGCAAGTTACAAATGGTGTTCAACTTTGATGTAATAAAAGAGTTGAGAGAATAAATGTCAAGTTAAATAGTTCTTTAAATCATAGACTAGTACAACATTCTTAATGTATTTAAAGCAAGGGCGGATCCAGTTTTGGTGCCAGGGGGTCACATAGTCGTGGTCAAGTCACAAAAAGCTATAATCCTTATCTATACTTCTATACTTATTAATATTGTATTTTTGTTTGTAATGAATAAACTCAAAAACTACAGGTCCGATTTCAAAAAATCTTTTACCATTAGAATGCTACAGTATCCCTGAGTAACATAGACTATATTTTATGTAGGTACCTCGCGAGCAAAGCCGCGAGCGGAAGCTAGTTATATATAACTTTAATTAGTGGTCCACCTAGATCCTGGACCCAGCCCAGGGGGGGGTCATGACCCCCATGACCCCCCCCCTGGATCCGCCCTTGATTTAAAGAAAGTTGAAATGATATTGTTGTGTATGAACTCTGATTACTTGTGAAACATACAATAAGGTTGGTTTATTGTAGGATACTTCTGGAAACTTCACTTTTAACTTTAGTTAAAATAGAAAATTTGGTATGTTCGGTGATATTAGATTACAACTTACATGAATTCTTTTTACAGATTGGAAAATCTTTAAAACCCCTGCTGCCAGCTATAGAGCTATATACAGCATTCGCGCAGTATATCCTCGGTGACAGAGTGCCGGTAGTGCTGCCATTGCTGAAATATGTGGTCGAACATGGCAACACCACGGTGTACGAGTGGAGCTATGGCGAGCCACCGTTGAGCGTTGAACCTGATCCTATTCATATTGAGATAGATGATGAAGAACAAGCTGCTGGGGACCAGGTAATGTGACGTCATGACCAGTGATCGGAATCGGGTGAGCTAATATACCTAAACTTCAAAGAAAAGTGACAAAAGTGGAGATTTCCTTATAACTTTTTTTTTGGGTCAATTTTACGGGTTCGAAATATTACATAAGTGTACCTAACAAAATTAATACACTAGTATTTCCCTTCATTTTCTTTCAGATAGATTTCGGTGACAACAATGAAATAGATTTCGGAGCATTGGATGCGTCTGCGCCGGTCGACGGTACAATCGACTTCGGAGACGGCGACGCGGCCGAGATAGACTGGGGGAACATTGGCAGCGCAGGACCTGACGATATTGTGGGTATTTTTATACATAGTTAACAAGCATATGGCCCATATTATGGCAAACTAGTTTCCGCCCGCTGCTTCGCCCGCGTGGTACCTTGAAAAACAAAAATTATCTATCCCGCGGGAATCGTACATTTTTCCAGTATAAAAAGTAGCCTATGTGCTATTCTAGATTAAAATTTATATCTGTGCCAAATTTCATTTAGATCCGTTCCGCCGTTTCAGCGTGAAAGAGTAACAAACATACATCCAGACATCTTGAGTGACATCCTGACATCCATACATACATCCATACATCCACACATTCTTACAAACTTTCGCGTTTATTATATTAGTAGGATGGTGCCATCATGAACATTATCAACAAATGGGTGGATTGTCAGCAATTTGTTATCATTATTATAATTATCGATCTTCCTACATTTCCCTCTGTCATTCGTCATCTCAATAATCACTCCTTTCTTACTCCATATTTCCTTTGTCTTACCTCTACCCCTGTATCCATCCACATTCATACCTAACACTCTCCTATCATTATTATCACCACAGGTCAAAACTTTCCGCCAACAATAATATGAATTGGTCGTAAGTAAATTGTTTTGATATACCTAGTATGAATCTTTTCAGGATATATCAGCAGACATAGCCACCATTTCGCTTGAGGAGTCTGGAATAGTGGTGGAAGAGCAAGGCGTGTTGGGGGGAGTGGCGAGAGGGAAGGATGCTTTGACATTACTGGACAACCCTAGCACGAGGAACCAATTTGTAGACCAGCTTTTGGAAGTAAGTTTGTGTGAGGTCAACTGTAGTGTTATTAAGCCAAAGTCCTAAAGGGGGTGATAGACACGCGAGTAAGTTCGCGTACTTATGGCTCGACGACCTTTTTCGCTCGTGTGTCGCATACTTACGGTACCGTAAGTACGCATACTTACGGTGACACACGAGCGAAAAAGGTCGTCGAGCCATAAGTACGCGAACTTACTCGCGTGTCTATCACCCCCTTAAGGACTAATAAAACATATTATCTATACCTATATAAGAGCTTAACCTGACTGACTGGCTGATTCATCATCGCCGAGCCGAAACCGCTGAAGCTAGAAAACTGAAATTTGGAAGGGTGCTTCCTTTGAGAACAAAACCACCCACTAAAGCGGGATTTTTGGAAATTCCACCCTTAAGGGGGTGAAAAAGAGTGAAAACGTTGAAATTAACGCGTGGAGTGATTTCCATGAAACTTTGTTTGTGTACTGTAAATGCAAAATGAATGGACATAATGTTTCAGGATTTTTCAATATACCTAAACTTCAAAAAAGGGTCAAATGGGGGGTCAATGTTTGTATGGGTACTTTTTAAAGGGTGGTGCGATTGGTTTGAATTTTGCTTTGGATACTTTAAATGTAAAATTAATAGATACCTACTTACTTTTGGATATTTCAAAATAACCCTCTAAAAATGGTAAAATGGGGTATCAAAGTTAGTACGGATTTTTTTTATGAGCTACTAGCTTCCGCCCACGGCTTCGTCCGCGTGGTACCTTGAAAAACAAAAACAAATCTATCCCACGGTAACCGTAGATTATTCCGGGATAAAAAGTAGCCTATGTGCTATTCCAGACTATAATTTATGTGCCTAATTTTATCCAGATCTGTTCCGTCGTTTCAGCGTGAAAGAGTAACAAACATACATCCACACAGTCTTACAAACTTTCGCTTTTATAATAGTATTAGGGTAATCTGGAATAGCACATAGGCTAATTTTTATCCCGGAAAAATGTATGGTTCCCACGGGATAGATCAGTTTTTGTTTTTCAAGGTACCACGCGGGCGAAGCCGTGGGCGGAAGCTAGTGTAAAATAAATGGAACTTATCAAAATAACCCTCTCAAAAGGGTAAAATGGGGTGTCAAAGATAGGATTTTTCAGGAAAGCTAGTCTTATCTAAAGCTGCTAATACCTCCCACAGCTCGAGTCGTTCCTGAAGATGCGTTTGTACGAGACGAACCTCGCGAACGAGAGCCACAGCTTCTCCCTGCTGCAGCAGCTGCCGGCCGAGAGCGCGGCGGCGCTGGCCGGCATGCTGGGCGGCGTGCAGCGCGCCGCCGCCGCGCTCACCGCGCCGCACCACGTGCATCTGCACAACGTGAAGCACTCGCCCCGGTATGTGTGGCCTCGGGTTATCTTAGTCCGAGTGTAGGTACATTGTGTAAGTGAGTTTGTACATTGTTAACTAAGTACAGTTGGCTCAACGAGTCGAGGCATTCGTGAAGTTAGCCGCAAGAGCTGCGCTGTATCGTTTTTCGGGAGCAATTGGAGATATGAGGGGGGGTGGGACTGTACATGCGCAAACTCGCACCTGTGGCTAACTTCACGAATGCCTAGATCCGTTGGATGAATTATACATTGTTAACTAAGTACGTGCAAGTGTACATTCACTCTGTAGGTCCACCATGAGTTTTCAAAATCTACACTCGCTAGCGACGTTAGGGAAAGAAATGTATGAAAACTTGTACAGCGCCTCTAGCAGATAGTTGGGTACTAAAACGTCACATAGTTAACTATCCTACGTCACAGCGTACTACAGCGACTGTAGTATGCGCTTCATTAATATGCTTAAAATTTGGTACTATGAGTAACAATTTTGACAGATGTCATAGTAAAATTAAATAGCTTATTTAAAAAAAAGGGCTGGGTTGATTTGTTTCAAATCAACTGATTTATATTCATGTGAAATAGAAATTCAAAATATCTTATTGTTTTGGGTAAATTAGGGAATTTCTGAATTTTCAGAGGTGTTTTTGACATGATTTTTAAGTTTTCTAACTAATTCGTGTTTTAGCTCCGGTTGATTTATCACTTATATCCTTGAGTATCGTGTAGTTCAATTTCAATGTAATCTATTAAGCGGTAATAGAATGATTAGGGTTGCAATACTTGCAATTTTCAAAATACTGGGCCTTAACTAGATCTTTTAGAAAGAGGGTAGTCAGAGGCACGTCCAAACATGATATATGACATGTTATGTTATTATGTATGTGCTAATGTACAAAATCACTGTGTGGGAATGTATGTACAATGTAGAGTATGGCGGTGTGTACAGTATAATGTATGTACAATGTAGAGTATGGCGGTGTGTACAGTATAATGTATGTACAATGTAGAGTATGGCGGTGTGTACAGTATAATGTTTAGGTGACTGGTATTGTGCGTTTTGCACTGACTAAAACACAAAAGATTCTAATTTCCATCACAAAATGGCGGCTGTAAGAAGCTATTTGTAAACCTTCATTCGGATTTTTTGATTTTGTAATAAATAGTAGTTATTTTATCTTGTCCAAAATCTTATCTTGTGAGAAAAGGGCAGGAGGATGATGGCGCATTTACATTAGGTCAGTCACCGAAGGCGGCGGCCGCATTCGGTTTAACTGAAACGCTTACCTAAATTGAGTTGATTACACTGGTCGGTTAGCTGCGGGCTGCGGGCGGCGGGCGGGGCACAACCGAATACGGCCAAACGAATACCTGTTTATATTAGTCGGTGACCGAATACGGCCTGTAGCCGAATACGGTCTAACCGACTAATGTAAATGCCCCATGATGATCTTATCTTGTCCAACAGATACGTGGACGTCCTCACGGCGCAGTTAAAGCAGAAGCTCGGCCTGTGCGACAAGCTGGCGCGGCTGGCGGGGCGCGCGCGCGACCAGCGGGACGCTGCGGTCGCGCGGGCCGCCGACCTGCGACCCGCCCTTAACAAGCTCACCGCCGCTACGCGGGAACTGCAGCTCAATGTAATTTAATTGGGTTTTTTACAAATACTACATACTGAAAAGGACGGAAATATCTAGTACTTTCCCGCTAAACTATTACCTAATGAGCTTAACACAAACTCAAGTAGAAATTGGACACGTGTTTCGCTTCTCCACGAAGCATCCTCAGTAAATAGTAATAAATAAATAAATAATGCTATCCACACAGCATCATCTAGCCCCAAAGTAAGCTACTCAAAGCTTGTGTTATGGGTACTAGATAACTGATATATTTAATACATTATATACATAGATAGATATTTTTTATTATACATAGAAAACACCCAGACCAACGGAACAAATTTCTGTAGATCATACACAAATTTGTTCCGAGGCGGGAATCGAACCTCTTGCGCAACCTGCGACGCAACCTCTTGCGTCGTGGTCAGTTTTCGTATTCCTCGAATTTCTATTTGAGTTTGTGTTGTTAAAAATAAGAATGGAATAACTTTATTTGTTCGATTAGACTAACATAAGAAAACAAAAAAAAAACTAATAAATTTAAAACAACATAAAAAGTCTAAAGAAACAAAATGGCGTCTGCCTCAGCATGGGTTGGTTGCTAGCGAGCTAGCAGCCAACGCTGGTTTTCCGTCAGAGCCCTTTTTCTTTTTGTTGGCATTACGGACAATCTATTCACCCACACAAATTACATTAAATTACTCTAACTATTAACTAACACACTATTAACCACCTTAAACTAACAAATCCTATTATATAACATTCGTGTCACACTTGTTAAGCTCATTAGATAATAGTTAAGCGGGAAAATCTATATCTATATAAGAGCTTAACCTGACTGACTGATTGACTGATTGATCATCGCCGAGCCGAAACCGCTGAAGCTAGAAAGCTGAAATTTGGAAGGTGGTTTCCTTTTATAACAAAAGCACCCACTAAGACGGGATTTTTGGAAATTCCACCTCTAAGGGGGTGAAAAAGGGTGAAAACGTTAGTATGAAACTTTTTAACGCGTGGAGTGATTTTCATGAAACTTTGTTTGTGCTCTGTAAATGCAAAATGAATGGACACGTGTTTCAGGATTTTTCAATATAACCATCAAAAAGGGGTCAAATGTGGGGTCAATTTTTGTATGGGAACTTTTTAACGGGTGGTGCGATTGGCCTGAAACTTTGTTTGTGTACTGTAAATGTAAAATAAATGAACACGTGTTTCAGGATTTTTCAATATAACCTTCAAAGAGGGGTCAAAGGGGGGTCAATGTTAGTATGGAATTTTTCTAACGGGTGGTGCGATTGGTCTGAAACTTTGCTTGTGTACTGTAAATGCAAAATGAATGGACACGTGTTTCAGGATTTTTCAAAATAACCTTCAAAAAGGGGTCAAATGTGGGGTCAATGTTTGTATGTGAACTTTTTAACGGGTGGTGCGAATGGTCTGAAACTTTGTTTGTGTACTGCAAATACAAATTGAACGGACACGTGTTTCAGGATATTTCGATATAACCTTGAGAAAGGGGTCAAATGTGGGGTCAATGTTTGTATGGGATCTTTTTAACCTGGTGCGATTGGTCTGAAACTTTGTTTCGTGTTTCAGGATTTTTCAATAAAACCTTTAAAAAAGGGGTCAAATGGGGGGGTCAATGTTTGTATGGGAACTTTTCAACGGGTGGTGCGATTGGTCTGAAACTTAATTTCGTGTTTTAGGATTTTTCAATACAACTTTAAAAAAGGGGGTCAAATGGGGGGGGGGGGGGTCAATGTTTATATGAAATTTTTTTAACGTGTGGTGCGATTGGCCTTAAACTTTGTTTCCTGTTTCAGAATTTTTCAATATAACTCTAAAAAAGGGATCAATGTTTGTATGGGATTTTTTTAACGGGTGGTGCGATTAGTCTGAAACTTTGTGTACTTACTGTAAATACAAAATAAATGGACACGTGTTTCAGGATATTTCGATATAACCTTGAGAAAGGGGTCAAATGTGGGGTCAATGTTTGTATGGGATCTTTTTAACCTGGTGCGATTGGTCTTAATTTTGGTTTGGATACTTTAAATCTATATCTATATGAGAGCTTAACTTGACTGACTGACTGACTGACTGACTGACTGACTGACTGACTGACTGACTGACTGACTGATTTATCATCGCCCAGCCGAAACCGCTGAAGCTAGAAAGCTGAAATTTGGAAGGTGGTTTCCTTTTATAACAAAACCACCCACTAAGGCGGGATTTTTGGAAATTCCACCTCTAAGGGGGTGAAAAAGGGTGAAAACGTTTGTATGAAACTTTTTAACGCGTGGAGCGATTTTCATGAAACTTTGTTTGTGCACTGTAAATAAAAAATGAACGAACACGTGTTTCAGGATTTTTCAATATAACCTTCAAAATGGGGTCAAATGTGGGGTCAATTTTTGTATGGGAACTTTTTAACGGGTGGTGCGATTGATCTGAAACTTTGTTTGTGTACTGTAAATGCAAAACGAATGGACACATGTTTCAGGATTTTTCAATATAACCTTCATAAAGGGGTCAAATGGGGTGTCAAAGTTAGTACTTATGGGATTTTTTTATGAGATGTGTGATTTGTTTGAAACTCGGTATAGATACTTTATGTGAATGAAGTCGCGAGCGGGACAGCTAGTAATAGATATTTCCGTACTTTTCAGTATTTCTTCTTCTTCAATTATGGCATCTGTCTCTTAGAGAACAATTTTGCCAGTGTCAAGTGTATTTATTTATAAGTATTGTCAACGTCACAGAGTCATAGTCAAGTTGTCAAGTCAATTTTAAACAAAAGATGGCTGTTTTGTTGAAAATCTCGGGATTTCCTCCGATGGAATTTGAAGAGAACTATTCACTCTAATTCACATACTTTACACTCGCGTCAAGAACCCGGGCTTTATTGGCAAAATAACCACCAAAATTACGCAATAAAACTCAAAATAACACGAGAAAACATATAAAAACCAGAGCGACGTAGTTGTCAGGCAAAGCACCGCAGAAAATCCTTTTCAGTATTTGTAATGGGTTTCCGCAAAGTCACGCCTGAATCAATCAAATACTACCATATTTTATTTCAAACATCCATTGATATTATGCTATCCGGTATTCGGCCGAATAAAATCAAACAAACATGTGATCCCCAGGCTCGGTAGATATCTCCTCAGATCTCCAGTCACTTAGATCTTTGAAGTAAACTAAAGAGGGTAGTCAGAGGCACATCAAAACATGACATTTGGCACACGCCCACACTTTCCACAGTACGTATTACGTACGTGACAGGTTGCAAGCCAATCGTCGCTTATAAGAATACTAACCTATGACCTTCGAATTTTTGGTTCTAAGGTATGCCGGTTTCCTCACGATATTTTGGCATTGCGCACATAATTTTTCGAATAGAAAAACTGCATTCGTGCACGAACAGGTTTGAACCCACGACGCACGTGAGGCAGGGGTGCTACCACTATACAACCAGCGCCCTTCTGTAATTAAAAAAACCTATTATTATTAGTATTAAACGGATATTTATCGCATTCTAATTACCTTTATTTTCCCGACGTTTCGACAGGTTTACACGCTGCCGTGGTCACGGGTAGACTCTTAACCTCTGATGTGTTTTAAGCAGCGAAAGTAGCGACCCCACGTCAAGATTTTATTTGAAAAAAAAAAGCCGGGCGCTTTTTTTTTTCAAATCAAATCTTCAAATCTGTCTAGAAGTGATTTTTTCGAATGGATTTATTGAGAAATCATTGTATATTGTTCATTCGTTCAGTAAGATGTGCCAAAATAAAAAGAAACCCTAAAACGTAGTTATACAGTTTAATATTCAGTAAAAACCAACAGGCGTCATTTTTCGCGGATCCGTGTCTAAGCAGACGACGGTAGTAACCAGGATCCGTGCTTAAACACACGAGAGGTTAAAACGTATATTTTAATTTATTACGTTTTGTTTGCTTCAGATTGAAAGCGACATTTCCAAGAAGTACAAAGGCAGACCAGTCAATATAATCGGCGGCGCCAAGTATCTGTAGATACTAGACTCTAAGTTATGTATGTAAATATTTGTATATTATGTATTACTGACCATTGCTTTGGCAAAAATATATATGAATTTGTTCATATTTTTGTTTATCATTTTGTTCATAAAGTACCTTTTTGAACAGACTGGAGGAACTCCCGGTGACTTTGTTCGCGATGCTTTTATTATACTCGTATAAACTTAATGAAATGATATGAAATGAAATATATATCTCACAGACCATAACAAAGCCAAACATTGTAAATAGAAATAAGTTGCTAAAAAATATTATAGACAAATGAAGAAGGTATAATCAGTTATCCTATCTTATATAAATCTGTAGTAATATATTATTATGGCAGAGAAATGGCCCATAGCTCAGCATGTCGTCATGCTGGAGCGCTGGAGTTTTAACTTCAACCACCCGCTGCTTCTCTTCGAGGTTGAATTTCGAGAATTCCTTTCTTAGGTGTATGTCTACATACATATATTATGCACCTCTCAAATTTCAAGTCTCTAGGAGCAACGGTTTAGGCTCTTTCAACGTTAATCAGTCACGACAATGTAATTTATTAGTAGGTATTGTAATTTGGGTCTTATTAATTTGAGAATAGTTTTGAATTGAAACACCATATATGATTATGATTTTATAAATAAAAAGGTAAATATTGGTAGATATTTCACACAACGCCATCTAGCCCCAAAAAATAATCTATATTAATATGATAAAGCTGAAGAGTTTGTTTGTTTGGTTGAACGCGCTAATCTCAGAAAGTACTGGTTCGAATTGAAATATTATTGATGTGTTGTATAGTCCATTTATCGAGGAAGTCTATAGGCTATATAACATCACGCTATGACCAATAGGAGCGGAGCATCAATAAAAAAAAAAAATATTCTAGCTTCCGCTCGCGACTTTGCTCGCGAGCTACCTACAAGAATATAGCCTATGTTGCTCAGGAATAATGTAGCATTCGTATGGTAAAAGAATTTTTGAAATCGGACCAATAGTTTTTGAGTTAATTCGTTACAAACAAAAAATACAAAACTTTCCTCTTTACAAAATTAGTATAGAAAACGTGCAAAGTTACGCGAGAGTCAGCTAGTTAACTTATAAAGGAATACGTACGCAAAATAAAACAACTCTAAAATTTCACATCATTGTTTCCATCTGATCTACCCGTAAATAACCGCAGGGTAGTAATAATAAGCGTAGGGGTAGTAAAAATAAGGGTAGTAGACGTACTTCTCGTCTTTAGATTTCTTCTCCTCAGATTTTTCCTTTTCTTCAGATGATTCTTTAGATGGGTAGTAATAAGGCCAATAATAGGGGTAGTAATAGGGCCAGTACAGCGCACAATCTTTGGATTTTGAACTTTTTCTGGCGCAGCGCGCAGGATTGGCGCAGCATAGTGCGCAGATTATAAGCAGGATTGAGATAATACGCCATGATGTTGCCATCTAAAAAAAACTTTATTTCTTACTAGCTTCCGCCCACGGCTTCGCCCGCGTGGTACCTTGAAAAACAAAAACAAATCTATCCCGCGGGAACCATATATTTTGCCGGGATAAAATGTGGCCTATGTGTTATTCCAGACCATAATCTATAGCTGTGCGAAATTTCATTCAGATCCGTTCAGCCGTTTTAGCGTGAAAGAGTAACAAACATACATCCATCCATCCATCCATCCATACATTCTTACAAACTTTCGCGTTTATAATATTAGTAGGATCTCGATGATAATGTTGGCCCAGCGAGTTTCTTGTCAGCTCTTCACGGACTGGGAATAGGACTGGAATTGACACACGATTCAAAATGATCCCTGTGAGATTACTGAATAAATGATTATCGACTATTGGATGATCTCGTCAAATTCGAGGGCAGATGGTAGGAGACCTCTTACCACAAGCTTTTATAAATCATAATGTTTCTGAAACTTCACATTTGAAGCTTGAAGCAACATTATTTCAATACAATTTTTATAGGTCATATTACTTTGATATTACCCGAAGAGCTTGTGGTAAGGCCTATTGTGAAACCAGTAGGTTATTGCGTGTGTGGCGAAAGGATTATAGGGAGCCATAAGATCTATGTCCTATGGTCTAAAGACTTGTGTCTACAGTAGACACAAGTCTTAGACAGTAGTAGACAGTCTACTACTTACCTGAGACATGATGTTAATGAGATGTGTTGGTTTTCCTACGTTTGTAGACTCAATGACTATCTACACTAGGTACATACAGTAACTAATTTCACGCTTATCATAAAGTTGATTGCAAAATTCGTCTTCTAATTCACGGTTAAATCAACTACCCTGTACTTTGTTTGCGAAAACTTTTTCACCTCTTATGGTTTGAATTTCGGGAATTGTTTTCTTAGTGTGCGCGTAACATCCTGTAAAAACACACCCTCTAATTCTCTACGACCAGCGATTGAAATGTGCGTTGTATGTTCGCTAATATGTTCTCACTGTTGCATAAAAATATGGCAACATTAAATGTTAATTTCTACTAGATTATTTAGTACCAATAGAGCAACACTGTTTCCTGTTTCCTCTCTCTCTTCCGTCCGTGATGGCGTGCGTAATAAACGTTGTGAGTTACCAAAACTATTTTATTTACTGAATCCAGATTCCAGACTTACTCAGCACCTAAATCATCGGATATACAGGCTGCATCCAACACTCACTCTAGAGTTCATCTATCGTACGAAGCGGGCAGTTTAAAAAAAAATATTTTTTTTTTTAATTCAATGGGCTTCGTGAATTGTAAGTAGCTAAAATAACATCAAGTTATTAAAATGGGATTTAAAATTTTTCGAACGGGCGGGATTCGAACCCGCGTCTTTTGCCTGGAGCCGACGAATGCACTACCAATTAATTATCCACCGGTCTACTCGTCAATCCCTTCGAAAAATTTGATCCATATACAAAATGTTTATCGGATTTCACTAGATATCGCCTCCCGGCAAAGTTTTATACTGAAATGTTGATTCGCTTTAAAAAAAAAAATTGAAAAAAGAAAAATATCGAATATTTCTAATTGGTAGAATAACTCTACGGCTGAATAATTTTACCTTAATGTAAATAATAATGGGCGCTCGCGCAAGTGGGTCTCGGTAGATAAGTATCTAAGTAGGTAGGGTAATAGGTAGGGTAGGTACCTAATCTAAACGTATTGTCTTTGGTACAATACAAGCATAAGCATGGGGGTCAACTCTCGGGACCGCGTGAAGTGATTAAATCAAACAATGCGAATCTCGTTGTCACTTTTATATCATGAGATTTTTGGACATTTATTTCGTATGTACCTACTTAGGTACATTTATGGTTTAGGGTTCCGCATGTCTGAAGAATGAATTGAATCCGTTGGTTTTTTTGTTGTCACTTTATATAAGTAGGTTACATTCTGGATTGATCCTGCCTTTCGTAAAAAAATGTTTCTCAAAAAATTGACAAAGTTTACAATATTGTATAGAATTGCCGAAAAGGCATCTTCACAATATCAACGTAATATAACTTTGATAATTCGTACCATGACCTAATATTGTATTGAAGTAGTGTTACTTTGACGATTCTAAAACACGAAGTTGTGCTGTTACAAACCATCATGTTTCAAACGTCAAAGTTTGAAGCCTGAAGTAGGTACCTAGGTACCTAACACTACTTCAATACAATTTTTATAGGTCATGGCACGAAATATCAAAGTTTTATTACTTTGATATTGCCCGAAAAAGATTGTGGTAAGGGCCCTGGTCAATACGTACGAAGCTGACAATAGTAGGTTTAAGGTTTAAATTAATTTATTCTCAAAAAAGACATGCGAGTCATATATATGAAAACTGTGTATATATGAAAACTATGTTAATATAGCTTAGGGCGATCGCCCACGAGCTACTTTTTGTAGCGATGCAGTCGCGATGCTGTCGCACTTAGCATCGATACAGTCGCGAAGTCATAACATTATTATAAGCTTTTATCACTTTTTGTAGCGATGCAGTCGCGATGCTGTCGCACTTAGCATCGATACAGTCGCGAAGTCATAACATTATTATAAGCTTTTATCACTTTTTGTAGCGATGCAGTCGCGATGCTGTCGCACTTAGCATCGATACAGTCGCGAAGTCATAACATTATCATAAGCTTTTATCACTTTTTGTAGCGATGCAGTCGCGATGCTGTCGCACTTAGCATCGATACAGTCGCGAAGTCATAACATTATTATAAGCTTTTATCACTTTTTGTAGCGATGCAGTCGCGATGCTGTCGCACTTAGCATCGATACAGTCGCGAAGTCATAACATTATCATAAGCTTTTATCACTTTTTGTAGCGATGCAGTCGCGATGCTGTCGCACTTAGCATCGATACAGTCGCGAAGTCATAACATTATCATAAGCTTTTATCACTTTTTGTAGCGATGCAGTCGCGATGCTGTCGCACTTAGCATCGATACAGTCGCGAAGTCATAACATTATCATAAGCTTTTATCACTTTTTGTAGCGATGCAGTCGCGATGCTGTCGCACTTAGCATCGATACAGTTGCGAAGTCATAACATTATTATAAGCTTTTATCACTTTTTGTAGCGATGCTGTCGCGCGTTTAGCAAACGCGCGACAGCATCGCTACAAAAAGTAGCTCGTGGGCGAGCGGCCTTACAGTTATTAGTGATTCGTTCTATTAACACGGTAATAGGTAGGTAAGTAAGTAGACAGTGTAGGTACTTTTCGGTATTTTTACGCATTTAACGCATTTAGCCGCATTAGGTAGATATAGGTAGGTTTATTAATTAGTACGGAAAGTCAATAATAGTCAGTATGACGGAACCCATATAGCCAGAGTCCAACTTGCATTAAAAATTACCTACGTAAGTACGTACTTGTTTAAATAGGTATGTAAGTGGTAGAACAAACAGATGGCCCAGTTGATGGTAACTGGTAACCTTTGCATCATCATTAGCCGTGGGACGTACATTGACGAACTAAAACCCACTTAGATGCGACATAGCTCAGAGAATTAGCAAGCTGAAGTGGCAGTGGGATGGCCATATCTGTCGAAGAACCGATAACCGTTGTGGTAAACGAGTTCTCGAGTGGAGACCGCGGCTCGGCAAACGTAGTGTAGGACGCCCTCCGGCCAGGTGGAGTGACGATTTGCGAAAGGCTGCTGGTGGAGGCTGGATGCGTCGAGCTGAAGACAGGGCGCAATGGCGCTCATTAGGGGAGGCCTATGTCCAGCAATGGACTGTTATAGGCTGATGATGAGGATGATGGGATGCCACGATGTAGGTACTACACATTGTACATGCGATGTACACTTAGACTTTCAAGTAGTCTTACCAGTGACCAGTACGTACTCGTAATATCATCATCATCATCATCATCTTCCTGCCCCTATCCCACGCTATGTGGGGTCGGCACAACATGTGATCTTCTTCTGAGTAGGTACGTACTCGTAATACTATGTAGGTTATAGGTAGGTACTTTTTTACAAAATCGACACGGCATGCAATCATACCTAGTTACGTGGTGATGTGTGATGTGATGACTTACCGTAGTCCATGCGAGTAGATTATTATACTAAGTAAAATAAAAATAAAATAAAAAATATTTCTTATTTTTTATTTTATTAAGTAAGTACCTATTTATTGCAAAAATACAAAAGTGCAAAACATATATATACCTACCTAACCATCTTTTGCTTTTTGTTTCGTTAATTATTAATTATAGTTCTTCAATAACTATTCGGGGCCTTACCACAATCTCTTACAAATCATAATATGTCAGAAACGTCAAAGTTTCAAGCTTGAAGTAACACTACTTCAATAAAAAAATTACAGGTACGAAATATCAAATTATTACTTTGATATTGTCCGAAGAGCTTAGGTATTGTAAAGGCCCAGAGGGCTTAGACAAGCGGCATAGACGCTAATGGAATAGAATAGAATAGAATTCTTAAAGGACACTAGCTTACGAAATTAATTTCGTAAGCTAGTGTCAGACATTAAGAATTCTATTCTATTCAGCCCCTTTAGACAAGTGGCATAAACGTTATAGAATAGAAAACGAATAGAATTCTCAATGTATGGGAATGACACTAGCTTACGAAATTAATTTCGTAAGTTAGTGTCATTCCCATACATTGAGAATTTCATTCTATTCTATTTGATTGACGTTTATGCCGCTTGGCTAAAGGGGCTGAATAGAATAGAATTCTTATAAATTAGTTTACGAAATTAATTTCGTAAGCTAGTGTCATACATTTAGAATTCTATTCTATTCTGTTCGGTTAACGTTTATGCCGCTGCTTGTCGAAAGGGGCAGGTTTTTATAAAGAAGCCAATAACTTAGCTAGTGCAGGGTTCATAGGTAGGTACCTACTTATTATCGCTCTGTAGAGTTTTCGGTATTAATTGCCCCTTTAGATTTTTACAAGCAATTTGTGTATCGTTATAACTCTTGTTATTTTTTTATAATAATTACTGCCTCGCGACGAGACGTATGTTTCGCAACTTTTTTGTAATACACACTAATGAAATGTAAATAAACATACGGACAAATAATAAACACACGGCGAAATAATAAAAGCCAAACCGAAATGTTTCTAATTAATCCGAAAGTTTGTTTTGTGGTAGCCGTTGTGGTAAGTAAATTAGGCAACTTCTTTTGTTATTTGTTATGTAATTACAAAAAGTACTTTGAAAAGGTTTTTTTAGGTTTCAGTTCAAGGTTCCGATTTCGACAGCGCAGAGGAATATGGTGAATGATACAATTTATTTTAACAAAATATTGCTTAATTTATTCTCTTTAACTTTTGTTTGATCAATAATTTGCTAAGAAACATAGATAATTGTAGGCATTTAATAATAAAATTATTAGTTTGATGTTAAATTTTCCTATGTTGTTTAGTGAAAGATGATATGAATGTAAAAGGAGTAGATTCAGAGTTGACGAATGATAGGAGTGAGTGGAAGAAGAAAACATGTTGTGCCGACCCCACTTAGCGTGGGATAAGGGCAGGAGAATGATGACATAGATAATTCTAATCTTTTGAGTGTCTAGTCGAAAGTAACTAAGTGTGACTTGTAGTGTAGAATATATTTTTCAACTTTCAGGACCATCAAGTCCAGCATACGATATAGAAGAAGAGGTAACAACAATCAGATTATTTCAAAGCATTTAATATAGAAAGTATATCTTTGTCTTGTGACTCATCAAGACAAAGTGACATTCGAGGATCATTACAGAATAGAAAAGTTTAAAAATTGATAGGAGTGATCACGTGACTTATTGAGAAATTTAGTTTTTTACCCCCAGATTGTTTTTCGAAAATGTGTCAAATTCTACGAAATAGTGATGAGACGATGATTTTTTCAGTTGCATATGGACTCAGTACCTGTAAGTAGATAATTCATTTCTTTTCCTACTCAAAGGCGTTAGAAAGAAGTTTCTTTCTTTGTGATACCTTCGGATTCTTTGATTCAAGTTGCCTTTTAATATAAGCCCTGCATTCTGGTGTATCTACCAGCGCGCAACTCACACATTAAGGACATTTAAAATGGTTTTAGTACAGAGATAGCTTTAGTTTCCCAACTCAGGTAATCCTAGCGTGGTGACGTATGTATTTGGATTTATAAACTCTTAGGTATTTTTAATATCAGACAGGTTACCTACCAGATAGCGTTTACCGGGAGCTCGCTTGGTACGGCATCTTGCAAATCCAACCACTCTACCACAGCACGAAGTACAAGGTTGCTGCGCGGTGGATGTGGCAGAACACGCTTGGCCGGCCACACGTCATCTTGGAGAATAGTCCTCAGGTTTGAACTGATCTCAGCTTTTTATACATGTGTACAAACCGACGTGGTTATGGCATCAAATCTTTTACAGGGCCATCTAGAACCTGTCTGCTATCAGTACGTTATGTATGAAAAAGAGCGCTTTTGCTCATCAGAAAATATCCCTTTAAAGTATTCTTAGATAGCCCCTTCTGGACAAGGTCGTCTTTAGGTAAGAGGTCAATCATAGGCTCATCAAACTTAGACAAACTGCTGATTCTAGTCAATAGATCTAGCACTGTGATCCAGAATAGTTTTGAACAAGATATGATTTAAGTAGGTATGAATCCTTCTTCAAAAATAGTCAAGATCAAAGCTGTTGAGGCAACAGTTATAGCTGTATCGAATGGTGATGTTTTTTACTTATTAACATCTATAGACGACTGAGAACGAAGGTTCAGGAAGCTATCAAGTCCTTATGGAGGAGTCAGCAAAGTGGGTCCGCGAGCAGCGCTCAGCGACGGAAGTTCTCATGGAGAATATCCGGTCTGGAGGAAATGGCCTTACTGTGAGAACTGTCATCAGCGCTACTAAGAGATCCATTTACATTATACAAAATGGTAAGCATGTTGTGACAGTGTTAGGTATGAATGTGGATGGATACAGGGGTAGAGGTAGGCCAAAGAAAAGATGGTTGGACTGTGTGAAAGATAACATGGGTAAGAAAGGAGTGAGTAAAGATGATGAATGATAGAGGGAAATAGAAGAAGATAACTGTTGTGCCGACCTCACATAACGTGGGAAAAGGGCAGAAAGTTCTTAACTGTAGGTACCTAGGTATGTCGTTACAAGATATTCCTCCATCTTTTTAGAGATTTTGTTTTGGTTAAAAATTTAATCTTCTTGAAGTTGGTTAGACATTTGATGATTTTCAGTCAGTCATGGATGGTGCACTCCAACATCATTGATGCAATGTAATGGCTATACGTCCGCTCTATAAGTGCACTCGCCCCAACAGTTTCTATTTCTCCATTCTTCCTTATCATACGTGTCATCTCAGTAGTCTCTCCTTTCATATTATCATCTTTCACACAGTTTTTCCATCTTTTTTTGCCCTTTGATATTTTATATTTTAAATCTACACTCTTCTTGGAACGTGACTTTAGTAGGGTCTCCAGGTATGATTTGATCATCAGGTAAATACTACACTTGCGGACCTGGCTCCGAGCCTGACATGGAGGCTTTCCGAACTCAATCGAACATGCACGAACGGCGATGCACATTCAACAAGGAACCACGCTTGGTGGAAATCGACATATGCATCGATGCAGAGTTCACAGCTTTGGAATACTCGTTCATTAATGGCTGGAATTTCTGCATGGGCGATGGCGAAAGAGAAGCCACTTACAAGGACAATGGAGATTTGGACTGCGGGCAGAAAAAGAAGGCTAGAATAACATTTTTTTTACTGCACAAATGAGCATTTGTTACATTTATTATAAACTAGCTTCCGCCCACGGCTTTGCCCGCGTGGGAGTAGAATTAATCAAAATCCTTTTTTAGCTGATGCCTACGTCATAACATCTACCTGCATGCCAAATTTCAGCCCGATCCGTCCAGTGGTTTGGGCTGTGCGTTGATAGATAACTATGTCAGTCAGTCAGTCACCTTTTAGCTATAATATAAGATATTCTCATCTTCTTAATATATAAAAACAAAGTCGGGTTTGTTCGAACACTTATAATATTAGAACGGGTGGACCTGACGTTGATATAAGATTCAAATTGAATTCACCTGTCTCTATATTCCCTTGGTTATCTTTGAACAAATTCCTCATATTCAGGTATCTTTCGATCGTTTTCTTGACGAATGTGCGATAGACAATAATGTTGTGATAACATACGATTACTTCGGCGACGAGCCGCGGAAGGACCTGATTCGCAACACCACTATTTGTACCACCTGGGACCCCTGCAAATTCGCCTACCTCTACAGGATCCAGGTAAGCGAGATGACGAGAGCATTGGGGGATGGAGTGGCAACTTACGACCCTATAGGATCTTAAAACAGGGTTTGTTTGAGGATTTTTAAAGTCATGAAATGAACTCTTCAACTCTTAAAACATGAGCCTCTAAAATAGTTTTAGTGATAGCGCGCACGGGTTACTTTTGTCGCCGTGACTGTTTCGTCACTCTTATTAAGTCTGTGGTTCTGTATGGAGATGCGCGCATGTTACGACGTGACACCGGGTGATATCTTCATACATAACCTAATAGTGACGAAACAGTCACGGCGACAAAAGTAACTCGTGCGCGCTATCACTTAGTTGCACAAATTTTAATACTACTAGTATTTATTGCAAAAATTAAAAAACCAGACTGAACGTAACTTGAACTATATTTTTACAGCCTCCATAATCAATTTTTATACAGCTTATGTCACTCTTGTGATCCAGACAAATCCAAAGACATCTTATTTGTCAAAATCAGTCCAGCCGTTTGGGCGCCAGCGACAGGCAAAGGAACTCGCATACATACATACATACATACATACATACTACACCCCAAATACATTACCCTCCTTTTTCCCTTCACAATCGGGCAAAAACACTAATTTCTTATGGATCACATTTGCATTGATCAGTCATTGATATCTGCCAGGCTCCGGAAGATACGCCAGACATTCCCACCACGACTCCAGACCCTTGCGACACCACAATATGTCCGGAATGTTTGGAGGACTACTCTGGCGCACCGGAGGCAACTGCCGTCGACCCTGACGAGAATCTACCTGGGTTCCGGCGCTCTTATGATGGTAAGTCGTAACATATTATAATACAGTAGCTGCTACTTGCGATGTCGTACGCAAAAATCCATCATAACAAAAGAAATCATGTTAAAATATGTCCTCGGAAAGTTGTCGCATAGCTCATATACGGGGTCCTCGGTTGGCCCACAAATCAGTTGACAAATAGTTGACAAATAAAGCCTATGATACTCAGGGATAATGCAGAATTCTGATGGTGAAAGAATTTTTGAAATCGGTCCAGTAGAGTTTATTCGTTACAAACATACAAAAATACAAATGTTTCCTTCTAAATATACTTAAGTGTACTTACACTTTTTTCTTTTTCTGATTAAAATTTATCTAATACACATTTTTTTTGTATTTTCAGAGAATTTAGTGTCAGTAAGTAATATGTTAGCAAAACGATATCCGATGCGTGGATCCTTATAAAAATAAACGATTCATTAAAAAAAATACAAAGTTACCTCTTTACTTATTCTATTAATCTAAGTTTATATTGACCATATTATAGACCCTAACCAAACCACTTACTAAGTTGTAGGCCGAACCGACATAACAATTCATAATTAAATAGACAGTTAGTAATTCAATAGGGCAGCTCTATCTTAAGTTTCATAAGTGTCTATGTACAGTCAGCTATACCAACTCAAGTAATTTTACTTGCAGGTTCTTACCCTGTAGGTATATTTACACGATCAGCAAGAGTTTGAATGGGACAGTTGGAATGGGAAGACCTCGGCGTACGTACCTCGATCAAAGTGGGGACGTTTTACGAGAAATGCCAGGTCAAGAGTACCCTAAACCGACGCGCATGTATTAAGAATGTAATGAGAGTGAATGAAGCAGAGGTATGTCAGGATCGTAGCAAGTGGAGATCCGTGGTCTCTGCCTACCCCGTCGGGAAAGAGGCGTAATTTTATGTATGTAATTTATTTGTCTAATCGACTGTAATCCCCGGGCTATCAGATATCATCTCAGATCTTTAGTTATAGAATCTTAAAATAGATCTTTGTGGACATCATATCTAATAAGGGGTAGACAGGGACACGTCAAAATATTATATTTGATACGAGTAAACGCCCACGTTTTACACAGTCGCTAGCATTCCGTATGTGACAGTTTGCAAGCCCATATCCGCTTATAGGGGTACTAAGCAATATTAAGGTAATACAAAAGTCAAACATGATAAACATAAGTAGCACCATCTAGCAAGACAAACGGTTTAGATGACCTGATATAAAAACCATAACATGGCAGCACCTACATAAAAATACAAACAAAATAATAAAGTGCATCATTATCTCTCACATAATATCACATAATGATAATAATGACTATTTACTGGCCTAACTCATGCGAAGGTCGCGAGACAAAGCGATCAAGATAAAGACAATTTTTTAGCATGACATTGAGATTGGGATAAGACGTTCTAAACGCTAATCGACTAAGCTTACCGAAGATTAAACTGACATTTACTTGCATTTGACATTCTGAGAATAGTTATACCAGAAGTTGGTCAAATTCACCTTGAGCTAAGCAACGATCAGCGCGGTCGACTGCCATTTGCCAGTAGCAATATATAGGTGTTACTGTCTAACATCCCCCGGATGATCGTGGGAGCATATGGTACTAGATAGATAATGGATAACAAGGTCATGGGTCTACATGTCAAATGCCATCATAGCCGCTTGACACCATAACTTTGAATTTTTTGGTTCTATAGTGTGCCGATTTCCTGAAGATGTATTTTCGCCGTTTAAGAGCACTGTGCGCATTTACGAACGGAAAAAATAAATTGATACACGATCTTTGAACCCACGTCTTTGGGATTGAAAAGTAGGAGCTACCACTACACTACCAGTTGACAGTGAACAATGGTAGATGAGATGACTGAGGGTCAGTCGTGCGCAAAAAACATTTTTACTAAACCTACGTTACATAATTTTTGGAAAGTGCTTACTCTTTTGGAAATAATAACTGCGATGATATAATTAATGGTTGGAATTGTAATTTTAACGTAATTGAGGCTGTAATTTCAAATCTCGTACGATGGAGCTACCTAGTTAGTGTTGCACATCGGAAATAAATACCCAGGAAAAAGATTTAAAAAAAATCCCAGGTAGGTAATTTTAACCATTACCACTAGCATGAGTACGTAACGTTTTGTCTACTGAAGAGAAGATAAAGTTACTATAATTATTGTCACTTTGTTTTTTCTTCTTTTTCTGTCTACTGCAGTGCTTACGTTAGGAAGGTTGACTGGCAGTTTTTCTCTAATAAGTACTTACTAGAGTTTGGGTAGGTAAATCCTACCTACAATAAAATAATTTCAATAACATGTAGGTACTTACTTATATCAAAGAGATATAAGTTTATAAATAAAATGTCTGGTCCTTGTTTGTAAAACGACTGAAATAACGAAATAAAAATGTAAAACCTAGCATTTTATATTTTGTTAAAGGCTGTCACATATTCACGAACACTGGAGATATTTTGCCTTTGGTCTACCTTCGTACCTAACTGTTTTCATTACCAGCCATAAAAGAAGTTACATCGAGCTTTATTTATTTGCGTTTTTACTTATAATAATGCAAAAGCAAGTGTATTTGTTTTAATTATTAGGTATGTATTAGCAGTAGCAAATATTTGTTGCATTATTATGTAAAGAATAAAGATTTTATTTCGTAGCACTCACAGATGACAAGGGAATAGTAGCGAAATAAAAAAACACAAAATACCCACGGGTTTTCAAACTTAACTTAAGTAAAAGACATTAATCTATGGTATTGGTATTATGTCGGGTTTTAAGGAAGTACGGCGTTGATTAAGTACCTACAGTTTCTCATCAAATTTTCCCCAAAGACTAAGCTTATGCGCCATAAATTAGTAAAATTTTCTTCAAAATGAAAAAATCTGCTTTTGCCCGTACTTTACTCGGATTTACCGTGGGACTATTTAACTATATCTTTCTAAATATATAAAATCTTCCGACTTGACCTTGCAAGTTGCTGGCAATTTTGCAATATATTTCAACATAGCAACTGAACTCCGAAATTAGCGCTAAAATAAATAATTCTAGTTTATTCACTTATATTTATTTATTTACAAATTATTTTCACTTAACTTATAAATATCTTCAAGCTTACAATCTGACATTGAATCAAATCCAATCAAAAGAAGTTTATTTTGTTTTATTTGTGTCACAATACAGAATATATAACTGAAACTTAATATTGTATCACATTTTAAGGAATTGTGCATTGAAAGGATAAATAGATCCAAACCTAATTAAGATAAATGATTGATTCAGGCGTGACTTTGCGGAAATCCATTACAAAAACTGAAAATGACGGAAATATCTAGTACTTTCCCGCTTGACTACATATTATCTAATGAGCTTAACACAACACAAAGAGAAATCTTCTCTTTCGGCGCTCGGTGGATGCCTGAGGATGCTTTGTAGAGAAGCGAAATACGTGTCGAATTTCTATTTGAGTTTGTGTTGTGTTAAACTCATTAGGTAATAGTTTTAGCGGGAAAATACTAGATATTTCCGTCCTTTTCAGTAAACCTAATCAAGTTAGAATGAAACCTACTCAAGCAAAGGCTGTTGATAGAATGACATCTTGTTTGTCTTCTATTTGAACATGAGTATATTCTGCAGCAGCCTGACCGGTGAGGAGCGGCAGAGCGCCCGGCCTCGAGGACACGAATACCTCCTCACGCACATCGCAAATTGTCTGAAATCATAAAACATACTGGAATCTGGATTCTGCATTCTGGAATCGCGCTAATTTAACGTACTTACCAAATCCACATTTAAAACACATTAGTAAACGTTAAATTATGCACATTTCGTATCGTCAAACGTTGCTCAATGACTTCTAAAAAGTTCCTCGCCACCAACTTAGTTAAAAAACGTTTATTTGACAGTGTTTGAAGCATTCTGAACGGAACAGTTTATGGACACTGTCAAAAAATACCATGATACGAAAGTGTAACGTAACGTTTAAGAATATATTTTGGCTTTGGAAAATACGTAAAAAATTACCTCGCTTGCTCCCCGGGGCCTTACCACAAGATTTTACAAACCATGTTTCAGAAACGTCATTATTTCCAGCTTGAAGTAGTCCGCCAGTGCCTTCGAATACGTGCCACTAGTTCTTTTGAACCAGTGTGGTGAAAGGAGTGTTAAAAAAAGCAAAAAATGCACCTCAGGGGCTTCTTTACTTCACTAAACTTGTCTTAGAACTTTAGGTTCTACGATGGCAGTTTCCTTATGATGTTTTCCACCGTTTGAGAGTAGATATAGCGGACATATTTTTGAATATTAACCCTTAAATGCATGATGTTGACATAGACACACAAACTATTTCATTTTCCTGCTCCTTTCCCACGTTATGTGGGGTCGGCACATGTAAACTTCTTCCATTTACCTACTTCGTGGTCTTCTCCCATTTACTTCTGTAATTTAAAAACTAGACAAACTGCTTATGAATCAAAAAAAACATATTATAGACAACTTAAGAGATGGTCACCTATCACAATTGCACAGTCTGGCAGCGCATCCGTTGACCAGCTGGTTCTGCGTGTGATAGTTCTCCAGAGCGCAGAGCGGCTCGTTGTGATAGCACTTCCAGTAATAAGGTTGAAAGTACACCGTGTAGAACGGACAGTAGATGTTCTCGTAGCACTGGTCGTGCATCTTGCAGCATCTGGGAATTCAGACCTTCTGTTAGATGTATTTACAGGTCGGTTTGTCATGATGCAGAGGAAGACAGTCGAAATGAGAATAAAGAGCGAGTATTTCTCAAATCAGGGTGTCTACGCAAAACTTTTACTTAATTAATGGTTTAATGTTTTGTTCAGATTCGAGAATCGCATTCGATTTCTCATAACGTGATTTTTTAAAAATTACCAAAGAATTTGATACTTTTTATTTCTTTTCAAGAGACGATATTTCCATAGCAGCACATAGGCGTCATCATGGTCCAAAACTAAGATCCTGTCCTATATCAAAGTGCGATTCTAATTTAAAGAAAGTTCATAAGGAATATGACAGACCTATCAATGCCATCAGTCGGTCGACCTGCACCAAGGAACCCGCAGTAGCACCCATAGCCTTTGTATGCCAGCGGCTCACACCCCGTTGCACAGAATATCATGTTGTAGAGATGCAGCACGCCGCGTTTGCCACGATCACCCTTGTTTGTATATGTTTGAGGGTTTATATTCCTATGACAAAGAGGAAACTAATATAGAAGTCAGAAAGAACACGTGAAAGCACAAAACAGCTAGAAAAAGTCAAAGACAGCAAGAAGAGACAAGAGGCAAGACAAAGAGGCTAGACAGCAGGTAGAGTTTAAATCTCAAGGATAAATATGTCTTACTCACACTATATACAAAATACAAGTAAAACAGTTGAGCTATCCAAGGATCTTTCCAAGCGATCTATAGATAGCTGAACTGATTCAGATCACTGCCATAGAGAAGCGGCCTTATGACGCTGGCAGCATTACTGAATTGAATCGCTATGAGGCAAATAGGATCTGAAATCTTTGGTACCAACCGTTTTTAGATCAAACTCTAAAGAAAGATCAATAATGTAAGAATCATGTGAATCATTGTGAATGGTACATTTTTACCTGACTCCCTTCCGATAGTCATCTTCTGGCACGCTGTATCTGAAGGGATCTCTCGCGAAACCGACCAGCAGCTGCCCTCTTCCAACATCTATGTCTATCTCATTGTCCACTTCATTTCCTTTGGTGTCTTCTCTATACCTGCAATTTTTGTTTTAGGTTTTAATCATAAATACTTCTTTTGTGCTTCACAAACTAAATTGGCCTTGATTTGTAGGAGGATTATTAGGTATCATCAAGAAGTTCGTCATCTGATGAGTGGTTTTATCATCAATAAGGTGAGTGAGGGCCATTAGAGAGATTTTTTAAAAGTGTACCATGTGCTTCTGCTCTCCTTGAGCTAAAAAGGTGTTAAGGGGATGCCATTTTATAAAAAAACAAATAAAATTCGAATTACGGTCTATAAGAGCCAAAACCCTTTGTGTTGTCGCGCGCGGTTTAATGTTGTATCTAGTTCTAAGGCATGACGTCTTACCGCGTGTCAAAAACGCGTGTAACTTGTCGCGTAAGTGGGTTTTGGCTTTAAGAATGATGACTGAAAACATAAAACAATTTCAAAGAACAGATAATAGTTAAATCTGTACGTCTGTTCTTATCGAGGTGTATGTGTTGAGTGATGGCATATTTAATGTCAACGTTAAATTCTACTCGTACAAATATTAAATACTTACCTAAATCTATGACTATCATACTGGCTATCTATGACTGATGTGTATGGCCGAGGGAGGTGTTGAATTTGTGCGTAGCTTGTACTGTTGTAAATTTTATCGTAGGTGAGACGTCTTGGCCAGTCTGGAACAAAGAAATTTGTTAACATAAATATATAAAAGTCTTGCTTTAGTGACTGACTGTTTGACAGTTCGACGCACAGCTTAAGGGGCAGCATTAACAAGAAGGTGTCTCTTGTTGCGACAGCGTAGACTGCGGAGTGAGGAAATGAGGGTGAAAACTGAAGCCATTATGACCGTAAACTGGGCCTTAAACCTAAGTTTTAGAGAACTGAGGAGCGTACCTTTCGACTGCATTAAGAGAGGTCGAAGGTTGTATGAAAACACAATGAATCGTGCAAGGTCGATAGAAATATAAGCACCTATGTTGGTCAGTGTATGACACAATAAATCTGCATGCAATTAACCTAAAGCCACAGTGTAACGATAAATCTCTCTACGCCCTGAATGATATTGAACAATAGCACTAATTTGTACAATCTACATTACAATGTAGATGGCTTTATGATGCCCGTAGTATTTTGTGATACCTACCTGTTCTACTGTTGCGAGTGCAGCCGACCGCGAAAATGGTGGCATCGTGCGACGAATCGGTACGATTCATAGTTTTATAGCCACTCATCAAAATACATAACCCAACGTTTACTTACAAAAAATAATAAAACAGGCATTCTACATGTTGTATCACACTGATTGCATTCATTGTTTAACCTAATGCAAGTTGTAAGAATATTTGAATACAAAAATTGTGCAAAACGTGTCAAAGACTGAAAATATGTTCTCTTTTAAAACAAAACATGCATAAGACTCTTAGACGTTCTGTCGTTATCGAGTATAAAACATGTTTGTAGATGTAAACGTGGTGTTAGAAATCAATGGTTTTAATCATTGATCTAAGTATACCTACATGATAAGTGCAGCCCAATTATCCGACTACGTTGGGTTGGCAATGGTATGCATGAAAAGAGCCTTCGAGTTCTAAAAATTTGTGATATAATTAGAAGAAGAACAGGTATGGCAATAAATACCTACATTTTAATGCACTTCTAGAATCATTTCAATGTCACTTTGGTGAATTTCGACTTTGGTGAATTAGTAGTTATCTACTCGTAACTGATTTATGGGCAGATAATATTAATGACAATTTTGAAGTTCATATTTTATCAGTACCCTAGGTTGAACCGACTCAGAACCACAAACCCTACCACAAGCTCTTACAAACCATCATGTTTCAGAATGTCACATATCAAGCTTGAAGTAATATTACTTCAATGAAACTTTTATAGGTCATGGTACGAAGAGCTTGTGGTGAAGCCCAGTTCAAATCAGTTCAATGTTGTGGCGTCAAATCGAAGTGAACCTTGGTATTTGTTTAATAGAGTACTACGAACAGACATAGGTAATCAGCAAGATTGCAAGGCGCCTAGCAAGCCAATTGAAAAGCAGCTTGATTTAAAGGGTATTCAGATTCACCAGTGACCTTTTGCCTTATTTGTTCGTATTTAGTCAATAACTGGCTCTTTACCTTGTTTTTTGCGTAATGCCAGATGTTATGAATTCTTTTTTAAGAAATAACTAACTTCTGTCCGTGTCTTCACACGCATGGGGTAACGACGTAATTTTTTTTTATAAAGTATAGGTTTGCGTTAGACCTCTTATTCTGTCTGATGACAGAGGCATCAGTGAGGTCTGAGATGGAGCACGCTTACCTAGAAGGAATCTATTAACTCTCGATTTCAAGACACCCATAATTATTATATTTTTCTGGAAATACAGACCCCAGCAAGGAGTTCCACATTTTCGCAGTGCGTATAAAAATTTAGACTCAAAAGCGCTTAGTACGAAAACTGGGAATATCAACCATGTAAACCAAACAATATGTTATTCTATTCTAGACTATAATGCCATATTCTAAAGCAATAAATAAACATTAAAACTTGTAAATCCTTTCTTACATTATGTAAAAATATTTTCTTCAAGGTTATAAATATAAATACATAATTAATATAAATATAAATACATATACATAACGTAAACGTCATAAAATAGACTATATCCTGGGAAGGACTAAAGCTACCTTCTGTCTCAAAAAAATAAAATAAAAATGAAGGCGAAGTCACGGGCAATAGTTCATTAACCATAAAAATCACCAATTCCGTAGCAATAATTCATAGTTTCTTTATCTAAATTGGTTAACTTAGCTAACACAACTCTAACTGGGTTAATGCTAGGTCAGACAGATGAGTTGCTGCAAAAACATAGTTAAATGCATAAATTAATCACGAAACGGATTTAATGTCTGTTTGTCTTTGTCTTATAATATTGCATGTACAGTACCTACTCACCCAAATAATAACTATCGACAGGCAATAACTTGCGAAGATGGTCAAGGTCAGGGACCTCACCACAAACTCTAACAAAACATCATGTTTCAAAACGTCACGTTTTAAGCTCGAAGTAACACTAGATCAATACTATGCATAGTCATCCAAAATAAGCGTGTGTACTAAATTTCAGCTCAATCCGTTAAAGATAACTGATTTAAAATTCAGTTACAAGATTTTACCCGTTAAAAAAAACATTGCAAGTTAATAAATAAGAGCTTGTAATAGATAAAATACATGGGAAACAGTTGAGCTATGGTCTAAGGCTGATTAATTTATTTATTGGAAAACCAACAGCTTACAATTCTTCATATTATAATTTACAATAGCATCAGAGAGCTAGTTAAAAGATTTCACGTTAAAATTATTGATGTTTATTCCGGGGATAATGCTTGGTGGAATCTAAGCTAATTATTCATACAGTTATCTATGCTGAAATGACTGTAACTTGCCTGAAACTTGCTGTTTCTATGCAAGTGAGAGACTGCGCCAGTATCAGGGGAAGCGATTGAGTCAATGTGTCATGCAATCTTGTACAATCGTCCCGTGGGGAGTGTACCTATGTACGGGATGGAATAGGTTCCTATAAAGCGGCAAACGGTTTTTGACTACCGCTAGCATATTATTTCAATATATACAACACTCAGGTATTACTAGTACTTCGCCTCGAACTGAGGTACTTATACCCGTGATAAATAATATATCACTTTTTAAACTTATTCGCCCTTTTCAAGCATCGCAATTTAATACAAATATTCTCACTGAGCTCAAGAGTAGTGTACAAGGATATGGATTAAAACACTAATAGAATAAGATGAAAGTAAAGTTGCATGGCCTTTCGCATAATATCTTGAACATTCGTTGTCTGCCCTATAACAGTCATAATGTCAAGGTTGTAGCTACGAATCCTGTCTACTCCGTAATGATCACCGATATATCGGCATCGTTATATATATAAAGTCAATATTTATGTGCACAATAACCGTGTAAAACCCACTTTAGTTACATCGTTTCGACTATAATTTGTTTGACATTACTTTTAAAAATCGATCTTTTAAAACTATAACAGCACTTACGGACCATACGAAAATCGGAATTTGCCAACAAAAAAAAAACCGTTAATTCAACTGAATTCGTTGACAATTTCGTTCCGATTATATCGTTGTCGTTGGATTAAACACCATGTATATTTGCAATCGATCAACATATTTGGTAGAGCTCTTGAACTTTACTAGATCAGATAATATTGGAGATAAAACTGTGTCGTCGTCCATATAAGCACGTACGTCAGCTGATATAAGTAGGTAGGTACATATGTAGGTATTTATAAGTACAAGGTAAGTTGACTCTTGCTTACAAGTGAAGTGTTGAACAATTGAGACATTATATGGCTTTATTGTAGGACTCTGTGTTGAATCTATAGCTACAGATTTTATGCGGTTTTGTGTGTTGTAAGTCTTGGTAAATCTGTATTTTTTGGAACCCCGTCCTAATAAAATTTAGAGATGGGACGTAGGATATTACGTCAACAGTAGGTTTACGGAGAAAGTCCAACAAGTGCTTAATGGTATTAAGGCGTCTAAGTATGGCGTTTTGAAAGTAATTTAATATAATTATCTACTATGAGTTTGCAGCTTTTCTGTCTCTGTATTTGTATGAACTATAATGAGTGAGTTCGAATTGCTCATTTGCAGGTACCTACTACTTTCGAAGATAATAATAGTTTTTATGTGATATGAATACGGAGGGCCTACTGCTAATCAATTTTAATAAGTAGCTTAAGCAATATTATTGGTTCAAGGTGTAATATTAGCAAATTTAGCTATTAAAATGATGTCATCTTTGCGTATTGTATATGGCGATCGAAATTTTCGTTGCGAATATTTCGATTTCGATATCTCTCAGATGATATTTTTGATAACTTCTTGCGACAGAATTTGAACACATTATGGCGTGAATGACCATGAGTAAGATAAGACATAATGCATGATTTTTTATCATATCGGGATACAAGCACGTCTGTCGTAACTTCTGTCATTACAGGGGCTGGAGTCTCTAGGTACGGACTGACCTCCCAGCTCAGTTGGTAGTAGATCTGCTTTCCGCGCTGTAGGTTGTGAGTTCGATCCCCACCCAGAACAACCTATATATTTATTTTGTATCTGGGTGTTATATTCTATGTAGGTAGGTATGTATTTATAAAATCTATCAGATATCTGGTTCTCATAGGACAAGCTTTGTTTAGTTGATCGAGCGAGCGAAGCGAGCGAAGATCTCAGTGGCAGCTATGCGATTTGGCGTTGTATGTTTGCGTGTATGTTTGTTAGAGCATAACTTAAGAACCGTACATCCAATCTGCATGAAACTTGGAGGGTTTAGAGATACTGCTAATCAAATTTACTGGGAAGCATATGAGCTTAATCGGTGTAGTATTACTATTTCTTTCTATTTATAAATAAAAGCTTATTATAATAAAATCTTTTTACTGTTATCTCGAACTAAAAAGCAAATGAAAAAACGTCATATTTGAAGGAATGAGCAGAAAAAGTAAATTATTTACATCGATGGAAAAAATGGAAGATAAACAAATAAAAAATCGGACGCTGGTCTGATCTCAAGGTCTGAGTGAAGAAACTATCCTACGAGGAATCGCTGAAAAATGTCTTCCGAGGATTTCTTTATCTCAACAACTCAAGTCCTGGAAAATATTTTAAAACCTTGACCAGTCCAGTGCTAACCCCGTTAAATTTCAGATACCTACTGTAATACTATAAAGCATATTAACTAATCCTGGAACCAATTGGCCACACAGGGCCTCACCAGGCTTTATTCAAGATATTGCAATATCTGGCTTGGAAAGCTTGAGGAACGAACCACAGTAAATTGGGTTAGTTTCTACCAGCGCGACTAACAGAGGGATACAGAATCTTAAGGGACTCTCGCGAGTTTAATTATCTACCCCGAGGTTCTTCTGGAGACAGATAAAGTCCACTCCGCTCATATTCTGTGGTTCAGTGGCGTGAGACCTTGAAGCAACAGCTATCCTAGATGCTCCTGCTAGACAGTCCTGGACTCTGAATAACGTTTAAAACAGAAGACTACCTAAATATAATGTCCTCAATCGCTTATCTGTATTTTATATCTAAACTCTTTAATTTCTATTAGCCTCAGTTTCATTTTTATTAATTCACTGTAAATAGTATAGGTGGGTACTAATTTGTAATATACATACATAATATATCTTTATATTCAACATTTTCTTTTCTTTGTTAGATAATAGCAGTAGGGAGATAGTTTTCCTTTCTTAGGTAGGATAATCAAATATTTGTTTGTTATTAGGTTACGTGGCATAGTACATAAAGTGTATCCAAAAACTTTAGGGCATGAATACAAATAAGGATTGTGGACATCGCGCGCGAGATCTCAGTTCGGGGCGAACTACTAGTTTAGTTAGGGCTAAGTAGATGGCGCTGAAATGTGTAAAAAGTCCGCCAAAATATATTTTTTTATGTCCTAGCAGAGAATTTAGCGTGACTAAAAATTGTGACTATAACGATATTATCGGTATAATTCCGACAAATATCGATAGCTTTGATGGTAAAGACGGATTGATTACGTATCGGTGTCGAAACTGTAGCCTTAGGGCGTTTGTCCACCGCCGCCGTCACCGTCACGTCACCGAGAACGAGATGACGGCGCCGAAGTAGCGGTACATACATTTACATTACATTACTTAGCCGCGTGTCCACCGCACATCCGTCACCCGAGCGCCGTCATCCCGGCCGCCATATAAAACTCGGCTCGAAATAATCTCATTCTCGGTGACGTGACGGTGACGGCGGCTATGGACAAACACCCTTAGGTGATCGAGATTCCTCGAGTATTGAATGAACTTGCCTTACGTTTCTCTGGTTTGTGACGAACTTGAAAGCGACCGGTGCTAAGGGTGCTTGACAATTAGACGGTGACGAAGAAAACAAGTGAAAGTGTCCGAAATAAAATCAGCTCAGTGTCGGAAAGATCAAGTGATCTCCGAACCGGTTGAAGGAAAGTGACGCTGGTTTCTCTTGAACTTGTTATTACGTTAGCTAGTGCGCACTGAAGGTCTTTAGGTAACGACAGAGTGGTCACAGTCAGACCTACTGATTGATCTGTGCACGACGTGGTAGGAATCATATGTATGAACAATTGGCATAACATATCAATACTTCTTCATCCACGACTTTATGGTATTCTTCTCTTCGACTGAACGAGAACCATCTATTCATAAATCTCGCGAAGGCTCGATCGTCACCATTAATTTATTCTACCTACTTCCATTATCATTGAAACCATGCATATTGTTTAACATGGTTTGTGCCTTTGTGAGTTTGTTTGTATATTTCAAATACTTTCACCTGAATGGATTTCAGATAGAACTTATTAAATAGAATGGATAATACATAAGCTACTTTTTCCAAAAATCTGTCCCCACAGAAAGGAGTGCATAAGGTGCCAAAATTTAGGACGAAACTACTTGAGTTTTTTAAGCTCTGCTTCTGGATACTATCTTGGTCTCTGTAAGGTAGGAATTTGTAGTTCAAAATTTGTTTAACCAAGAAGAAATAATCGCTTGCGAACGCGCAGACCACGCAAATATCAGCTTGTAAGATTTAAACCGAAGGCATGTGATGGAATGTGACGTTAGGTAATAAAGGTCTAGTATCTTTTACAAACGCCCGAGGCTTTAGTGATTCTACCCAATACTTAAGTGATTAATTGAGAGTAAAAATGTGATGTAACATCTTCTAGCAAGTAAAAACAGGTCGTTTCATTACACAATCAATAGGCGTTTAAAATCATACTTACATTACTACATATGTATATTATGTTATTTGGACTCATAGCTGACCAGATATTAAGTTACCTACTCGTACATGAAAATATAAACATGATCATGATTGTAGTTTCCAGGCTTGATAGACATCTCATCAGATTCCTAATCACTTAGATCTTTTGATGATCTTTAAGCGGGAGTAGTCAGAGGCACGTCCAAATATTATATTACGCACATTCCCGCATGTTGCACAATTGTTAATATTCCGTACGTGGCAAGTTGCAAGCCCATCGCAGCATGTAGGAATCCTAACCAAATGACACACACCTTCGAGTTTCAATCTCTGCATTCTTGTTTTTGTTAAAACGGGCTCAATCTATGATTTATATCAGGAAAAGGCGTAAAATGTATAATGCAAAGACTATTTTGTGTCCCAGACGGGTTTTTCTCAAAGTAATGATAAAGGACAGAGCGAAAAAAGAGGCTCCTTTAGTAAGCAATCAGTAGATAGATATAATTTTTTATTTTATATTATACGAGCTGATGCCCGCGGCTTCGCTCGCGTGGATGTCGGTTATCAAGACTTAGAAACTTGATAAATTATGTACTTAATCCTTCCTCGAGAACCACTCTATCCATTAGTGAAAAGAGCATGAAAATCGATGCAACGTAGTTTTTGAGGTTATCGCGGACAGACAGACAGACGTGGCGCAGGACTATGTTTTATCATGTAGTCTGATGTCCATCTTCAATTTTGCCATTGAGTGTTTTTTAACGTCGCAGAGTCGTAGTCATGTCAATTTTGATGGATCACAGGATTTTGGTAGAATCAGAAAGAAACAAGAGTCCATTAAAGGACCACACTGGTTTCTTATGGAACTAGTGACATAAGGAGAAGAAGAAGACTAAAGAAACACAACTCACTGTCATTCCAAAATTATTCACACCCGTGCCCAAGATATCTAATTATATTGAAAAAACACAACAAAATTTAAATTAACTTGAGAAATGCAATAAAAATAGAAAAGATAATATTTGACAAAACGTGTCCATAGGAATCCCAATGTGCAGTTCATCACCAAGGTTGATCTCTCACGAGCTTAAACTTCCTTCTATGCCAAGTTGTATATTATTGCTCTAAGCTAAATATACCTTACTTATCTTCAAGCTTTTCACAAAGGGGCAACGTGACACATGAGCCTCTTCAATTTCCATAGCACAAGGAATTCTTTATGTCTACAATAGATTATTACAGGAAATAGTTTATTAGGTAAAAGTACTTGATAGGCCTTAACTACTATTGTTCTCCAACAATGGCGAAATAGAACTGACTGTAGTAAAGAAGTGATCATAGGATTAGTTTCGTTTTCTTACAGAAACTCATCTCTTGGGACTCTTAGGACCGCGATTACAGCTTCTTCAAAGATGCAATATTCAATAGCCAATATATTTTGTTAATTAAAACCACAGGGATCATTTTGAATCGTCTTACATAGGTACTTACCTACATACTAGGGGAGTCTAGGTGCCAATTCCAGTCCTATCCCCAGTCCGAGAAGAACTGACAAGAAATTAGCTGCACCCGGGCGCTAGGGTGCTAGGCTAGGGCGCTAAAAAGCGCTTTTTTGTATGATTTGATGCATAACTAGGCCAATAATATAACGGCTTAACATAATGAATGGAACCTGCGATTACCCAATCGTTAGAGTAGCAGCTCAAACAGCTCAATGACTGATTCAAAGCTCAAAATAAGCACTGTTCAGAGGGTCTACCATGAGTTTTCACAATCTACACTCGCTAGCGACTGTAGTTAAAAAAATGTATGAAAACTTGGTACAGCGCCTCTAGCGGATAGTTGGGTACTAAAACCTCACGTAGCTAACTATCCTACGTCACAGCGTACTACAGCGACTGTAGTTTGCGCTCATTAATTTGCTTAGAATTTGGTACCATGAGTAACAATTTTGACAGATGTCATAGTAACGTACTATTACTACTGTAGTAACGTCAGCCAATTTAAATGTGACAACTCATGGTAGACCTACAGTGCTTAAATAGAAGCTTAGTATGACGAATGCGGGTTAATTAATCTAAGTAGCGTTATGGGGCTTCAAATCGTATGTGTTATCGATAACAAAGCGAGGGGCTGTAGTCAGGGTGGTGACATTAATATCGATGTTTGTGATATAAAAGAGGAAATAACATTCCTTGTCGATAAGCCATGAGGTGCCTGTCACCACACTCCTTCAAAAAAACCCGTGACACGACTAGAAGAAGACTATACGGCCCAAACACGAAAGTTTCTAAAGTGGCCTTGAAATCAAACTACCTTACTCCCATAATGGGGTTGAGGTACAAAACCTTACCCCCATATTGGGGGTCACAAATGTTGACCCCCCCTGGGTTCAATTTCATATCATGATGATTGAAAAAACATAAAAAAAGCGCTAGGACCGAGACGAGTTTCTTGCCTGTTCTTCTCGTAGGTACTTGGGTTAAGCTAGTATTGGCACGGCACATCGATTCACCTAGCATATATGTAAGACGTTTCAAAGTGATCCTTGTGATTTTATTAAATAAATATATTTTGAATTTGAAATGTGTGTCAGTGGCCTGCAAATAAATGTTACTTCTGAATGTTACCCCCATTTCAGTAACTGCAGCCTTGTAGAGATCAGAGCTCCGTTATATCACTTGCATCGGAAATACATTGTGTAATCGAGTTAAACGGAGGGCATCGATTATCGGACTCGGCGTTCCGTTGCGTTCTGCGCTTATGCGACACAGCCGCGGAAAAGTATCTCGGTAATCTACCTACCTAATACGTACCTACATTGTTCAGATTTATGCAACTAGGTGAGTAGAGTAACGTAATATTGTAATATAAGTAAATTGAAGAGTTAAAGAATAAATTATCATCAAGTAAAAAAGTTGAGTAAACCTTTTGCATCTACCTATTCTATATAGTTTTTATACAGGCCTTCGACGGCTAATTTACCAATTTGCAATATTGTGTTGTTCTCTTGTTTTAGGTAGATATGTTTTAAGTATATTTTTTTTTATTTTACGCAAGATTAATGGCTCTGGAAGCGTATCCATCTGAAGTTTAGATCCATAGTTCGTATCTACCTATAAGTAATGTAGACGAATATAGTCAATAATTATTTATTTTGTACGCATAAGTATAAAAATTATATAAGTTAATTATATGAGTAGATTCTAACCACATCTTCGAGATAGGTAATGCTATCTCGAAGATGTGGTTAGAATCTAGGTACTAGTTATGGATCTATTTATTTAAATATTTTTTAATACCTGATTCACATATCACAGAGGGAACAAACAACACTAGCAGACCCGCATAAACTCTTCGTAAACTAGTTAACTTTCGACACACACAGATAAGAAACGATATTGTCCTGTTTCTGGCGATATTTTCAAATAAACTCGTTAATTGGTTGCACTCCATCACTGTTACATTATTTTTTAGCTTTTTTTCAGCGTAATGGCCATCAAATTGTTAAATTTTTAATTTCTGCATAGCGGTAACGGTTAAATTTGCTTTTTGAAAAAAGTTTTTAATACTGAATCCAAAAGTAAAGAGGTTACAAATTAAGAAAAAAGTTTGGAATTCGAATTCCGCGCCAAAAAAAGCGCGGGAAGGCGAGCGCGGAGCATGCGCGGTTCGCGTACAATGATTCAACAATTTTGAATTACTGTAACCCCCGCTTTTAGACAGAAGATACCTCCACAGCCTCTGATTTCATTCATCAACCCAATACCTACCTATTATTTGTGTTTTCATTAATTTCATCATCTAAGTATTTTTTAGAATTATAATTTTACCTAATGTCGCATGTTTTTTCGTAAATTAAAAAAAATGAATATAAAGATTCTGGGCAGATCAAAACGTGCTTCCCTGTTCAACCCACGATTTTTCTACCCAATATTATTACTTTCCGTTCCGCCTAAAATTGTTTTTCTAACTGTGCATTACTGTAGTATTTTGTCATTTTATTAAGTGCCTAGGTCCCTACTTAAGTTACCTACCTAAGTGTATATATTTTCTCACCCTTGAAAATGATGATAGCACGAGAGTGGGCTAATGTGCTATCGTCATAGTGAATGTCGAAACATTTTGTTAGTCCTAGGTCATATTTCGAATATTCACATCAGTAACACTTTAAACAAACGGATTGCGTGTCAATAATAAAATATACCTACCTATCTCCTTACTGTTACAGGTATCAAGCTACTTTTTAGGGTTCTTTAAAAATATATAAGTACATAAAAGTAATGTAAATATATACTAACATAATAAGTAAATTATGTATGTATGTATAAGTAGATACCTACCTACTTACGTACATGATATTAAAATTTTGTGTCATACAAAGTTGATATTTTTTTTACAACTATTTCTATACACACTGATTATGAAAAAAAACTATTAAATCGAATATTATAATAAATATTGAAAAAAAGGTATTACCTAGGTACCCTTTTGTTTTAGGCACTATAACATTTAAGTAGTAAGCAGTTAGTACTCTAGGTACGTATTTATTGGAATAATATCGCCTGATATAAACATTTTTATCGTTTGTTTGCTTAATACCCATGTGAAACGCCACCTGTTGACTGGATGCGAAGTTATTGTTATTTTATGGAAAAATCGATTTGATATGGATCTTATATAAATAATGCTATTAGATTCAGCACAAAAATATATCACCTTCAACAATCCAATAACAATAAAGTAGAATTTTGTGAATCGGTCCTTATTAATCGCTGGGCCTTATATGCCCCAGGTAGCTTACTATCTACATTATTGTACCTAAGTACCTAGTAGACTAGATAGAGTGAACTTGACTGTATAAAAAAGTTAATGTCTTAAACCAAACACGATAAAAGAAAATACCATTATGGAAAATTATTTTCCGCACTTTTAATGGAGAGACGCAAAATTCAATTACATCAAAAATTAACGTCTAAAACTTAAGTGTAGGTAAGTAGGAACTCACGCGAGTAAATATCGATTTTCAATCATGAAATTATTCGCTATTTTTTCAACAAGATTTTTAATGGGCTGAAATTTTTAAAATATAACCTTTTTACCCATTTCCGTATCCGAAAAGGTGATTCTAAAACAAAGGTAATTTTTATAGTAATTTAGCGACAATATTCATGATTCTTTGAGAAAAATTAAATTAAATGATTGACTACTGGAAAAATGTTTCTACATATAGTGTAGGTGAATATATGAGTTTTAAGTAGGGGATTTTAATACATTTTACCATTTTATTTCGATTGTAATTTTGCGTCTTGATTATTATTATTATTATTATTTATTTTGTTTTTGATTATTTTTGATTTTTGACATAGAATAAATAACCACTTTTAATATTTGCATACCTGCTTGCGGGTTGAATACATTTGACATTACTCTAGTTATAAGACCTGACATGTTACCATTATTAATGTATTTGGCAAATAAATAATTTGATTCGAAAAAACTACAATTTTTTTTTCAGGAAATGCACGAAAAAATGATTATATTCTTAGCCGCTATAATTTTATGTTCAAGCCGCGCTGATGCGAAACCAAATGGCAAAAATGGACTGCCTATTAACTGTGAGAAGATCAAAATAGGGCCACCGCCGCCAATACCACCACCTCTGGTTTACACCTATCCATTTCATTATTCAGGATTTTTTTACCCCGTGTATAATTATTTTATGCCACTATATTTGTTTGGATAAATAAATAAAATATAATAAATAAATATACTGCTCAGCAATAAACGTATTACAGAACCCTATTCAAATTTCAAGCTTAATAACTTAGCCCGATTTGAGAAGGTAGAGATGGTTCAGTCTAAAAATGCACGCCCCTCCACTTTTACTTGTACCGCATGTAAAGTACATTGGAGGGGCGTGCATTTTTAGACTGATGTACCTACTTAGTACCAGGAGTTGGTCAAACTCTTACTTACTTAGGTACTTCAAGGGAACTATTGGAACTATTACTACCTGGTAGTTCTTCTCAATTTGTTATTCTTGTCGTTATTTTAGAAAAAATAACCTTTATTTTATTGCTCGTCTTTCAAGCTGAAGATGGAGCAATAAAATATTGGTTGATAATAAATTATTTCACGAAGGATAAATTTAAAATTAACTAATATTTTACGAGAAAAACAAAATTGTTTGTTGCAATTTCGAATAATGAGAACAATGATGAAATCGTTGAGGAGAATCGAATAAAATCTACGCACTTATTTTCTCAAAATTTTCTTTTTTTGTTAAGGCTTTTTGGCAAGGTAAAATTGGGTATTCAGCGTTCAGCCTGGAAAAACCTACACAAAAGATCGTTTACTTATAAAAACTCCAGATAACTACCTACTTACATAAAACAAAAGCAAGTAGTTGAGTGGTTCTATGCCATCAATGTAAATAATATTGCATTTTCATCACGATAATGGTTTGTATTACAAACAGACGGACCACAACTAAGTTGTAGCCTTTTGTAGCCATCATCGCAGTAATGGAAATCTAGCTTTATTTAAAAGAAAACCGGACAAGTGCGAGTAGGACTCGTCCAACGAGGGTTCTTTTTAAATTTGTATGTTTTTTTATGATTGAATAACAAATGTATAGTTTCCTGATTTTTCCCTATACTTGTAGTATAAGACTGTATTACTTGCCAAGAGTTCAAGGTCAAAGAAAAATACTTACTCTACAAATTTTGATTTGATGGCTTTTCAAGGTAAATGAGTGATGATGATTCTAGTTCAATAGGAAATACACAAACACTGTCAAAATTAAATAAACTATAATATGTGTTATACCTATATTTTATACCTATAGATATAAATATTTTGTAAAGACAGAAACAAAATGACATACAACGAAGTGTTCCTATTTCCTTTTGAGGTACGGTACCCTAAAAACAGATGTATTTTCTTTAAGAGGTTTAGCTTCAGTAGGTAATAGCAGGTTTATTTGTAATATTTAGGTAAAAGCATATAAAATCGCCTAGTGTTTTACTTTACGCAATACTGTGATTGTTTTGCTTTTACAAAAATAGTAGTTTGAAAAAATGTTGGAGTTATATGACCGCGGTAGCATTGTGGGCGATTGTTCAGTTTGATGTAAGAGATGCAAGTTTGATTCTTGCTACGGGGCAAATGTTTATCTGGTGTCTTACCACAAGCACATACAAACCATCATGTTTCAGAAATATCGAAGTTTCAAGCTTGAAGTAACACCATTTCAATACAATTTTTATATGTCATGGCGCGAAATATCAAAATTATAATATTACTTTGACATTGCCCGATGAGCCTATTGAGGTGAGGCCCCTGATTTATTTTAATCCAGATTATGTCTGTTATTGTTATTCGTATGTTTTATTGAGATTGGCCTCACAGTAGTATCTCTGCCTTCTGCGCTGTAGAATGAATTTTGTGTGATGAACACAGATGTTTGCTCTGTGTCTGAGTGTTATTATTATGTAGTACCTGGGTGACCAAGCTTTGCTCGGTTTTTTTTTATTGGTAAAAGACGTTTTCTAAAAATGAAACCTAGCTAGATCGATTTATCGCCCCCGAAACCCTCTGCATACTAAATTTTATGAAAATCGCTGGAGCCGTTTCCGAGATTCCAATTATATACCTATATATATACAAGAATCGGATAAGATTAGAAGTATATATTTACAAAAAAAAATATAATTTATATATCAACTATCTGGTTCCCATTAGTACAAGCTTTGCTTAGTTTGGGGCTAGATGGCTTTGTGTGAAATTTCCACCATTAACCAATAATATTTATTTAATGTCAATGAAAAATGGTATCTAACAGTTTAAAGCCCTTAGCGTGATTAAAGAGGTATGCACCTAAATATAATTTGTACGGGTACCCACTAACTACCTTTACTACTTGGTTATGTACCTACCTACTTATGGTTTTAATTACGTACTTACATTTTATGGCCAAAGTAATAGTGTTTTCTTATTACATGAAAATTTATTAAAAAAGCGATTGAACATGAACAAAATTGACAGTTCAAGAAATACCTGTGATGGGTAAAATACAGGTACATTATTTTTTTAAAAGAAAGTTCCTAGTCCTATCCCACTGGTGGGGTTAACACAACATGTTATTTTCCTCCACTCCTCACATCTGTCCCAAGTAACATTTTAGCGACGATTAGTTAAATTAGATTAAGGTTTACACCTTACTTTATAACCTAAAGAGAGATAGAGATGCTACAATAGCTGCGATTACAGTTTCTAGCTATATTATAGAGGTATGACGTCTTTCAAACACTCTATTCACCGTTTCATAGGCCTTATAAATATATCCATGTACATTAAAATCCGCCGCCCTTCTTTTAAGTTGGTTATACTGTAAATCCCTTTTCTACCAGACTGTGAAGGAGGGTAATATGTTTGGGTGTTGTATGAAAGTATATTATAAGTCGCTGTGGCCCGAAAGGCTTCATGTATTTTGCCAAATGAGTGTCGTAAGATCACAAGAATGACATCTATTCTATACAAAATGTCAAAAAATCCAATATGGCGGCCGTGAAAAGCTATTTTCAATTCAATAAACTTTTTGATTTTTGAAATAATTAGTACTAGTTTCAGATCATAGTCTTCATCTCATGCCTCGTCTTAGCCGGTTGTCTCCAGCGTCGAAGAGCTGCGAAGGTCAAGACCGAACCCTACTTCCCCGTAGACCTGCGTTCTCCAAATCAGATGAGATACCCAGAATTAAGAGTTCCTAATGAGAAGTTCTGTTCTACAATGAATCTTCAACCAGCGGAACATTACATGGTGCTTCCTTGGTGGCACAACTATTGCGCCAAGTTTTATGAGAAGATGGGAATGAATGAGGAAACGGGTTATAACATGGCGTTGTATAGAAACGTCCTGAACCAGGTGCAAGCTTATAAGAAGATGCAGAATAGACAAAAATTATACATACAAAATGGCGGAGGTTTAAAATAAAAATTTAAAAACCTAGATCCTGTTTCTTCTAACTTTTGTTAACAAATCATTAACTGATCGGGTATTAAAGTATTAATAAAAATGTTAAAGTATCGTTACCTTTTTGTCAGGACATGGTGGAACACAAAACAATTTTAACAGGCGATTTAATTGCTAAGAAGCACTTGACATGGTAGGGAACGAAACGAAATAAAGTTTCGATAACTATCAAATCCCTTAGTAGGTACTCCTTGCAACTCTTGTTTCCACAATACAAGCTTTGGTTAGTTTGAGGCTATATGAACAGAGAGTCAACAATTTTTTAAATGTTAGGTAACCAATAAAATGACGCGAACTGTACCTGACTGTAAGTACTTATCCTGTAAAAGAAATGTTTCAGCAAATACTTTACGCTACATTTGAATAGCATTGTTGAATTTTCCATAAAAGTGTTAGTCAAATTAAATGATCGAGATACAGTCGCCGAGAGAGTGGTTTTGTTAAATTAAATATATTAGGGAACGTGTGTGACAGACGATAGATCTACAAATATCTGCATCTTTCTTTAGCCCTAATAAAATATGCGGACAAAGCCACGGGTGTTCCACTGCTATGTTATATTTATCAAGTTATGTAAGTAGGTACTCGAAACAAGAATAAATATATTATTAATAAACTCTTGAATGAGTAATCTCGTTTATTGATGTAGATAAGCCGATTGCTGCTTTTATTAACCGTTATCAACTATGTTTTTTATTGTTTTCAATTAATATACACTGCCTATCTACTATGCTTAGTCCAAGCAAGTTTTGCTAGTTATATATAGTTTACTAGGTGGTTGCCCGCGACTTCGTCCGCGTTTCATGTTTTGTATAAAACAAAGAAAACAAATAAAAAATCAGGAAAACCGTTTTAGAGTTATATGTTCGAACCAACCCGTCTTTTTCTATGTACATACATACATTCATAAAATTACGCCTGTTTCCCGACGGAGTAGGCAGAGACCACTTGCTACGATCCTGACATACTTTTTTTGCTTCATTCACTCTCATTAAATTCTTAATACATGCGCGTCGGTTGAGGGTACTCTGGACCTGGCCTTTGTCTAAAACGTCCCCAATTTGATCGAGGTACCTACGTACGCCGAGGTCTTCCCCTTCCAACTGTCCCATTCACACTCTTGTTATACCACTGTTTCGTCAATCTCCCTTCATCCATCCTTTCTACATGCCCAAACCATCTTAACTACGTCATCACTACGTCTTCTTTCACTCCACAACGTTCTCTTATCACGCTGTTCTTCGATCTATCATTCAAAGTTAAACCACACATACTTCTTAGAGCTCTCATTTCCACTGCATTTATTCTACTCTGATGTTTCTTCTGCCATACCCAACTTTCGCTACCATACATCAATGTCGGCACTAACACTCCAAAATACATAGCCAGACCTGCCTTTTTGGACACGATCCGACTGCTCATAAATGTGTGAAGTGCCTTAATCACACTATTTCCAGCATTAACTCTCCTTTCAATATCGTCCTCATGTTTTCCATCTCTTAAACAGCGTACCCAAGTATTTAAACTCTTTCACTTGTTCCACTCTTTTTCTATGTAGTGTATTAAAGCCAATAGTGTCCATTTATTTTGCAATTCATGTACTTATCTAATTTGTGTTTCAAACTACTATCTCACCTTTCGTTAAAAAGTCCTATAGGTATAAACTTTGATACCCCTTTTTTTCCATTTGTAAGGGCTATTTTTGAAAACCCTTAAATATATGTTCATTTATTTTGCATTTTAACCGAGTTCTCGTCAAAATAACTTTGACACCCCATTTAACCTTTTTTGAAGGGTTATTTTGAAAAATCCAGAAATATGTGTCCATTTATTTTGCCTATTAAGTATTTAAACCGAGTTTCAAACTAATATAATTTGGGGCTACATGATGCTGTGTGATAGTGTCCAGCATTATTTATTTATTTATTTATTTATTTAATCACACCACTCGTTGAAAAAACTTTGACACCCCATTTAACACTTTTTGGAGGGTTATTTTGTAAAATCTAGATACACGTTTTAAATGATTTGGCATTTAAAGTATCCAAACCAAGATTCAGACCGATCGTACCACCTGTTAAAAAGTTCCCATATAAACATTGAGCCCCCATTTTACCCCTTTTTAAAGGTTTTATTGAAAAATCTGTAACACGTATACATTTGTTTAGTATTAACTTTACAAACACAAAGTTTCATGAAAATCGTACAGCGAGTTAAAAAGTTTCATACAAACGTTTTTAGCCCTTTTCACCACCTTAAGAGTGGAATTTTCAAAAATCCCGTCTTAGTGGACGCCTACATACCAAGACAAACAGTATTTCAAACAAATGACACCACTCGTCGAAAAAACTTTGACACCCCATTTAACCTTTTTGGGAGGGCTATTTTGTAAAATCAGGATATACGTTTTACATCATTTTGCATGTAAAGTATCCAAACCAAGATTCAGACCGATCGTACCACCCCTTAAAAAGTTCCCATATAAACATTGAGCCCCCGTTTTACCCCTTTTTAAAGGTTATATTGAAAAATCTCGAAACACGTGTACATTTGTTTTGTATTTACATTACACACACAAAGTTTCATGAAAATCGTACAGCGCGTTAAAAAGTTTCATACAACCGTTTTTAGCCCTTTTCACCCCCTTAAAAGTGGAATTTCTAAAAATCCCGTCTTATTGCTCGCCTACATACCAAGACGAACATACCCTCCAAAACTCAAGTCTGTACGACCGGCGGTTTTGGCTGTGCGTTGTATCTATTCAAATCAGTCAGGACTTATCCTTTTATATAGTAGATATAGGTACTTAGTGAGCATATAGAATTTGGTATATATCTTTGGAACTTGTTCTTGACTATATTTTGATATGATGATTATGACTAATATTATAAAGAGGAAAGGTTTGTATTTTTGTATTTTTGTTTGTAACGAATAAACTCAAAAACTACTGGTCCGATTTCAAAAATTCTTTCACCATTAGAATGCTACATTATGCCTGAGTAACATAGGCTATATTTTATGTAGGTACCTTGCGAGCAAAGCCGCGAGCGAATGCTAGTATTACATAAAAAAAGAGAAAAGAAAGAAAAATATTTATTTGGTTTACAAAATGGATATAAATGAAAATAGAAACACAACGTTTCTAAGTGATATCTTTGTCAAAAAATACGAGTTTTATAGTAAGTAAAATCATTTGTCTACGCGACTGTACAAATTAATGGATTGTGTTGTGATGCGCTCCGCCAAACATTCAAATGGATTATTTATTTCGTACTCTGGTAATTCGCTAATAGGTAAAAATCGAATACAAAGTTACAGGTAAGGCTGAACGAATTTCGGCGAAACAACGTAGTTCGAAAAAAATCTGTAAGGCGCAATCGGCTCGGCCATGTGCGCGTTCACCGTAACTGAAGTATTATGTACTTACAAGCTGTTACCCGCGACTTCCACGGCAAAATTCCACCAATATAACTTACTATTATTAGTATTAAACGGGTATTTATCGCGTTTTATTTACTACTATTTTTCCCGGGTCAACTGAGGCCGCTGTCAACTTACCTATCCCGCGGGATCCCGTGGTCACGGGACCGTGTGTAAACCTGTTGAAAAATCGGGAAAAAAGATAAATACCCGTTTAATACTAATAATAATGTGTTCTGATCGCGTAAGTTTGAGGCGGTCACCCATCCAAAAACTGACTACGCCCAGCATTGCTTAACCATGCGTTCCCCATACAAATTCAATCCCTATTTCAGCCACTTCAAGATTATTTTTGAGACAAAAGATAGCCTATGTCTGTCTCCAGGATAAAATCTATCTCCACTCCATGCTCCTTGTTTAATTTCATAAAGATCCGTTCAGCCGTTTATTCGTGAAAATATAGCAAAAAACAAACAAAGTATTACGAGTAGTATGGATATAGATATTATATGGATATTAGTATGGATCAGTCTTGCGTCATACAGACAGAGCTAAACCATGTGGTAAGTACGCAGTGTTTGCGTGACGTCACTAAGGTCGCGTTTCCGTTACATCTACGTAGATGATTTATTGTCTGAAAAAGCCTAACAACTGTAAAATTAATCGTAGGTGTACTGAGTTTAAAGTTACGTTCGAGCCGACGCAAACAAACAGTTGCAAAGCGGTAGGTATGTATATAGATAGGTACCTACCTACCTGCTGACGCCACAAACACTTGGCATCTGTAATGTTTTTTTATTATCATTATCGCGTGGGTTTTGAAAAAGTTTAACAATCAGAGAGGTTGTTGTAAGTTATCAACGTGTTTAGTGAAAAGAAAATGTTTTCAAAACACGACTCATTTGGCTTCCTTTAGCTATTTTGACTTTGATAATAACGGTTCTGTTCGCTATGAGAAATTATGGATTTACTTCAAATTGTGAGTATATTTTTAAAATTCATTTATATATCACTAGTAACGGCGCGCGGGTCCGCTCGCGTGGTACCTACCCAGTTTTGTATGTGATAAAACGGCTAAATAACGATTTTCTAGTTTTTGCCCTAACTTGTACTGTGAAAACTTTCTTTTCCGTAAATTCCCCTTTCACATAAACATTTTCAATATATGCAGGTACCTAAGTACTTGAACACTTTTTAATTTCAACAGTTTTTTATAATAAGTAGGTACTTACACAATAATAATGTTGTACTATGTTTTCTACATATAAGTACTCAATTTATTTCATTTTCGTAAATTATGATATTTTTTCTCTGTAAATAAAGGCTTCATTTTTACTAAACGACAGGCTAATTAACAGATAATAAGCAACTGGCTCTATATTGAAGTACTTATTGACTATTAAAATTGTATATCTTGAAGGCAGTCGACACCCACGACACTTCAATTATTATTCTGATTCGTTCGATACAATTCCTGTGTTTTCATACCGTATGAGCACGTATTATCAATTAATTAGCGGTTAGCCAATTTACCAGAACAATTTGGATCGTAATCCTTTTCAGGACTTTCAGTAATAATTCATTTATTCGAGTGATAGCATCAGTGTTGAAATTTTATGGTAGAAATATGTCTAGTTTTATGAAGTTCGTCAATATAGAGCAATTTCAGGAGGGCAAGAAAGTCATGTTACAAGAAGGGTGATGGATTTGAATGTGGATGGATATAAGGGTAGAGGTAGACCTAAGAAAAGATGGATGGACTGTGTGAAAGACGATATGTGTAAGAAGAGAGTGACTAGGTACTGATGACGGATGATAGGGTAAAGTGGAGGAAGAAAACCTATTGTGCCAACCCACCTAGTGGCATAAGGGCAAGCAAATGATGAATTGCTGTAAAATTTTTACCCATTACAAATGTCACGCGGGTTTCTTCTTCTTCAATTATGGCATCTGTCTCTTAGAGAACAATTTTGCCAGTGTCAAGTGTATTTATTTATAAGTATTGTCAACGTCACAGAGTCATAGTCAAGTTGTCAAGTCAATTTTAAACAAAAGATTTTCGGGATTTCCTCCGATGGAATTTGAAGAGAACTATTCACTCTAATTCACATACTTTACACTCGCGTCAAGAACCCGGGCTTTATTGGCAAAATAATCACCAAAATTACGCAATGTAAACGTCACAGAAAAATGACACAAATGTAGACAAGACATACGCTATGCACATATTCATATCGCGCTATTCTTTGACAGAACTATAACTTAAGCTACGTACATCTACCATGAGTTGTCACATTTAGATCTGCTGACGTTACTACAGTAGTTATAGTACGTTACCATGACATCTGTCAAAATTGTTACTCATGATACCAAATTCTAAGCAATTAATGAAGTGCAAACTGTAGTCGCTGTAGTACGCTGTGACGTAGGATAGTTAACTAGTTTTAGTACCCAACTATCCACTAGAGGCGCTGTAGGTTTTCATACATTTTTTTAACTACAGTCGCTAGCGAGTGTAGATTGTAAAAACTCATGGTAGACCTACCGTTCGGAATTTGACCACTCAAATAATTTCCAGCTATTGATCATCCAAATAGGAGCTGCCATCTCAAAAAGGTACGCGTCATCATCCGACGAGAGCATCGAAAATCTGCTGTACTACAAAGACTGTCAGCGGAAGCCCAAGCCTAAGGAAGAACCAGCACCAATGCCGTTAAGATCTGCTCCTGCGCCAGAACCGCCAAAGCCGTTCGAGTGCCCTTTCCCTAAAATGTGTTGTTCTATGACTTGTAACAATGAATGTGGGAACGGACCTACATCTATGTTTGGAAGACAGCGCATGAACGCTCCAATGATGATGAACCAGCCGATGTTGTCTCCGCCGCGGCAGCCGCAGCTACCGGTCCAACCAACAGTTCAGAGAGGTCGTAAGAAGAAAATCAAACCTAATTTTCTACCTCCGATAGGTAAATAATTCTATTACCTGTATCGATCTCAGATACGGTAGCAATTTAACGGCCGTCACTTTGTCCCGCTGTGGGCGTCGAACCTATACGTCCCTTTTCCGTCTCAGCCAGTCAATTGCCCACTTCGCCACAAAAAAAAGTTTTCAAAACATTAATTACCTTGCTAAGTTATTCTTTTTAAAGATTAATTTGATTAGTGTTTAGCACGAAGTTATGATCCGTGACTGTCAAAGAAATTTTGGTTCCATACTTGGCAGCTTTAATACAACATAGTAGGCTACTAGCTTTTTGTACAAACGTAGGTGCTTTTTCATCAGTGTCAATATTCTTCTTCTCATTGACAGGGACTAGAAGAGAGTTTGGATTCACAAAAGAAAGCATAAAAGGCCTGATTGCGAAGGATGAAGATATAAGGAAGATTCTCAAAGACCTGGTGAGGGTCACGATGCAGAAGGTGGATTTGGTGGCGATGATCAACGCGAGAAAAAACTCTATGGCTCCCACCAATGATAAACAGCAGTCGGAGATACCAAAAAGTGATGATTATGACCTAGAAATGGAATAAATAGAACGATACTGCTAGCTTTATTTAAAGATTAATCTTAATATAGGTAAACATGTGAAACATGTTTACGTATGTATACATATGAAACAGTTGAGCTAAGTACCATTACTAACGATCTATAGATAGCTAAACTGATCCAGATCACTGCGAGACGGAAGCTTATGATTATTTTATGAATTGTATTTATTTACCTCTTATCACTTACTTATATCCTACTTCGTAATTTTAAATACATATGTATATCAACCTTCCGCTGCGGTTAATTTTAAGAATTACTTTTTAGTACATCTTTAGAATCAGAAAGAACCTTCAAAATTTCAGATCTCTAAACACTTCTGATTTAAGCCGTGCGTTCTCAGACAGTCAGTCATGCGTATGTCCGCATTAAGCTCCGTACTCACATACGGTTTTGCTCGATCGAGCTATCATGTCGAGTAAAAACCATGGCATGGGCTTTCGTCCACACATTCAGCATTAATCTATCGAGTGAAGCGTTCCGTTCAGTATTCACCGAACCGTTCGAGCCAAAACATGTCTGTTCAACAAAGGAGACGGCGGTTTTCACGACGATCAACAACGGTGGACTGACGCTCGACTCGCCCCACTCGCGGCCACGTACGCACGCTCGAGTCAAGCTCGACGGCTCGCTTCGAGTAGGTGCGAAGGAAATTACTTTTATTTAATTCCATCGAGCCGGCTCGATGCGAGCCTTCGAGCTTTGAGTTTTGCGGTCCACACGTTAATATTTACTCGTTTTGGAGTAATACCGAATGTGAGTACGGAGCTTTAGTGACATTACGTCATGACCGTGGCTTCGTATAGTAACGAACACGTGTGACGATTGTCAACGGACCTCGTGTAGCAAAAGCACGTGTGGAAAAAGCTCAGACACGTGTAGCAAATGTAAAAAAGTCATTATAATTACAAGATGATTTTTTCATAGAAAATGCGATGCAAATTCACTAAACACGCAATCCCCCTTGAAACTTGATAATCCAATCACACAGCACGTGTATTAAAACAAAAATGGCGAATTTCAAAACTTTTTGCCAACAATTATCATGCATTATCCGGAGTCCTGGATTCCGGTGGACGTATGCAAAGTGGCCGAATTAAAATTTGCATTAATCTACTCTTGGTCCTGGAGAGGTTCTTGAAGACAGTATATAAGTCAGCAGTAACGCATCTGCATATAAATTTCTTTACAAACGTTCTTGAGCAAATCCTTAAAGATTAACAACAGTAACTAGAGATCTGAGGAGGTATCTACCAAGGCTGGGGATTACAGTCGTGATCATTATCTTCCTGTCCTTATCCCACTAGTTGGGGTCGGCATAACAGGTTCTCTTCCTCCACTCTCCCCTATCATCTGTCATCTCAGTAGTCACTCCCTTCTTAAACATTATCATCTTTCACAGTCCATTCATCTCTTCTTAGGTCTACCTCTACATCTATCCATCTAAATTCAAATCCTTTTTGTAACATGACTTTCTTCCCGCGCATAACATGCCCATAAAATTACAGTCATGACACAGATTTTAGTCATGATCATGTTTTTTTATTCACGTTGAAAGTTCATAAACACAAGTTGCGATTCTGAAAGGTTTGTATTATGGCATTACTAAAGTTTGTCTTTCAGGTTATGAGCGATCTGAAGCTGTAGACAAACAAGCGACACTAGCACTGTCTACTGCGATCACTGCCCCTTCGCAGCTGTGGTTACAAACAAACAGTCTGGACAGATCTAATCTAATATTACTTAAACTGTAAACTTCATTAAAGCTTGTGATCTAGAGCTTACACGTGCATAAAGGAGCCTTAAAGCGCACTTTAGTAACGACAAAAATCGTATGTACTCGTTACTATAACAATGAGTACTGGTTCATCATACCGAACACATTACTCGTTACTTCTAATACCTTATAAAATGCTGTTATGTTAGAGCATCGAATCGAGTCGTATTGCGTACGCATACAGTATGACGTCGCGGCCTCGCAACATTCGTAATTTGTAGAAAACATACAAAAAACATACCAAACTGCGTAAGGTGCAATTTTTCACTTATCCGTATTTTTAACCTTTTTTGTCGGACTGGACAAATGCTTTGTCTGGCAATCTGTGATCAGGTTCCGATACTACAAAAGATGCGAGTAACGAGATGCATTCGTGTTTAAAGTCTCGTTACTCGGTACTAAATGGCGTACCCGTTACTCAGTACCGAATACATACGGTTTGATACAGCTTCACACTTTATACCTTTCAACACACTTGTTCCAAAAGTGTTTAGTGCAAGAGAAGACGTTAATTCTTCATTTCTTCAAGAGAATGTGACTGTGTTTAATTATTAACTGAATATTACATTTAACTATTCTTTAGATGATAATAAAATTAGAATTCGAATCACAGGTTAATTAATGAAACCAATAATAAAACTAAGCACGTTTTGATAAGACTCCTTTGGTAGGCAACTCCCGAACATTGATTTATAGGTTTACTCAACACTTTAGTGTGCCTATTGCTTTTTAGTTCTATGACATTTGAAGTTCTTCTTCTTCTTCTTCAATTATGGCACCTGTCTCTTAGAGAACAATTTTGCCAGTGTCAAGTGTATTTATTTATAAGTATTGTCAACGTCACAGAGTCATAGTCAAGTAGTCAAGTCAATTTTAAACAAAAGATGGCTGTTTTGTTGAAAATTTTCGGGATTTCCTCCGATGGAATTTGAAGAGAACTATTCACTCTAATTCACATACTTTACACTCGCGTCAAGAACCCGGGCTTTATTGGCAAAATAACCACCAAAATTACGCAATATAACTCAAAATAACACGAGAAAACATATAAAAACCAGAGCGACGTAGTTGTCAGGCAAATACACCGCAGAAAAATCCCATTTGAAGTTCCATCCTTAGTTTCATAAAATTTGACAATAGGATCAGTTGACCAATTCAAAATATTCATTAGGTCAACTCATCCCACGGGACATAAGTTTTCTACCTTAAGGGAGGAGTCTAATACCTTGCAGTGGGCTATTATTTGAGCTGTAAATGATGATGGATGACGATAATTCCCAACGATTCATGCTGTTATGAATTCATCGGTAGAAATATCGTTTACCGAGCGACCTTACCACAAGCTTTCGGGCAATATCAAAGTAATATAACTTTGATATTTCGTACCCCCAAAATTGTATTGAAGCAGTGTTACTTCAAATTTGAAACTATGACGTTACTGAAATACGATGGTTTATAAGCTTGTGGTAAGGTAATAAGTGTTAAAAAGAAAAACGATACTTACCTAAATTCTTATTCCTCGTGGTTTAGGTAGCGTATGCATTTCTAAAAGTTATTGCCGCTTTCTCGCAACTGGTAAATGTTGGCAGAAAACTTAGCCGTGTGCAAATCCCGAAGGAAAATACAAACTTGTTACCTTTTAAGTCCAACTAAAGTTTGAATAGTAAATAACGTCTTTAGACCCACTTGCACCGACCTTTTGACAACTTTAATTGAACCCTAATTTCTAAGATGATTTGTCATGTGGCGAAAATTATACATTTACCTACACATAATTAAGTCACGTGATTAGATTTCTTAGGTAGCTATGTGTAAGAGTTAACCTTTTATTTTTTTTTCACGTTTTATTATGTATTCTCGGTAATTTTCTACTAGAAACTTCTTATTTTTTTTTAACTTCTTGGCTTGGGTATGAATAATAATTAATTATAGTGATTTGTATTTCTCTCTAATTCTTTCAAAAAATTCTTCAGGTTTTTTTTAACAGAACGGCCTTTTTTGTTTCAAAATGACGTGATTGAAATGAATTGATTTGAGCGTGATTCTGTGACGTTGAAATAATTAATAAAAAATATTTGACACTGGCAAAATTCTTTGAAAAACAATGACATTTTAAAATAAAAAGAACCTATTTATGCTAACATTAAGGCTAAGGGCTAAGCTTCGACTAAGCTTTTGACTAACACTGTAGGTAAAATGTATTGACCAGACTAATTAGAAGAATTGAATTGAAATATTTTTTATACCTAGTGTGCTTAGGTTTCTATGTAGATAAATATTTTGACGTATATTTTTGTAGAAACAAGCTTGGTTAAATTAAATATTGAGAAAAGCTCCGTGTTTTTGTTTACGAGTTGTCGCCTCCCTTGTGCAGAAAAGGAGAATTTTATAATTATTTTGCACCCCAGGGGTGTTTTTTGGTGGAACAATTAAGAGGTTTAATGAAAGAGTAGATTGCAGTAACCACAAAGTTATGTTGCACTATCGCTGTTCTTGTCACAGCTAATCCTTCAACTTCTGGATTAAACTAGTATTTATTGCATAAATGAAAAAAAACACGACTAAACAAAAAGAAATGTCTACATTAGCCACAGCTTTATCCGTCGCAGGGATTAGGTCCTCTGGACAACCTGTGAGAACCCAAAATGGTAAGTTTTATTGATGAAATACATGAGGTGATTTAAAAAAAAAAAATAGAAAAAAAAAATAGCTGAAAATAGATTTTTACAGCTACCATATTTGATTTTTTGCCGGACTGCGAAGCGAAGAAGGAGGGTAATGTAATTGGGATGCATGTCATGTGCCTTTGTGTAAGTAGTAACATTGATTTGTACCATTGATGATAAAAGTGACACAAATTTGTATCCTTAGTACCATTAAAGAAAAATGAGGATATATCCCCGTAATTGTTAATCGATACCTATGTATGTATGTATGCGAGATCATTTGGCTGTCGCTGTAGCCCAAACGGCTTGACGGATTTTGATTAATGAGGTGTAGATGGATTCTTCTGGATCACTAGAGTGACATGATCATGTCAAAAAATAATGTGGCTGCTGTAAAAATCTATTTTCAGACACACTCAGTCGTGTTTTTTTTTATTTTTTGCAATCAATATCAGTTGGTTGGATTTATTTGGATGGATTTATCATAATTTTTAGCAATTACTTAGTTATCCAAATTCTTTCTGAAAGAAAATACGTTCTTCACCGAGTTACACTCAGTAATCGTGTACCTACATTACATATTCTTACAACGTGTTATCCATAATGTCGAAATAACACGTTATTAACACCTATAGTTGCCCTTTTACAACGGTAAAAACAATCAAGTGATTGCATGATATTATCTTGACATTGTACAAAACTTTCAGGTAGACAGTGACGGAGCTATGTAGGATTATAGCTGTCTCTATCCCACATTATTCAGTTTTCAAATCTGTGCTGCGAGTGGCCGGCACGCGTTGGGCGGGCGGGTGTAGAGTTACTGAATGTGTAGAGCAGACATGTAAATATTTATTGCTGCAATAGTGTTACTGTTTTACTTAATTTAACTTATGATTTTGGTTTTGCGAGTATACCTACTATGCAATATATATTTAAAGTACGTATATTACGTTGCTAATATAATTGTTTCTTTAAAACAGTCACTGATAACTTATTAATTGTTTTATATTTTTTTATTTGATGTTTTATTTTATGGCATTTGCCCATCAGTCGGACACTAAACGGCTAATATAATATTATAATAAATTTGATTTTTATGTTGATTTAGTTACAGATTTGATTCAATCAATCGTTTTGTGAAAGAATATTGTAAATAAGTCTATACCGATTTTCAGCGTGGTTTTAATAAAAATTACAGTTCACTGTTCGCAGTACGAAAGGGGGCACTAAGAAGCACTTTAATCTTTTCACCGCACAGGTTCGAAAGAGCTAGTGACACTATAATAACAAGAACACTTGCATCCATCAATTATTATCGGTAATATTCATCTAAAGAGGTTCTAAAAGCTAAATAAAAGGGTCAAGAACAAAAATTTAAAAGAAATCCGAGAAATTCACTCTCCAATATCTTAATATCACCCACGATCACTCCCTATTCTCTCCCACCCATATCTAACTTACCATTCCCTTACGTCACCCACGCAGAGTACATGTACTGTCTTCATTTTATCAAGTCTACTCTACCCGTTTATAAGCCGCTGCGATCACCGACCAAGCGCATTCGAACAGTCGAACTCCAAGCCAAAACCACTCTTTGCTGTGTATTCAAAAAAGTTTCCACCTGTCTTGTGATCTTGGATTTCGGACGGTAAGTAACATATTATATTATAATATAGGTACTTGTGGCCGGTCCCGGCTTCGCACAAGTGGGCATTTATTTTTAAACATTTTGAAACAAACGTATATTAAATGTATTACAGCTTGGGTTACATTATTGAAGTTTTACTAGGGATCCCTAATTTTTTCTAGTCATAAATATAACCTATGTTATTTAAAGATAATGTAACATTCTGATGGTGAAAGAATTTTTGAAATCGGTTTATTAGTTTTTGAGTTTATTCGTTACAAACATACAAAAATACTAATCTTACCCCTTTAAATATTAATGTGGTTTAAAAAGTTATTTGTATTATATGAGCTGCTGATGTTTTAAGGTATTTTTTTTCTATAAAGTTGTATATTTACGTGCACTTTTAACATTAAAAACTTTTAAAATAGAATAATGTAATAAAATAATAATAAAACACCACTTCTATAAAGAAGGTTTAGTTAGATTGTTACCTTCCATGAGAGTTGTTTTGTTAAACCTTGTGAGTTGGAGTCAGGTTGTCAAACTTCATGATAAATTGCTGAAATTACTGAAATTTCATTTGATAACGGATTACAGGAAGTAGTAGGTAGAGAGCATTAGGAATTTCTACTATTTATTCAATACTAGCGTTGCTTTGCGCTTTTACTCAGCTAATGTAGTTTTAAACATTAATAATAATAATACCTTTAATTTAGACATGAGATTCATACATAAAAAACACAATAATGAATAAATTAGTCTACAAATAATACTGAGCACTGGTGGCGTAGAGGTAGCACGCCTGCCTCACGATCCGAAGGTTGTGGGTTCAAACCTGATCGTACCAATGGGTTTTTTTATTCGAAAAATGTATAATCGGTGACGAAACCGGCATACCATAGAACCAAAAATTCAAAGGTGTGCGTTATAGGTTAGTATTTTTATAAGCGGCGATGGGCTTGCAACCTGTCACATGCGGAATACTACTTTGCTAAATGTGGACATGTGCCAAATATAATCTTTCGACGTGTCTCTAACTACTCTCTTTAGATCAAACTAGAGATCTGAGGAGATATCTACCGAGCCTGAAGATTACAGTCGCAACCATGTTTTTTTTACTAGCAAGCGCGCGCGCTCCGCCTATGAGTTATTCCAAGTTCATAAACAACGCGGATTCCAAGTTTCATCCAGATCCGTTTAGCCGTTTCAGCGTGATTAAGTAACAAAAATCCATCCATCAAAACTTTTGCATATATGATATTGTATATTAATCTAACTACATAACGTAGTATTCATATTAATGTTTTAACACCGAGATATGAAAATTTGAATATAAAAATGTATTCCCAACGGACAGTGTTGTCTAATTGTATCCACGTGAACTTACACAAACCTCAGATACCTACGAGTAAGTTTTCTTAACTTGATAAAACTTAACACATATTCTATACGTGAAAATTTATAATAAATTACTAAATAAACTTAAGAAATCCCCGCATGTTTTCTTTAATGTACTGTAACTCTAACTTTACCCACGTAAATAAGGCATTATTCAAGTACTTACTGGTCCTGCATTAGAGTAAATATCTAAAGCGTTTCATTTTCCGGAAAAGAATGCAAAGTATCATTCGATCAAATAAAAATGATAGTTATATTTTCACAAAATATTACTTTTTCTCCTCTTTCGCAGTCTCCTGTGACTAAGTATAGTAGGTAGCCTGTGTTATTCCAAGTCATGAACTACACGTATTCCAAGTCTCATCTAGATATATTCAGCCGTTTAAGCTTGAAAGAGTAACAAATATCAATAAATCCATCTATCCAAACTTTAGCATTTTTATTTAACACGTTTCGTCCCACTGCTGGGCAAAGGTCACCTCCAAATCACGCTAAACATTTCTATCCTTCGAGGAGTTCGAGGTCTCTCACTATCGTCCGCATTTATAATATTATCTAGACTAATGTTATAAAGAGGAAAGTTTTGTATTTTTAACAAATAAATACCGAAACTAACTGTTCCGATTTCAAAAATTCTTTCATCATTAGAATGCTACATTATCCTTGGGATAATGTAGCCTTAACTTTTAAAAATTGACTTAACGCAGACTATATTTATCACTAGAAAAAATCAGAAATCCCTACTAAAACTTCAGTAATAAAATCCAAGGTGTAAAATAAATGGATTTTTGCAGACGAAGTCGCGTGTAACAGCTAGTATAATATATAGTAGGATAGTAGAATAAGTAGGATACGATATTATGAAAATCGTAGGTAAGTAGGTTCTCTTAGTAATGAAGAATGTTAACTTATTTTGAATATTAGGTACCTCTCCATATTCTCGGTAAAAAATAAAAAATAAAATTGAAATAATTACTTCGATTCGTCAATTAGTTTCCGATTTATACTCGTAGAAGTAAACGTGCGATGCGGACTCTACTCGATGCGTGTGACGGTGTGACGTCATCACACAACACAACTACTAAGCGGAGCGTTGTAAATTGGCGTCACATGCGGTGACGTGACTGTTAGCGGGACTCGATGTTTATCGCAGTTTAAATGCCTGTAAAATCAAAACTAATAGGTATTTTTGATTATAATAAAAACTAGTGTATTTGTATACATAAAAGCTTTACTGTTACAAACTTTCAACCGATTTGGCATACCTAGTAACATTCTTAATTAATCTACGGTAAGAGTGTAGCACACCGGAACGTAGCCAACGAGTTGATTGCTCGGAATTTTCTCTCCAGGAAGGACTCAATACACAAGAGATTAATAATTTCAGACTACGAAAAGTATAATAAATAATAATAAACACATACTAGTCACGTGCTTATAGTGTTGTGATGGTTAATTCACATGGGTAATGTGAACTTAGTTCGTGTACCTAAACATTGACAACATTGCCAAGCTCTTCGGCAATGTCAAAGTAGTATAACTATGATATTTCGTACCATGACACATAAAAATTGTATTGAAGTAGTGTTACTTCAAGCTTCAACTTACTGAAAAATAATGGTTTGTAAGAGCTTCTGATAAGGCCCTTGTACTAGGCAACAAACCGACACTCGAGCTTCTTAGATGACCAGTCGTTCACTACGTTACAGAGATTGTTCAGTTCAGAAATCGTAATTATCTATGTAGGTAGATGTAGACACAATTTATCAGTCAGGCTTTCGAAAAGTTAAATAAATAATTATAGCAATATGTTTTGGACAGCTCCATCTAGATCCAAACTAAAATAATAGCAGCAATAGAGAACGAGCAAAAATTTATTAAAGTCTGTATTACGCGGTTTCCACGCGGTGGCTAAAACAAATCTGAAGGTGTGCGGCTCCTTAGGCGCAGTAGTCGGTTTCGTTTGCGACTCGGCTTCTGTCGTTTGCGGATCTGCCGAGCACTGACCGGCCTCGCCAGCCGGGACATGTCGTTTAACCTGTACCTGCCTCGCTCCATCATCAAAAGCCCCAGTTTTACACCTCGTTTTAATGCCCTGAAAGATGACCACTTGAATGAGTATACTCAAAAAATTTATGTGCCAATTTCAATTCAAACTTCAGTCTGTAGGATTGGTAAGAATCCTGCCATGCCCTAAGGCTTTATAGGAAAAAAAAAAGCATGAACACGACTGTAATCCTCGGGCTCGGTAGAAATCTTCTCAGATCTTTAGTTACGATCTCTGAGGATATTTAAAGAGTCAGAGGCACGTCCGAACATAATATTTGCTAGTATTCCGTACGTGACAGGTTGCAAGCCGATCGCCCATCGCCATCGAGCCGAGTCGAAGCAGATAATGATGCAGCGAGAAATTTTGGAATACCTACCGACGCTTACCTGGAAACTTTTCTGCTGATTTTGGGGTCACCAAGACCATATTCCATTTTGATGAACTTTATTATCGTACGCGCTGTCCAACCTGTATTCTTCATCAGTTTCTTTATGGCGGATAACACGATCTCCCCGGTATTGAGCGAAGAGTCAGCCATGATCTGAAATCAAGACTATAGAAATTCGACATGAGGTTTGGATTAAAGAGACAGTTGACACACAGCTCAGTTGGTTAGCCCAACCTTCTGAGCCGTAGGTTGTGGATTCGATCCCCACCCAAGACTAACATTGTGTGATGAACACAGATGTTTGTTCTGTGTCTGAGTGTTGATATCTATTCTATGTTTGTATGAAAAAAATGTATATAATTAGTCTATCAGTTCTGGTTCCCATAGTACAAGCTTTGATTAGGGCTAGATGGCGTTGTGTGAACTGTCCACAAATATTTATCGAATCGAGAAATATAATAACTGAAAGAATCTGCTTGGGTTGACAAGAAACATTCAACCACAGACTAACTTGATACACTTTTCTAGCTGTCTTTCATAATATAGTCCCCTATATTGACTATTAGTAAATCCTTTCTACAACTTTTTACTATTATTTATTAGGTTTAGTTTGCCTAGGAGGCTCTTTTCATGCTTTTAACACATTTTCGTTTGTTATTAAGTTCTGGGCGATTCTTCTCAACGGTTTCATCTTTTTTCATACTATTCGTCATTGTTCACAACAAACAATTTTGGTTGACTCGTAAAATATTAGTTAATTTTAAATTTATCCTTCCTGAAATAACTTGATTATCAACCAATCTTTTATTGCTCCATCATTATATGCTATCAGCTTGAAAGACGAGCTCAAAAATCTAGATTAAAAAATTCTTAAAATAAGGACAAAAATAACAAATTGAGAAAGCCACCTTCTATGATATGCCTGTTTCTACCACCAGTGCTCCAGTATGTTGTTGTAAACATGCTGTTGGTAATGACTAAATAAGCTACAACAGCGAGTGCTTTGTGCTTACAAGTACCTAAACTAAGCTAATTTGTAGGACAGTTCCCTTTAACTTATACGTAGAAACTGTTTACTTGGGTCCAAAGAGACATACTTTCCGCGTAAATAATACATCTTTGTACCTTATACTAACATGCGTGTAGTATCGTCTTTATAATTATTCCTGTTAAAATTATTATTGGGTTAATATTAGTTTTGTAAAGTTAAATCATCTGGATACGGGAAAAATTATTTTGAAAACATTACGATGGTAAAATTCACACGAAAATGACATTTTGTTTTTGACGTTCTGATTGTATAAAAGAACCATAGAGCATAAAACCATCCATAGAGTTTACAATTCTATACCATAGATGTAATTTTCAGAAACAATCCGTAGACAATTGAGACATGATTAGCCTCTTTTGTTAATAAAAGCGTTATGCCTTGTGTAAGTAAAGCTTTAAAATATCTTATACCTTCTTTATATAATCTGAATCTCGGAAACGGCTCCAACGATTTTCATGAAACTTAGTATGTAGGTCCTTTCTATCTAGCTAGATTTCATTTTTAGCAAACGTCGTTTACCAAACCACCCAGGTACTTAGAATAATTTACCAAAATGCAACTGAACAATGTATAAAACATTCAGAGCTTGCAATAGGTACTATATGTATGTATGATGTTTGGCTTTACTTAGTCTATAACATCCTCTACGTGGTCTCTATCATCCTCTATGTTGTCTTCTTTGTTCTCTATGTGTACTTTATTGTCTAACCATAGTGTTGGCACAAGTGCATAAGAATCAGTATACAACTTCTGGAGAACTTCAAACATCGTTATTAAATATCGTCTCTCCGTTATGTTTCATTACATTTGTCATTGCAAGTTTTTATTTATTCTACCGCGGGACATGTCGAGAAGTAATTTGCCTAAGTGCTATTGTGATCGTATTCAGTGATGAATATTTTTACGATACCGTAAAAACAGATTCAACACAACCACGTATAACTGAGCTTTTATCGCGTGGAACGAAATTGTCCCTATTTTTGTGTTTCTTTGACTCTTTTTTTACCCGAGTGCGAAGCGAAGGTTGTGTTTGGGTAAATGTATGTTTGTATGTATGTGAGATGTGAGTTCCTTTGGCTGTATGTAGCCCAAACGGTTGGACAGGTTTTGACAAATGAGGTGTCTTTGGATTCGACTGGCTTACAACAATGACATAGGCAATACGCAATTTGAAAAAAAACCCCAATATGGCGGCTGTAAGAACCTATTTTCAATTACTTTCAGCCTGGTTTATTTTATTTTTTGCAATTGTTTCAATAACTAGTTAGAATAGTTAAAACTCATTTGTTTTCATTAGTCTCTGACACCGAACTATCTTAGGCCAGAACTTCGCTAGTTTTACAAACAGCTTGATTCTACAGCCACTAACTTGCTGTTTCAATAGAGCACAGAATTTGGACTTCCCTAAATCCAGCTTAGGGCTTCAAGTTTGCACCGGAAACTTTGCAATCTGCAAATGCTTGCAACTTAGCTGAGGTATTCTAAGCACCAATAGTGAAATCCTGTAGGGATCTTACCCCAAGCTCTTCGGAAAACATCAAAGTAATACAACTTTGATATTCCGTACCATGACCTATAAAAATGTATTGGAGTTACTTAGTAACTTGAAACAATATGGTTCGTAAGAGCTTGTGTAAGGCCCCATGCCTCAAATTTGAATCGTGAGAGTTTTTCAATTTTTCATTTTTCAAATTTTTCATTCCAAAAAATTGTGTGTTATTTTCAAAGAAAACAATTTCTTCCTAACATTAGTGTTATGCATGACAGTTTAACGATTTAGCCAGTCACGGTATTTGAACCTTTCGAAGACGAGGATCTTAGGAGTTCCAAAGCGAAAGTGAATAGTTTAAATTGACATTAAAACATTTACGGTAGTTAAGCCGGTCATACCCTCTGACCTTTTTAGGAATACTCACCACTAGTGAGCTTCGAAGATTTTTGTATCATCATAAAATGGAGATGGTCCGTATTTAAAACCTGGGAAAATTAATAAGAAATAAGTATCGCTGCGCCGCCTATTGGTAGAAATTCTGAGCTGTAAAAACAGTTTTAGAACGAAAAAACGTTTTTAATTTTTTTTTGTTTTCTTTATTGCTTTGAAATGCATTAATTAGGGACTCCGAAAACTATGAAACCTTTTCACGAGGCCTCATACTCATACTCGTATAACTTAAAAGTAAAAAAAGTTATTTTTCTTTTACAACAACCACTTTCTTTCATTTGTGTTAAAAACAAGCAAAACAAGTCCTGTCATTTGTAATTATAATTGTAACTTACAGAAGCCAGATATTTCAAAGGTGCCATTGAATGTTTTTAAATGTAAAGACTGAAGGTTTATATGACCCATTTTGTATTTGTTTTCATTCATTATGTACAATGTATATAATGAAAAAACTTAGACAAAGGTTTTTAGAAATATTTTTTTGGATTCGCAAAAGTTACGAGTACATAGAATACCTACATGCTTACTCGAAAGTGGACAGACCAAATATCAATTTGACAAACAAAATGTGGGCATATCAATATCATGTTTGGACGTGCCCCTGACTACCTTCTTTAGAAATCCTTAAAGATCTAAGTAGCTAGAGATCTGCGGAAATATTTACCGAGCCTGGGGATTACAGTCGTGATCATGTTTTTTTCATTTTTATGAAAAAACAATATAAAAAATGCAAGTTCTAGGTAATATAATATTTTTAAACTTAAACTTATTTTTAACTTACACATTTCATGCGTAAACCTGTCGAAACGTCGGGAAAAATGGGTAAACAAAACGTGATAAATACCCGTCTAATACTAATAATAAAGTTCTAGGTGGTAGGTGTATATTATAGGTGACGATTATTCTGATCAAATGTTTAATGGTTTTAGATCAAAAATGGCACAGACAATGCTGGCAGTCGTCATCGTCGCTGTGTTGATGATCAGCCAAGGTGTCAGCGCAAAACGTAAGTAAAATTATCTTATTATTATTATGGTGTTTCGATTTTCAGCTCGGCTCAATAGAGCCGGAAATGAGAAGATACGCACGGGCCTAGGCCAAGTGCGCATCATTTAGGCTACGGTGGTTAAGTTGTCCAAAAGGTCTGTTTGCAGAAACTTTCGGACAATTCTGCATGTATTCAGGACGACTGCTTTTCGTAGTTGGGCAAATGTGTGTTTCAGGAGATGAAGCAGAGTTAGTGATTGGAATAAATGGTTTGGAATTACACCTGTTGAAGACAATTATTGTTGTGAAATTATTGATATCGATTAATTGGGAAATTTTTATGGAGTGTAAAAAGAGGCACTCATCCAAAAACTGAGTGCGCCCAGCGTTGCTTAACCATGCGTTTTCATACAAACTGTCAACCAATATTTCGGCCCTTCAAGATTATTTTTGAAACAAAAATAACGTATTCAGGATTTCTACCTTGCCTTATATTTCATTACGATCCGTTCAGCCATTTAGTCGTGAAAAGGTAACAAACACCCAAGTAACATTTAGGCGCTAATTTGAGAGTTATAAGAGATGCATAGACGAGCCGTTAAAATCTCTAGGCTATAGACAAGTTCTAAGGTCTAGAGTTATAGCACGCTATAACCCTAATATACCCCCGGATTGGGCATAACTTTTTGCAGGCTTAAGATCTTCAATCGCTATACAAGAGAGCTAAAATACGAAATCAAGAGGTATATGAGAGCTATAGTGAGGATACAGTAGTTCTCAGTAACTCTTTGAGCGCTCAAAGGGCGCAGTTTCTTTCTGATTTATAATTAGTATGGAAGTATGGATATAATATTTGTAATAAATGAGTAGTAGGATAGTTTTCGTTTTCAATTTGTATAAAGGTCAAGTGAAACTTACGTTGTCTGTAAAGGTAACAATGTTTACTACACCACCACATTTGCCTACGAATCACCAATCTCTTTGGGGTGCTTTTCCTTCTAACCTTTTCAATATCTGTAATTTTTCCGGTGGAAGGTGCGTGCATTGAATATCGGATATGTTAAGAAGTGAAGACTTGTTTTGATAATTATAGGCTTTGTGATGTCGGTGGTGTACCTTATTGATGATCTTTGGTGACACCACTCACTTCTGCTTAGGTATAAGTATGTACTTTTAGGTTTTGGTATTTACAAAATGTAGATTTTTTTAAGCCGGTATTTAGTGATTTCCAGATTAATTTCGTGGTCTTTAGTGACACTACTCATAAATGCTTATACTTTTTAGTTTTTTTATATACTTAGGCCTTGTTGATTTTTTGAGCTGGTATTCAGTAATTTCTTATCAGAAGTTTTGTTAATTTTTGACCGCAAAATTCGATTACGTCTATGATTTCCTTAAAATGTTATAAAATATGTATTAAAAAGTGTAATGAAATTGAACAGCTATTACATAAGAACGTACGTAAATCTGGTTACCTATTTAGTACTGAATATTGAGACAATGTATTATATTAAAAAAAAACACATCGACCATATTCAACAATAAACTCATCCTATTGTATTTTTCAAGCAACACAATACCTTCTATTAGACCCTTTCCACTTCAGGGAAAATTACCTACTTACTTGTCTAATCGGGGAAAACCTAAACGCATAACATCCCTTTAAAAGGGTCGGTGTATTTAATCGTAACAGAAGATTACAATGAAAACATTAACCTTTTATATTTGTATGTAGGTGAATATTTTTTTAAACAAAATAATTAAGGGCTGGTAGCTGGAGTAAGTATTGGTTGGAATCACGCGGAACACGTGATTTCGCGGTCTTTGTAGCAAAATCTTCACAGCCTCATGTAGGCACCTATATACAATATGTTTATATTTATATACACTAACTATATAAACAGCAAAGATACACTAAACAACGATAGCACCTCTAGTCTAAAGTTACATAGTTGACTTTCCAACTTTCAAACTACGGGTTTCTGGGATCAGCGCTATATAGCGGAGACGTAACAATCGTGGCAATTATTATCAGTAATAAGGTTGAAATCGCAGCCACCGCTATCTCGGTCTGCTTCGAACCCGAAGTTTTACGTAACCGAAATTTATCGCCGCTGGGTAGGTCCTGAACAAATGTGAAAACTTTCAAGAAATGTACTTAGGCAGGTACTCATACGCCAACAATTAAATTTAGCAAGGAGTTCTTAAGTATCTATGTTTATTTTATGATGACCTATATGGGAATTGCCAGCTTCCATCTTCGATCATTTTTCCACTGCTTAATGGGTAGTGAAACTAAACATTAAGCAACCGCACGCAGCTCCGCTTGCGTGGTACATATCCGGATAAAAAGAAGCCTATGTGTTATTCCAGGTAAATACTATTAAATATTACTACGCGTATTCCAAGTTTCATCCGGATCTCTTCAGCCGTTTCCGCATGATTGAGTTACAAACATCCATACATACACACAAATTTTAACGTTTATAATATTTTACAGTAGAATTTTAGGATGCTTTTAAGAAAATAATTTACTGTTTTTTAGTACCTATACCAACCAACCTTAAATTCTTTGGTTTTTGAAAACGCAATTTGCATTATTTACAGTACCTAGGTCCCCACTAAAGTGAAGTTAACAAGTATTTTTTCCTAAAACCCCTACTAGCTATCGAGAGTGGTTCCGTGGCAACATACTAGTTATGAGAACAATACAAAACAGGAAATAACTCCCTAAAGTTACAGAATACAATGTTCTAATCAAGATCTAAAGGTAGCAACACCGGCTCCGAGGTGATCAAAAGTTTAAAAATGAAAACACATTGTCTATCCTTAAATGAGGCAAGTTTTCGTACCCACGGGATCCAAAGAATATATTTAATCAAATATTTGTTTGAAATTATTTAATTCTTATTTGGATGGTAAGGAAAGTATTTAAACTTTCGTGAAAGTGATCAAAACCGCAAACGAAACGGAGGTCGGAAATTGTTCTATGAGAATCCGCATTCTGTCGGAATTTTTTGCGATCACCTTTATATAAAGGAATTTACCACAAAAATCCGACTATGTCTATGTAATCTAAATTGAAAACTGAAAATACTATAGGTTAATTACTAGTTATCTGCGTCAATATTTAAATTTTCAGCCACGACAAAGATTATACAGGGTGTTACCAGGAGTTACCAGATTACTTCCGAAAACGTCAGGGGGTTAAAGTTACCCATCAATATAAATAACTTTTTCTAAGAAACCAACACTGTGAGCGCGAAAAAATCAGCTGTTTCATACATTTTAGCCAAGTAGGTATTGAACTTTTGCATGGAACAGCTGTTTTATTTTTCGCACTGTATTGGTTTCTTAGAAAAGTTGTGTATATTGATGGGTACTTTAACCCCCTGAAGTATTCGGAAGTAGTTTGATGGAACCCTTTATAGTAGGACTGATAAATGGTATTATGATTTCAGTATTTCCGAAATCTTAGCTTTGAGCTAAACGAGTTACCGTAGACATCCTAAACTAGTTTGACCCATAGAGATATTAGTAACTATTACAGATCACTGGTTTGACCCAACCGAATTTGCAACCCGTTCCGAATCCAGCCGATCTGGCCAACCGATGCAGCGATCCATGCAAACTCAGCTTAGGCCATCTACGATGTAGAAAGCAGGTGTAGTACACGCCAAGTTACCGGCTTTAACGATAAAATATAGAGTTGCAAGCGACGTACCGCAGTCTTAAGGGCACAAAGACTCATCAATGAAGGGCACACTGAGCTTGTTGACTACCTGACAAAGTTGGTTGCATTTTTTTAGTATTATTTTAATTAAATAGCCTAACTCAATATGTCCTCATAAAAACATGACCACAACTGTAATCCCTAGGCTTGGTAGATATCTCTTCAGATCTCTAGTTACTTAGATCTTGAGGATATATAAAGAGAATAGTTATTCTAATTTTATGTTGATAATTGATATTAATATTATCCTTATTCAAAAGCATGCTAAAGATTTCACTAAGCTAAAAGGTGTTTTAAAATCGATTGTCGTCTCTATTAATTTCCATTAGAATGACAAGGATAAATTGTGTTTTACCAAGCTCTTTAAAATAACGAGTGATTGTGGATAAGAAGTTATGTTTTATTGTATCAAAAACTATCCGCCATCTTTCTTCGTGAATGCAGCCTTCGGTGGTGCATGATGCTTATAACAGGGATCTCTGCTGATCAGATTACCTTAACGAACTGATGCCAGTAATCCTGGCTGTTGCAAAGTGACATACTTACTAGGATTTGTGGTTGGCTATCTCTTCTTTGGATAAGCTATCATTGAGTTTGTTTAGGGCTTGGGAAAATTCTAAGTGGATTTAATCAGGGTATTGTCACCCTTAGATCTGTTGAGGGTAAAATTTGTATGAGAGACCAAATATGGTGGCCTCCGTCAAAGCGACTTTATAAATTGGGGTTTTATATAATTATAATAAAACTTTAGTAACGAAACGCTAAAAATTAGTTGATAGGTACTGTATACAGGTAAAATGTTTTATATAATTTTTTTCTATGAAATTCTTCAAAGAGAAAGTTAAAAGGTCAAAAAATATAACGACTTATATAAAACCGTTCACTTTATCGAACTTTATTTCAACCGGCCCTGCGGTTGATTCTCTGTAAACTTTATCCAGCATTTAAACGTTTTGAATATTTACAATCATAAAATAAAATAAAATAAATAAAAGATTTTCAATCATGAGACTGACAGTCATGTTTTTAAAATATAAAGGACAAAAGTTACTAAATTAAATCCCGAGCGTGCGATAACCAAAAGTGCTTCAACATAATAAAAGAACAGTTTTCATTTGTTTTGTTCGTTTCTAGAAACATCTTTATCTTATCATTAAGTAGTTACTTAGTTGAAGATCCTTTCGAAAACTTTTGTTTATTGAAGAATCACACGCACAATGTGGGTAGATAGCTCTTACACGAAAATATCTTATCCACTAAAAACTTATGTGTATATAAACAAAAGATTGTCATTGTTTGTTAAAGTTGATACAAAACAATGAGCTTTGATGTGATTAGGAAAATATTTTTCATAAATAATGCTAAAGGCGACAGTGAATAGTTAAAATGGAAGACCCAGTATTTATCTTATAATTTTGAAACATCGAATTTGAACCTACAACCTTAGGATCGAAAGGGGGGGGGGGGGCACTACCAATCAAGCACCAGTTCTTTCGCAAGTGTTAGTTTTATTGTTAATCCTGGTCTTTTTCTACCTGCCCTTTTCCTACGCTATGAGGGGTCGGCAGAACGCGTTTTCTTCTACCATTTCCCTCTATCATCCATCATCTCAGTACTCACACCTTTCTTACTCATATCATCTATCACACAGTCCATTCATCTTTTCTTTGGTCTACCTCTACCCTTGTATCCATCCACATTCAAACCTAACATTCTCTTTGTCACATGACATTCATCCCTCCGCATAACATGCCTTTGCCACGCTAACCTATTACTTCTCATCTTTTCCGTCACCGGTGCCAATTTCAGGCTTTCTCTAATTACTCATTCCGTATTATCTATTCTTGTCACTCCGTACATCCATTTCAACATTCTCATCTCCGCCGCATGCACTATTTTCTCATCCGTTCCTTTGGTGGCCCAACTTTCAGATCCATCATCATCTTCCTGCCCTTATCCCGCTTGGTTGGGTCGGCACAACAGTATCTCTTCCTCCACTCTTCCCTATCATCCGTCATCTCAGTTAGTCACTCTCTTCTTTACATCATCTTTTACACAGTTTATCAATTTTTTCTTAATTTAACTGTCAGATCTATACATATACTCGTACATGTATTATGCTGGTATAGGTACACAAATAATTGGGCCAAATTAACTTTTTCTATGGAATATTCAATTGCGTCAGAACGTTGTTCAATCAATTGTGTCAGCCTTGAAAACAACCAATATACAAATAATATTTGTGCAAAATTCGAGTTTCATTTCTTTTGAAAAAGAAACTATGTCATTTGTAAGCAATTGATTATTGGATAGTTGTGAAGTCACGCATTTGTAACTTTACTTATTCATGTTTTCAGTAAATTGCTTTTGTTTGTCTTGTGATGTGAGTTAATGATGTTGATATTTATGATTCTGATATTGTCTACTAGCTGAGCCATCAGACGTTGTCCTGTCTTAAAACCTTCTCCTTATAATAACAACTAGGTGGTTGCCCGTGACTTCGTCCACGTTTCATTCGTTTTTAAATTGTTTTGTTTAATAAAAATACATCAAATCAAAAACTATGAAAATCGGTCCAGCCGTTCTGGAGTTATAAGTGTTCGAACAAACCCGTCTTTTTGTACCTATGTATTTCGTATGTCTTTTTATTCAAACCGATTTTACAACTAATCACACCACTCGTCAAAAAGATCATATACAAACTTTGACACCCTTTTTTCCCTTAGTGAGGGTTATTTTCGAAAACGCTTAAATACTGGTAAGTGTCCATTTATTTTGCCTTCTAAGTATTTAAACCGGTCCAACCGTTTACGCGTGATGCCGTGACCAAGGGAAATAGGGATTCATTTTTATCTTATACTAGCTTCTGCACGCGGCGTCGCCCGCGAAGTACCTACATAAAATATAGCCTATGTTCATCCTGAAAGTTCATTCTACACATTGGTGAAAGAATTTTTCAAATCGGTTCAGTAGTTTCGGAGCCTATTCATTTCAAACAAACAAACAAACAAACAAACAAACAAACAATCAAAGTTTTCCTCTTTATAATATTAGTATAGATATTATATATATAATGATTATACATAACTAGCTCATGCTAGAGGTTTCGTCCGCAATTAATTAATTTTCAAATGTTTTAATAGTTATTCTGCTATTCTGGGCGGAGACAAATCCGAAATTACATACGAGTACTAAACAATGACGTGTTAACTTTGTTTTATTTATACAAATATTATAATTTTTGGATTATAAAGAGAAAGAGTGGCGTAATAAAGAGGAGGCCTATACCCAACAGGTGCAAACGGGCTGAATGATGATGAATGAAAATGATGATTTAATTTTGATGATGCGTAGGTCTATGTCTGTCATTGTCTAAAAAAAAGTAAAGAAAATATGGAGACGATATTTTGTATATGAAAATGACTAAATAAATATCAATGAATGGCAACGATTTCAACAAATAAAACCCGTATGCCAATTTGCATACTCTCAATAACCCAAGAGAATTTCCCACGTGTCAATAAAATACCGTAACAGGTTCATTGAAATTCATTTAATTTGTAAGCCTGAGTTGATGACCGTACTTTTCCAAATAATGTATAACAAAAAAAATATATTTATCAATAAAAAGGGTTCGAACAGTTCATACGAAACATTATCATCTTGATTCCAACTACATCTTCCGACTGTTACTGTGGCACATTGCTTTGGCTAGAAAAACACCTACTTAGGTATAAACTTTTCAATTTTTATCAATTTCACACTGGTTCAAAATAACTATGCCAGTGCTCTTAAACGGTGAAGGAAAACATCGTGAGGAAACCGGCATACCCTAGAACCAATAATTCGAAGGTGTGCGTCATAGGTTAGTATTCTTATAAAAGGCGATGGGCTTGCAACCTGTCACGTACGGAATACTAACTACTGTGCAAAATGTGGGCATGTACCAAATGTCATGTTTGGACTTGCCTCTGACTACCCCCTTTAGATATCCTCAAAAGATTTAAGTAACCAAAGATCTGAGGAGATATCTACCGAGCCCGGGGATTACAGTCGTGATCATATTTAGTTTTATTTTTTTTCAAAATAACTAGTAAAACGATGAAAAGAAGACTCAAAGTGAGTACACAAAACATCCACATTTGTGCCATGGAAACAATCTGAATCTGAATAATAATATGTTTATTGTGTTATTTTACGAGCCTTATATTATTATAGGCGGGTGTTCGGCGTTCGGGCATTCATGCTTCGGCGGGCACGGGAAGAGGTCGGGAGACACGGCCGGTGTTGATGTAAGTGGCCATTGTAGTAACCCATTAACCCCAAGTCAGTGGTGGATTTATCACCAGGCTGAGTAGGCTGGAGCCTAGGGCGGCAAATTTTAGGGGGCGGCAAATTTGGCTTATTACCTTACACAAAATAATAAATAAAAATTATAATATACACGGAGAAAAAATTTAACAAAATTGCAATATTTTAATACTATACACCTATACCAAATAATCCAACGATTTTACATGATAAATTACTAAACGCTAAATTTAATAGCCTACTGGCGGCAAATGTGTAAATCCGCCACTGCCCCAAGTACAATGAGGCAACGGGATTTAAACCAGTCTTTTTGACCAAAAGGCAGAGCTACCCGGATACTACTACACCACTACCTTCCAAGTTAGATTACCAAGGGGTCAAAGTTTGAATGGGACAACGTAATTTCTTGGTCCAATCTACTTCAAATTTTGCATAAACAAATTTGAAGAAATACGTGTTTCGTATTTTATTGAACTTCATTTAAAATAAAACACGCAAACCAAGTTGCAACGGGGCAAGTAGCAAGTAGTATGATAGGTACACCTCAGCTGAAAAGCGCGCAACTTTGTTAATTTTTCCCGTTTTTGCAACATTTTTCATTGATACTTCGCTCCTATTGGTCGCAGCGTGATGTTATAAAACCTAAAGCCTGTTTAAATATATACTCTCGGGACTTAATCGCGTATTGTGAAACATTCTATTTACCTCGACGTTTCGATGATATTACAATCACCGTGGTCACGAGTAGACTCTAAACCTTAAGCCTAAAGCCTAAAGCCTTCATCGATAAATGAACTATCCAACACAAAAATATTTTTTTAATTCAAACCTGTATTTCCTCTGACTACCCTCTTTATATATCCTCAAAGATCTAAGTAACTATAAGATCTGAGGAGATATCTACCCATCTCGGGGATTACAGTCGTGATCATATTTATATACTTAGATACTTTGTATACTTAGATTTTAGTAGGATTTTAAGTAGAATACTACGTTTGGTTCAGATTTCTAACCGAGACCTGATGGCCCGGAACCAGATGGGCCAGGAGGAGACACCTCCTCACCCAGGATACCCCCACTACAATGTGCTGCAGCCTGGCGATGACATGATCCCAATCAGAGATGGAGGTATGGAAGTGAATGAGCAAGGTAGTCATTGTTTTTTTATTCTCACTGTATTTGTTATGTGCCTACTTTAATAGTACCTACTCATGCTACTCGTGCGGAGCTGACGTTACGGGTTTCTTCACGATGTTTTTCTTCACCGTTTAAGAGCACAGGCATTGCGCATATACATTTTTCGAATAGAAACTCATTGGTGCACGACCAGGGACCTTTCCACGAAGTCTTCCAGAACAATTCCGTAACGATTCCGTTATAGAAATGTCATTACTTCAATACAATTTTCATACGTCATGGTACGAAATAACAATGTAATACTAATTCGGTAATCTAATATGAATTCGTGGTGAGGCCCCAGGTGCCTTACCACGAAGTCTTCCAGAGTGATTCCGTAACAATTTCGTTATAGAAACGTCATGAAGTAACACTACTTGAATACAATTTGCATAGGTCATGGTACGAAATAACAATGTAATACTAATTCGGTAATGTATTATGAATTCGAGGTTAGAACCCACGATTTCCGCCCACGAGGCAGGGGCGCTGCCACACCACCAGCCCTCTTCGTACAAGGTCATGCTAAAATAGGACAAACTAATGAACTAACACGTTTCAGGTGTGTTTGACCGCGAGGACGCCGGCGCTGGCCGCGACCTAATGAAGTTCAAACTCCGCAACATCTTCAAGCACTGGGTGAGAATAATTTACTTACTGTTATGTCTTAGGAAGTTCTAGAGGTGGCAATAGAAGATTTTTAAGCGTTAATTTGCCCTCCGGCCGCGAACGAAACCGGAGGTTCGTAAGCAGTTGCGATTAAAAAATTTTTGGACTTGTACGAAACAAGTTGCGATTAAATACTTTTTTGTAACCACAAAACCGCGGTTATCCTTTCGTAACTGGCGACGAGCAAATAATTTGTCTACCTTGTACGATACTTGTTTTTATTTAATATAATAATATATTATATTTTTTCTCTCAAAATAATAGGTAGTTGTAATTTTCTTCATTAGATGTTTTGTTCTGAATTCGTGTATTCATCAAAGCTCTATATTAAACTTAACTTTACCATAAAAATGTGTTAATGACTCATAGTCTCAAATATTAAAAAGCTCTACTGTGGCTGGAATACAACGAAAAACATTGTTATATGAAATTTAAAACAATCAGAGCATAAAATACTTACCAATCAAAAGAAAGGAAAAATTAGTGGCCCTTATTTTCTTTTGAGTAATATACTTACTGTAGATATCGTATACCGTAAAAAACCAAGAATTAAAGTGCTTTTTTCGTGATCCCTTTCGTCAAAAAAATCTTCTTACCAGTAAGAATCATTGTCTACAAAAACTTGATAACCTATGCCACGAGAATTTCTCACGGCAACTCTAGTATATTAGCAGCTCTACTTTGGCAGCTACGATTTAATTATGAGTGTTCCGTGTGCCTAACACAGTGTTAAAGCATTTACGCAAACTTGTCGCTTGAGAACTTTGTAGACTGCAGTTATGCTTCTTACCTGAATTACTGGGGTTTTTTGCAAAACTTGTTACTTTACATCTTGTATCAGGGAGTAGTTGGAGTTTAACAAAAAACAATGAAATATACGCGTCGACTTGAATACCTTTTTTATTTCGCCGTTTATTATAACAAACTTCAAAAAGCAGCTCCATTGCTACACCAGAAAAGCTTGTAGTTAAAAAAAAAATTTTAGACACAGATACAAAAAGTAAAAAAAACCTGGCTTAACCTCTAGTGTGTTTTAAGCAGCGAAAGTAGCGACCCCCCGTCTGCCCGGCTTTTTTTTTAAATCGAAACTTCAAATCTGTCTAGAAGTGATGTTTTCGAATGGATTTATTGAGAAATCATTGTATATTGTTCATTCGTTCAGTAAGATGTGCCAAAATAAAAAGAAACCCTAAAACATAGTTATACAGTTTAATATTCAGTAAAAACCAACAGGCGTCATTTGTCGCGGATCCGTGTCTAAGCAGACGACGGTAGTAACCAGGATCCGTGCTTAATCACGCGAGAGGTTAATGTATTAAAAATAGCTTTTTACAGCTGCCATATTTAATTTTGACATTTTGTTTAAACTATGTCACTCTTGTAATCCAGACGAAGCAAACGACACCTCAATTTTTCAAAATCTCTACAGCTGTAGCGACAACCAAAGTAACTCGCAAACATACATAATATATCCCCAACACATTACCCTCCCTCTTCGCAGTCGGGTACAAAAATGTTTTCATGGTTGGCTATTTTTTAGTCACATTGAGACGTTTAAATAAATATTATCGATTAAAGTTATTTTCTTTTGGTTGCATGCTACTGATAGAAAAAAGTTTTATTTATGGTAGAATATTAATATTTACAACTGTACGTCTACCATGAGTTGTCACATTTAGATCAGCTGACGTTACTACAGTAGTAATAGAACGTTACTATGACATCTGTCGAAATTGTTACTCATGGTACCGAATTCTAAGCAAATTAATGAGCGCAAACTACAGTCGCTGTAGTACGCTGTGACGTAGGATAGTTAGCTACGTGACGTTTTAGTACCCAACTGTCCGTTAGAGGCGCTGTACAAGTTTTCATACATTTTTTTAACTACAGACGCTAGTCTAGATTGTAATAACTCATGGTAGACCCTCTGTACTTCAATATGAACCCTTTGAAACGTTTATTCAAATAACTACCTAAATATTTTTCTTTCATATCTATTTAATAACATACTTATTTTTCTATTCACAGATGGATAACTACAGACGATCACAGAACGAAGACGGCTATTATGCTGATAATATGTAAATCACTTTGTATACCTAACTACTTCTGAATATATCAATATTGTTGGTTATCGTACATATTTACTTAAATGGGCTTGGATCTTATATGTTACTAGTTGTCCCGGCAAACTTCGTACCGCCTTCTACATTGCTTAGACAACAGTGAGTGATTATACTTAATTTAATATGAACTTTATTAAGTAGTTATAAAGTTCAAATTGACTCTACATTTTATTTAGAAAACGTTTGTATGGGAATTAGAAAAGGGCTATTTTTTGCGTTTTCCCGGCAGTTATTCGAATTTTCTTACCTTTTAAACCTTCCCTAGCCATCCACAAACATTTCAAGACCAAGATAAGATAAATCCGTTTAGCCGTTCTCGAGTTTGCGAGACTAACGAACAGCAATTCATTTTTATATATATAAATTGATAATCTGAATATCTATTCTCTATTATATCTATAGGTATAAATGAATCCCTATTTCCATCGGTCACGGCAATGGCTGGATCAATTTTGGTAATTCTTTTTTGTTGTGTTTGTTATTGTAAGAGGGTTCTTATGAAAAAAAAAATCAATATTCATAGTTAAGAGAGGACAACGTCTGTCGGGTCAGCTAGTGTTTAATAAACTTTCGTAATCTGTTTACTTAGGTACATATACTTTTCGACTTATTTGTAATATTATTTAACATTCTTTTATTAAGGAAATACTTTACTAGTTTCCGCCCCCGGTTTGCCCGCGAGGTACCTACATAAAATATAGCCTATGTTCATCCTGAAAGTTCATTCTACATATTGGTGAAAGAATTTATGCAATCGGTTGGGTAGTGTTTAGTTTTCCTTATACATACAAACAAATATTTTTTACTTCTTTATTATATTTGTTTAGTTTAATATACAGATCTAACCTAATACCACATACTATATGTAGGTATACGTATAAAATACACGTAAAATAGTTGAGCTATCTAAGGACCGTTTATGTTTTTTTTATTTATATATTTTTTTTCATATTTAAGTTTATAAAGACTAGATGATTACATTTTTTTTAAAGTCGTGTGAATTAGTTGATTTTTTTAAACATTTTAATTTCATCTTTTTATCTTAGCTAGTAAAAAGTCAAGCCCATTTTTTATATTATCTATTTAGAACATAAAACTTTGTTATCACTATTATAAAAAAAATATAAATTAAAAAATAGCGTAAGTTTTTATCTGTCAATTATGAATTGTGTTATTTATAAATATAATTGATTAAGTAGGTACCAGGTAGGTATCTCATTTCATTTCGTAAAATATTACTTTATAGAGGCTGGTTATTCTATAGTTTATTATTGTTATAAATAAATAATTTATTATTCTTGTTAATCAAACATTTTTCAAATTTTGAAAATATTCTATACTTCTAATAAAATGTCTTTTTCGGTACCTGAAAATATCTTTCTCTTGAAATTTAATAATAATGAATGTAGTGGTATTTAATCGTTAAATAAGTTTACCATCAAAATATATACTTATGTAGGTAACATATAAATATTATAATCTACTCAGTAGAAAATTGACTGTCTCTATACATAAGTGTTTTGTGAAATAAATGGCTAGTACATCGAGATTGATGAACTTTTGTTTTTATATAAAAAATCCTTTATCTTTAAATTGAATACGAAAAAAAAATTGAATACGAAAACCATTTTCACTAGCGACTTCAACATCCATACATCCAAACTTTCACATTTCATATTAGTAGGTATTTTCGTAGGTAGGACGCTTTCTATAAATGAAACCTAGCTAGATCGATTTATCACTCCCGAAACCCCCTGCATACTAAATTTAATGAAAATCGTTTGAGCCGTTTCCAAGTTTCAGATTATATATATAGTATATAAAAGAATTGCTCGTTTAATATTAGTAGGATCAGGACGCGATATAATTGATAGTTTGGTGGCTGGCTCTAGACAAAAAAACAGGTTCAAGTTAAGAATAGATCCATGATAGATAGCTAAAATACGTAATTGCACGGGTAATTTGAAAAATAATACTTCTTCGCTTAAAATACGGAATGAGTATATCGAAACAAGCAATTGTTGTATATATACATATATATATAATCTGAATCTCGAAAACGGCTCAACGATTTTCATGAAATTTCGTATGTAGGGGGTTTAGAGGGCGATAAATCGATCTAGCTAGGTTTCATTTTTAGAAAACGTCGTTTACCCCCAAAAAAACGAGCGAAGCTCGGTCATCCAGGTACTGTCATGTGACGAGGAGAGTGTTAGGTATGAATGTGGATGGATACAGGGGTAGAGGTAGGCCAAAGAAAAGATGGATGTGTGAAAGATGATATGAGTAAGAAAGAAGTGAGTACTGAGATGGCGGATGATAGAGGGAAATGGAAGAAGAAAACGTGTTGTGCCGACCCCACATAGCGTGAGAAAAGGGCAGGAAGAAGAAGAGTCGAGTAAAAGTCAGGAGAATCCTTTGGTCGTAGGTTTTGCCGGAAATAATCATAAAACCATAGTTTGGTTAACGACTGGCAATATAACTCGGCAACAATTAATGAGATTATAATATTTGGGACAATATGCGTGAGCGTAGTGAGATACCAATTACGTGAAAAGTTTTAATTAGATTTTATAGTAAAGCAGAACAAACTTGACATACCCCGTAGCTGCAAAGTAGATCCCAAGCGCTTATATATTTATACTAACGACTTCCAATCTCAAGTTTTTCGCATCTACTAAAGGAGTCTCTAGAAAGATCGAAAGATCTAGTGACAATAAAAAAACTTTCTTTAATAAAATGAACAATTTTTCAACTAAACCCTAGGAATCATTTATATTCAAGACATGAACATTATTATAATGATTTTGTGATTTTTATAGAGGTACCTCAAGCGACTCTGTTCTTGTTTTTTTATACAAAATTAAACTTCCGCTGTTCACTTTGAAATCGGATTTCAGAATATCCATTCTCAGTGTTCGTTTGCGTACTAAAAATGCACTCTCCAAATTTCAAGTCTTCAGGACCAGCATTATTAGGCTATACATGTCTGTCAAAATATTATTTTTAAATAAAACATTACATAGACCTTACATAGAACTTTTGGAATTCCATTATTAGTGATCCTTTGCGTGCTATAAAAATGCAACCTCTAAAGAAGTCTCTAGGACGAGTGGTTTGTCTGTCATTGTATTGATTAGTACCTGGTGACCGAACTTTGCTCGGTGTTTTTTCTTAGTAAACGACGTTTTCCAAAAATGAAACTTAGCTACATCGATTTATCACCCCCGAAACCCCCTGTAAACTAAATTTCATGAAAATCGTTGGAGCCGTTTCTGAGATTCCGATTATATAATATAATATAAATATGCAAGAATTGCTCGTTAGGTATAATAAGATTATTGTTGTTAATAACATTAGATAATTAGAAAGCGAGCCAATAACCGTATTGTAAATGGGCACCCAAATGGTACTAGCTACAAACATTCCGATAAACGAGAAGGTTTTCTTATCATTACAAAATATCTTCACACTCATTGATCCAGGCTTAGAATATAGACATTATAATAGCACAAAAGGCATAGACACAATGACGCGATATCACGTGGATACAACCCGAAATTTCCTATTATACAAGCCTCTAGATATTTGACGTTATGCCTGGATTCCCATTAGACGGCAGCGACACTAATCATCCTAAGCATGCTAAATAAAGGTTAGGCTCACTAAAGTAAGTAAATCCTTTAAAGGGCAATGTGTACGCTTCTATAACAAGATCCCAAGTGACATGCTTGATTTATCAATTATTTATTTATTTATCTGTTCCTCTATAACGCATTGGATAATTATTATCTGTTATGTTATTCTGAGTTTAATAAACTGAATTTGAATTTGAATCAATTGGAAAATTCAAAAATGTAATTAAACAGAAACTGTCTAGAAAAGCTTATTATAAAATATCAGAGTACTTAGATGATAAAAAGCTTGGGATGAATCAGCTCCAACTCTGCTAGGTATTCCTTACAAAATTAACAAGGATCATACAAAAAAAGCGCTAGGGCCCAGAGAGTTTCTTGTCAGTTCTTCTTGGACTGGGGATAGGACTGGAATTGGCACTTAGACTCACCTAGTATGTAAGACGTTTCAAATTGATCCCTGTGATTCTATTGAAAATAAACATATTTTGACTTTGACTTTAAAGCTGTAACAAACCGTTATGTATTCGGTATTGAATAACGGGTACGGCATTTCGGACCGAGTATCGAGTCGTTACATCCGAACGCATCTCGTTACTCGCATCTTTTGTTGTATCGGAACCTAGACAGGTTGTCAGACAAAGCATTTATCCAGTCCGGGAAAAAAAAGGTTCAATATACGAAAAAGTGAAAAATGCATCTTACTTTGGTATTTTTTTTTTAATTACGAATGTTGCAATGCCGCGAGATGTACGCGTACGCAATACGCGTTCTCTACACCGAATCGAGTCGTATTGCGTACGATTCTGATGCCTCATACACAACAGCATGTTATGTATGAGGTATCACGTATCAGAAGTAACGAGTAACGTGTTCGATTCGATAGAAGCGAGTACTCATTGTTTTAGTACCGGGTGCATACAGGTTCGCTTTATGTCTTTACATTTGCACCACTAATGCTAAAAGACGCGAAGTGCGAGGAACCAAATATATCCTCACACATTAATCCAGCCAAGAAGAACTGAACGAACACAAAAGGATAGATCAGCGACTCAATACAATAATACTTAGCTCTGCCTCAAAAACAATGGCTCGGGAATGTCGCTTTCAAAATCGTGATTAATATTGAAATTTTCGTATCTCACTGGAGATGGATAAAGTTTAATCTTTGTATTGTTCTTTGAATGAGATCAAGAAACATAATAATCCATATTATAATACAAACAAAAGTTACTAAATCACATCGCGCCACCAATCAAAACGGCAAAATGAATTATTTTTTATTGAACCCTAAAAGTTAATCCCTTCTGCGTCAAAAACCTGATTTTGTCCTGTTAGTTACATAATGTACACATCTGTCCGAAGAGGTCAATGGACATTATCACAAATGGACAAAATACCTTCGTCATACAATTTTATTATAAAGAAACTCGCAAATATTAATCAGAAATGGACTGTATCGTTTTGTGAACAAATAAAATACGACTCATAAAATACCGTAAGTACCTTTTAGGACCTAAGTACACTTAACTTTTTAGATAGCTACTCATACCAAATGGTGGCTCTAAACATGGTTATTTTTCGACGACCTCAGTGGCGCAGCGGGCTAGAGTCCGCCTGCGACGCAAGAGGTTGCGGGTTCGATTTCCGCCGCGGAACAAATTTGTGTAAGATTTGCAGAAATTTGTTCCGTTGGTCTGGGTGTTTTCTATGTATAGTAAAAAATATTTATCTATGTATATAATGTATTAAAATATATCAGTTATCTAGTACCCATAACACAAGCTGTGAGTAGCTTACTTTGGGGCTAGATGATGCTGAGTGGATTGTCCAGCATTATTTATTTATTGTCCAACATTATTATTTGTATCTGTGTATTTGGCATATTTGGCGTTTGCCAATTATAATTTAGCACGTGTGGACAGTCTATTTGATAAAGTATTGGCCTTTTATGTCTATTTGACAAATATTACCATTCGCTTGTCGATTTCTCGACGAACATCAAAGGGGTCAAATAAGCAAATACGCACATTAGCCATCCACTTAATGACCATATTCAGAAGCGCAAGCGCCGTCGACCTTAGTTCGATGTTTGTGTGTTTATATTTATAGCTAGACTAATGCATAAGTATTTAAAAACAAACTTATATTACGATTTAAAAAAAAGCTTTATACTTAATTATTTATTATTTATGATAATGGTTCACATAATCGGGACTCGAGCTTAATTTGTGAATCGTGTGATTTAATCATTATTCTCTGACACACAGACGCCAGAGATCTATTCATTTGTGTCACGGACAATGTAGAGTGCGATATACGATGGACTCTGCGTCTATTCACTGTACCCGACGATTGATAATGCTTTCTAAACTACAATGACAATAGAAAAATTTAGAATTGTGCTTTAGTTTGCGGCGGTGAGTTTAGTTGTGCAATTATTTTCTACTTCTTTATTTATTTACATTTCATTTTACATTCGAAGGTACATATGTGCCATAGGTTAGTATTCTTATATGCGGCGATGGGCTTGCAACCTGTCACGTACGGAATACTAACTACTGTGCAAAATGTGGGCATGTACCAAATGTCATGTTTGGACGTGCCTCTGACTACCCCCTTTAGATATCCTCAAAGATCTAAGTAACTAAAGATCTGAGGAGCTACCGAGCCCGGGGATTACAGTCGTGATCATATATTTTTTTTTTTCTTTATTTATGGCATCTGTCTCATAGGAATAAATTTTACAAGTGACAAGTATATTTCACAGTGAGAACATAAATTCGGATTGTTGATACTGCGATGCATTCGAGTGTCAATTTTGTGGCTCTAGTTTTAAGGCCCAGAATTTTGAAAATTGCAAGTATTGCAACCCTAATCATTCTATTACCGCTTCATAGATTACATTGAAATTGAACTACACGATACTCAAGGATATAAGTGATAAATCAACCGGAGCTAAAACACGAATTAGTTAGAAAACCTTTGGTATTTCGCTTCGTGCTATGTCTGATTCCGCGGAGATCCGCGTTGCTATACGGACCTATGTCACTTTTTTTGTAACTTTTATGTAAGGAATAGTTTGACGAGTATTCTGGGCCTTAATATCTTTTCTCGTTTTATTTGCGTTATTGTTATTGGTGTATTTTTTCTAATAAAGCCCGAGTTCTTGCCGCGTGTGTAAAATATGTGATTTAAAGTGCAGTTCCTTTTAAAATCCATTGGAGGAAATCCCGAGAATTTTGAACAAAAAAGTCATCTTTTGTTTAAAATTGGCTTGACTAAGAACGATTTTCAATAATAATTGGCTAAATTAGGTAACTACGAATAATTTATCTGCCTGAAACCAACAAGAACGCTTAGCAATTAAAAGGCTTAGCACATGTAATTTATCTATACACCCGCATACTGTCGAATGCTTACGAGTATTCTTGTAAGATAGAAGGTCAGACTACAATGATTTATTACATAGCTTCCAACAGTCATTCAAATTGATGTATCACATGAAGAAAGTCTGTAAAAAAAGGTTACAGAATTGGTTCTAAAAGGATAAGCTGACAACTTCATGCACAGACCGAGAGGAACTAAACGCACGAAGAGATTTTTGCCCAACATTGGTACACTCTTCTTCTGTCCAACTATTATGATGAAAAGGTGTGCCTCACGTATATTCCCGTTGTCCCCGTATGCCATGTCCCCGCCATGGGGACGACGGAACGTGATTAAATTTCTTTCCCCTTGTCCCCGTAAAGTAGATTCGGGGCGGGGACAACGGGAAGTAAAAATTACACGAGCCGTTGTCTCCTTAAATCTGTATTTCTTTCACAGAGGCTCCTTTTGTGCAGTAATGGTATATTGAGGGCTACTTATAATCTGAACAATATATTGCGTGGTTATTTCAGCTATGTCATAACTCGTACAAAAAAATGAAATTCCCAATTTCCATAAACCGTATTCCCCTACTTAATCAACAGCCTATCTAGACGACACTTAAATCAGTCGCAGACGCTGCATAGCTAGGGGGTCTACTCTAGTATATGACCAACGATATTTATCGGAACAAATCGTGCAAAACCTACTCTAAGTTACATCGTTTTGTCTAACATTTGAACAATGCAACAACTGTCATTACTTTTGACTATTGATTTCGTAAATCTACTATAACACCTAACCGATAACCGATGATAATCTAAATATATATAACTCAAAGGTGACTGACTGACTGACATAGTGATCTATCAACGCACAGCCCAAACCACTGGACGGATCGGGCTGAAATTTGGCATGCAGGTAGATGTTATGACGTAGGTATTCGCTAAGAAAGGATTTTGATTAATTCTACCCCCACGTAGGCGAAGCCGTGGGCGGAAGCTAGTATAATATAATAGGGGATTTTCTGCGGAAAAGTTCCTTTCTAAATCCATCGGAGGAAATCTCGAGAATTTTAAACAAAACTGCCATCTTTTGCATAAACTTCACTTGACAATTTGACTGACTTTGAGACAATACTTATTATTTAAACACTTGACACTAGCAAAATTGTTCTCTAAGAGGTAGATGCCATAAAAAAGACAAAGAAGATAATAAAATAATTTGAATCTGATATCAAAACAACTGCTAATTCGACTGACTTTTGCAGAGTAGACGCCCTTACCGGTGAACGCTACATGGTTGTCATTTATATTGCAGAACTCCAGCACTCGTTAAGCCGATTTGAATCTCACATCGATCTAGCGCGAGGAAATGGAAGGGATGAAACTGAAAAATGATAAAAAAGTTTCGTTGTGTAGATATTGTAAAGTCTCAGAGCAAGCTTTTGCTTATACCCTTGAGATTGTATCTAATAAAACTCTTATTTACTGTCCGACTGATATATCAACGTGTAACTTTGCAGAGCTGAAAGTTTATTTTTGGGGCTAGAGGTGCAATTCTCTAAAAGATCAACCTAAATAATTATATGAGTTAAAGTGCTTGAAATAAAAAATATAGGTATGTACAAAGTCGTTGGGAGTTCCATTTGTTCAGAATACAGTTAGCCCTGTAATTGATTTACTTAAGACAAATCAGTAAAATAAAAAAAATACGAATTTACTTGTGATTTATTACCTACTTCCTAAATTAATACATTGCTGATCCAATTTTGAAAATGTAGTCTTAGGCCGGTTACAGTGCTCAACCGATTGTCGGTGCGCACGGTCGGTCCTGACGATACACACGGACCGACCGTCAGTTTGTATCATTCAGTGCTCTCCTGACCAACAAACTGACCAGATGAAAATTGATACAGACATCCGTCGTAGTTCCGTACGGTCGGTCCAACGATCGGTGCAGCACTGAACGCGTACATACGTTTCCATAGCGCGTCGGCCGATCGACGGCCGTATGCGCACGAGCTCGACCGACGGTCCTCGTACGCAGTGCGTAGCAATATACGCGTGCGTACGGTCGGTCCAGCACTGTACGAATTATGGATTTTCATATTAATGACAAGCGCGACTGACATACGCACCGACGGTCAGTGAAGCACTGGAACCGGCCTTAGTAACATGCATGCATGTCTCAAGCAAACCTGAACAACTAGCTATGTAACGTCTAAAACAGTTACAATGTTCACCTACGGAGGTTAACAGAGCCGAAAATTTTCCTTATATACTAAGATAGTTGGAATTGTGCTGGTCCGTAATCTTAGCGTGCAGTAAACGTGATAATAAACTTTTAAGGAAAAGGTAACACATAATAAAAGAAATCCTACCTTACGATCAGGATTTATAGGGCTGAATTTACTTAAGCGACTTTTCTTTTGGCGCTCAACACGGGGCATATACGAGTTTCATGTAAGAGGTTTAAAAAAAAACAAACTAGTGAAATAGAGGGCCGAATTTACTTAAGCGACTTTACTTTTGGCGCCCAACACGGGGCAACTAAAAAATTTGTAATATGAGTATGAGGTTTGAAAAAAAATCTAGTGAAACAGATGAAATACACTACAATTAAAGCGTTTTAATATATTTTTCTTAGAAAATGTTTCTTTTCAATATTTTAACTTTATTGTAGACGAGTCTCGTGTTCCATAAAAAATCACTTCTTGCTTAAAACCTTCCGTGTTACTCATGATAATTGTGCAAATTGAATTTTTCATCGTACACCGATCACGCTCAGATCCAAGCAGCCCTTATGTGAATCCACTGAATGAACGTTAATGGCTTTTCATTGAAGGAAAAATAAAACCAGAAAAACTAATGGCGAATGTTTTTAAAGCGAGTCAAAATGTTATAGAAAGACACATAGTACTAGTACTAGTATTTTTAGCAAAAAAAACCCGACTGAAAGTCATACATAAGTAATTGAAAATAGCTTTTTATACAGCTGCCACATTAGATTTTTTGTTTATATATATTTTTCAATTATAGTCTTTGTCACTTTTGTAATCTAGACGAGTCCACTCCAACGGCACTTCATTTGTCAAAATCAATTTATCCGTTTGGGCTCCAGCGACAGCCAAAGGAACTTGCATACACAACAGAATTAACATGGAATATACTCGTATATGCTAGAACGTAATATTTCACTGCCTTCAATACCTATCAGATACAAAAACGTATTAATTCGAGAATCCAAGAGCTGAAAGCTATCATACGCGAAGCTCGTTAAAGTGGCTCATTTCCTCATTGAGCCGTGTAGCGATAGCTGGCCGTAAACACCGGAAAATGAGCCACTGCACGACGCACGACTATCTAGAACTCTCGCAGATAAGATATTAACTAACTTCCAGTACACCGGTCATTGGATAGTTCAATGCAAATAACTATTTACTCTAATTTGTTACAAAAAATATATTGGCACCCAACATGGGGCAAACTAAATCTCTGTTAAATTGTTTCAAAAGTACACTTTTGAATAAAATTTTCAATTCACATTTAAGACTTGCGCCTAATAAGAACGAATTAAAAACAAATCCGTATACATATGTACCTAGCATGAATTTGTTTACACTAAGTATTGTGTTTTATTCAGTCAGTCTGTTTTTAAATTCTCACATTCGGAATACCACCGCTTTCCCATTAGACTGGTTTGTGCTAAGATTAGGTGCTTTGTTAATTTTGCTAAGTTTAATTACAAACGAATGAAGCGGTCGGAAGAAAACAGAAACTGCAGTTTTAATTAAAAAGAGGAACACGTGAGCGGAAACTATTTTCGTGAAATGTGTTTAAATCAAATGACAAGATAAAATTTTAATAAGAAAAAATCCGTTTGCAGGTACTTTTTTATACAACTGAACTGACATAAACATCGTGTTCTGATGATAAGTTTTCACTGAATCTATGATTGCTTGATATAAAGTGCTATAACGCTGTATTATTATTCCGAGTAATTAATTTGTTAATTTGTTAAATATTAGAATTATTTTCAACCCTTCTCTATCTTTTGTAACATAGAACTGTCTAGTTTAATTATAGTGATTTAATTTGTTCCGTCTTTATTATTTTTTTTTTTTTGTACCTTTTCTTTTTCTTCTGTTTATGGCATCTGTTTGAGATTAATTTTGTCAGTGTTAAAATTGTTTAAATTAATAGTATTGTCAATGAAACAAACTCAGGCAACTAACTACTTCCTCTTTTATGGCTGTTTTAACAAAACATGAACCATTGTTTATACTTTTTAATTACGTATCTGGACAATAGAGATAATAACACAAGAAGTACAAGTTATTCTTTTTCGAAGTGGTTTGCAAACTTGACACAAAATAGGCCGGGCATTTTGGTGCTTATATGATTTATGGTCCAATTTAAGAGCTGAACATTTTTTTAATTGAATCGCTTTAAATAAATTAAAAAAACTTTTCATTGGTCATTTTACAATAATTAATTAGCTTTCGCTAATGGTCTATCGTAAGTGCATTTTATTGGTTGCATTGCCTTTCAAACTGGTCCATCTATTTAGGAGCTACGATGCCACTTACAGTTTTTATCATAGTGCGGGTTTTTATAGTTATAAAACTCTTTTTTTTTTAACGTTTATTTCCATAAATTTATCAGTACTGCCGTAGGTATTGCCGACTTTAGTTCTTCAAAGTTTCTACTATGGGCGCTGCAGGTAAATCTATGGAAAAAAACAAAAGGAAATAATATTTCATAAATTATCAAAATCCGTACTACTTGTACTTGCAGTTTTTTGCCTATAAAATATATTAATTTATGCTCACGATTGGGCCAATTATGTTAAAGTTATTCTTTTATATTCTTCATTTGATATCACCAGACATTTGCAGTCAAATCAGCTCCCTTTTTTAAGAAGGTCGCTAACTTTACGAATGAGGTTCTATTCACTGTTAAGAATATATATTTTTTTTTCAAATTGTGGTTTTTTTTTCAGGGTTCATTTTCTGTTGCAGTGTACCAGCCCTTTTACCTGAGATGATGGTTTGTCGTTTCGGACGTTCTATTTGTAAGGCGTTTTTAATTGTAGACGTTTTACTAGTAGGTCATTTTACTTTTATGTCGTTCATCCCACAGGGGTGTTATGCTAGATTGTCCTTTTGATACGGACCGCTTATATCTTTTACCACGTCTCAGCCGCTGCAATTAACACTACCTTTAGCAACAGGGAGGAATAACGGTACACAATGCTTTTAGCCTACAACTGCCTTCATGCTCCAGTTTACTACTGTAAGTTGTCTTACTCATGTTTTAAGATGAATTATATCACGAACATACTCGTAAGTACCTGGGAAATCACCACAAGTTCTTACTAACCATTATGTTTCAGAAACGTCACATTTCAAGCTTGAAGTAACACTGCTTCAGTACAATTTTAATAGGCCATGGTACGAAATATCAATGTTTTATTGCTTTGATATTGCTTCAACAGCTTGTTAGTCTTAAGCTCCGTACTCACATACGGTATTACTCGATAGTTTTACTCGAAAACGAGTAAAAATTAACGTGTGGACCGCAAAACTCATGGCTCGAAGGCTCGAATCTAGTAGTAATCCGCATCAAATGTAGGCTCGACATGATAGCTCGATCGAGCAAAACCGTATGTGAGTACGGAGCATTGAGCTAAGAAACTTTAACGACATTGTGGCTTCCTCATGATGCTGTCCTTTACAGTTTTGTTGATAATTATAATTAGGTTACTTACATCAAATAGGGATGAACAAAGCTTTGAGATTTAAAAAAAACAGCAAAAAGGTATTTCACCCAAAAACACCCCTGAGGGTACAAAGAGGGTTTTGTATGAAATAACAACGTGAATGAAGGGAATGTGTCCACATTAATTTTGAATATTTTGGTTGTTATAATCACTGCAAAGGGATAGCAATTCCCTTTTCATAACTACATTTTACTTTTGTGCAATAAGTCGACATTTCAATACGATATGTGCTACGGCGTAGCAGTTACGAACCTACAGTTTATTAACTTTTCTATACGCTACAGCTGGGCAAAAGTCTCCACTTATCCCTTCCGTTTCTCATATTTAGTAGTATCCCACTGTTATCTATCACCTATGTCATGGAAACTTTGAGGTTGAATTTGGGACTTCTTTTCGTAGTGTAGGTACTGTTTTAAGGAAAGCAGTCTCCAAATTTCAAATCTTTAGGACCAGCGATTTAGGCTCTGCGTTGTTTGTCATTAATGTAGCGGTGATGAGTTCCGAAATCAGTGTTTTCTACGATTTCTTTGTAAGTACTTAATTTTATTTATCCAAATTATTAATATTGAATTTAGTGAATTTTCCAAATTCTTCTATTTCTTGATTATAAATTGTTAGTCAGTCACATAGTATTATATAATAAAACAAGCAGCACTCCTTAATAATTTTTATAAATGGCACAATTCACCTTAACATCTATATTTTACACACTACATTGCCAATTGCAACCCAGCCTTACAATTGACATACTTTCTATGTAAATATGTTTTAACCAGAGTATTAAATTACATAGATCTTTACAGGTAAATGAACAGTTAGAAATATACTATGAAGTCATAACATCAGTCAACAGTTGATTTGTTCTTCATTTTTCTTCGGAGGATTCTCGCTGGAAATAAAAGAAATAGATATATGATTACATAATAGTAACGATAAATGAAACTTTTCTAGGTTAGAATTGACCAACTTTTGAATATAAAAATTACATTATTCGAACAATGTTATGTCAAATTCAAGTAAAGTTCTAACAGATAATAAAAAATTATCAGATAAGTATCTGATTCCCATATTAAATTAGGGTTTAGATAAGGGCTAGATTGCGTTGTGTGAAATATCCATCGTATATTTGTTTATTAATATTTATAAAGAAACTGTACCTACTTACCATTATTTGCCATATCTTGATTTTGGAAAGCATGTCTTCGTCTAGCATCGGTTTGGCTTCAAGGCTCCTGAACGGAAGCTCTACCGGACCGTCATCGTTGTCTCTGAAATAATTAAATGAGCCATTTTCATATTTTGTATTATAGTTTAGTTAAACTTATACAAACTAGATTTGTGACTAAACCCTATTTTAATGCAAGTAACGCCATCTATTAGCTTCAGAAAGCATTAGTAACAGTACTTACGTAAGTTTGTCGGTAGATGGCGTATCTTCTCCTGAAAGGCCTTGAAATATAGCGTTGAGGTCGTTCCGCGTGGGTGCGTGGTTTCCGTTGTTCTGAAAGTTTCAGGGAAAATAGTTAGATGGCAGCACGAGTGTTACTGATAGAATACTTGTGATACATTATAATCACAAAATAATATACATAATATGATTATTACACAAATGTTGGTCATGAGTGAGAACTGAACCCACAACCCACAGAGCAGATGGCAGATGGCAAGAAAACTCAAATATCAGTATCCAGTTTTAAATGTAAAAAGATATGAGTTGATAGCCTGAGAGAGATTTTGAGTGAATTGCAGATGGATCACTGAGACGGATAGAGTTGTTAATGTAAGCTAAACAGAGAAAAAAAGAGAGATAGAAAGAGACCTAGATAGAGTTGTAAACGGATAGACTCGATGTGGACTAAGAGGGAGAGATGCGTAGAGTTATAGACGGATAGAGTTGATCCGCAAGTATAAATAAATTTACCATTTCAGTGTTTGCAGTCATACGGCGCAGAAGTCTGTTGAGGTACCAGTCTGGAGCGGTCGCTGGTGGTTTTCCTGATCGTTTTCCATGAGCTGGAAATAAATAAAATCTACATTAGCGTGCTACCATCAGAATTTAATAAAGTTTAATAGTCAAAGTTTAAAAAGCATGGGAAAGATACATTTTCATAAAACTGTAATCGTTTATTTAAATTTTGAATGATGTACGTAGATTCTGAAATTCACCAAGATTATTACAGCTAGTTCGTTTAACAAGTAGTACCTGGGCGACCGTTTAACAAGTAGTAACTTTTTTTTTTTTGGGGTAAACGACGTTTTCTAAAAATGAAACCTAGCTAGATCGATTTATCGCCCCCGAAACCCCCTGCATACTAAATTTCATGAAAATCGCTGGAGCCGTTTCCGAGATTCCAATTATATATAATATATACAAGAATTGCTCGTTTAAAGGTATAAGATATGAGTACTCATGAGGCTGTATTATTTTAGATATGAACACGTATTTTGACTGAATTGCATCGGACACACATAACTTCCTTGCCAAGATTGTAATGTGTACCCAGATGTAGAGATGTGGTGTATTTGAGTATATATAGTTAAGGTACATACGAGTATACTTCAGAAATAATACTGCATGATGGAATAGTACCTACCTACTGATAAAAAATGATCTATATCTATATAAGAGCTTAACCTGACTGACTGACTGACTGACTGACTGACTGACTGACTGACTGACTGACTGACTGATTTATCATCGCCCAGCCGAAACCGCTGAAGCTAGAAAGCTGAAATTTGGAAGGTGGCTTTCTTTTATAACAAAACCACCCACTAAGGCGGGATTTTTGGAAATTCCACCTCTAAGGGGGTGAAAAAGGGTGAAAACGTTAGTATGAAACTTTTTAACGCGTAGAGTGATTTTCATGAAACTTTGTGTGTGCACTGTAAATGCAAAATGAATGGACACGTGTTTCAGGATTTTTCAATATAACCATCATAAAGGGGTCAAATGTGGGGTCAATTTTTGTATGGGAACTTTTAAACGGGTGGTGCGATTGGCCTGAAACTTTGTTTGTGTACTGTAAATGCAAAATAAATGAACACATATTTCAGGATTTTTCAATATAACCTTTAAAAAGGGGTCAAATGTGGGGTCAATGTTTGTATGGGAACTTTTTAACGGGTGGTGCGATTGCCTTGAAACTTTGTTTGTGTACTGTAAATACAAAATGAATGGACACGTGTTTCAGGATATTTCAATATAACCTTGAAAAAGGGGTAAAATGTGGGGTCAATGTTTGTATGGGATTTTTTTAACCTGGTGCGATTGGTCTGAAACTTTGTTTCGTGTTTCAGGATTTTTCAATATAACTCTAAAAAATGGGGTCAAATGGGGGGGTCAATGTTTGTATGGGAATTTTTAACGGGTGGTGCGATTGGCCTGAAACTTTGTGTACTGTAAATACAAAATGAATGGATACGTGTTTCAGGATTTTTCAATATAACCTTCAAAAAGGGGTCAAATGTTGGGTCAATGTTTCAATGGGTACTTTTTAAAGGGTGGTGCGATTGATCTTAATTTTGGTTTGAATACTTTAAATGCAAAATAAATGGAAACGTATTCCTGGATATTTCAAAATAACCCTCTAAATAGGGTAAAATTGGGTGTAAAAGTTATTATGGGATTTTTTTATGATTTGTTTGAAACTCAGTTTAGTTAGATACCTACTTTAAGTGAACGAAGTCGCGGGCGGGACAGCTAGTTGATCATAAGAAAAGAAGTCAAAATCAAAAATCAAAATATCTTTAGTCAATAAAATCTCAAAGTTTTTCTCAAATAGTTTTTTTGTCGTTACTTACAAAAAAAAATCAACCTTGATTTTAGAGGTCGTCTTTCAAGCTGATAGCATGAAGATGGAGCAATAAAAGATTGGTTGATAATAAGTTATTTCACGAAGGGTACATTTAAAATTAACTAACAAGTATTTTACGAGATAACCAAATTTGTTGCGAACAATGACGAATAGTGAGAACAATGATAACCTTTGAGGAGAATCATTGTTGATTATTTTGAATCGTCTTACACACTAGGTGAGTCTAGGTGTCAATTCCAGTCCTATCCCCAGTGCGGATGAACTGACAACAAACTCGCTGGGCCTAGCGCTTTGCATGATCCTTGTTAATGTTGTTAGGAACACCTAGCAGAGTAGGAGCTGATTCGTCCCAAGCTTTTTGTCAATCTAAATAGTCTGATTTCTATACTATAATAATAATATTATAAAGAGGTAAGATTTCATTGTTTGTTTGCATTGAATAGGCTCCGAAACTACTGGACCGATTTGAAAAAATTCTTTCACCAATGTGTAGAATGAACTTTCAGGATGAACATAGGCTATATTTTATGGAGTTACTTAGCGAGCGACGCCGCGAGCGGAAGCTAGTTATGTATAAAATAACGTGAGGTGTATGAAATTACGCGACGTATAATGGCCATAAAAAATATACTTTGTACATATATCTTCCGATAGGTATTTACGAGTATTCAAAACAAGTGGTATAAATAAAGGATTTTAATTTTATTACACAAGCAAACCTGTAATTTAAATTCATCCCTCTACCCTGTGAAACGTGACGTTACAATATGACCTTTGACATACCACATTGAAATAACAAGCGCGTAGAATATAAAACCTACTATTAGGGATGATTATTAAAACCAGTTTTATAACGGTTTGAAAAAATATTTTTTTTTTTTACTTAAGTACTTACTTCTTTTTAAAAATTATAAAAGATTACAGTGATGTTATATATGTAAATACGATTTTTTGGAATAAAAAATATATTGGACTAGTTTTGAACCAACGACCTCCGGATCATGAGGCAGGGGCGCTACCACTACACCACCAGTGCTCCTTGAAATACAAGGTAACTCGTGATAATTCTAACCTTTTTAGGCAATGACCCTATTTGGTAAACTTTTTTAACCATCTGGTACATCTTTGTTATGGCGTCTATGTAATGGACACGCCATGTACCTACTGTTATTTAGCCTAACAGGTGATTAAAATGTAATCTACAAATATGCCATTGTTTTCAGAGAAGGCTTATCATGTCGGCGTATGTTTTACTAATTTAATTAAAATATTAATTAAGGTTGCTATTTACCAACGTTTTGATGAAAATTCTAAGGGGTTTGTCATTTGGGTTATCACCCTACAACGTATATTGTATCTTACCACGTACGGAATAATAACCACGACAACCTCTTTAGATATACTCAAAGATGTTTATATTATACTATTTATTTGGTATATTTTTTCGTTTTTGATTTTTATAATTCTATTTTGAACCGACCTAGCTCTAAACCAGACTGGGTTGGCTAGTAAGAACGCCCTCTAGGCATTAAACTATCCTTTTGTAACACATATTTCGTTACCTATGTACAATTAAGTATAAATAAATAAATAAGGATCTGAAGACAGGCCTACGAAACCAATTGCAATCGTGATCATATTTTTTTTACATTTCGTTAATATTTAACAGAGAAAAAGCTAAAAATAAGCTAGATACGAAAAATATATTCTTCCTGATAAACCCAACTGTAATCCAAGGGATTAAAACAAAACTGATATTAACGATAGTAGCCGTTATACAGCAATAATACTACAGTCAGGGGAATTATGTCACCTATATGGACGAGGGATCAAAAGCTTATGAATACTCACTTTGGTATATCTATCTGCTATCTATTATATAACTTTGACTGACTGACGTATCAATGCACACTGCACAGCCTAAACCACTAGAGAACAGATTTTTAAGGGGTGCGTTTTTTTCGTGGTTTTCCCGAAATTCAACATTTAAGGAGTATAGTAGGAGTCAACCTCTAGTGTAATACATAGTTGAAGCTTGTATGAAATAAGAGAGAAATATTTTTTTCAAATAACACTGATAACTTCCATCTTAATAGGTTAGTCAATTACGACAAAGTATTTTATATATGTGGCATTTGAAAATATCAAAAGTACATACACGGCTTCTCAACCATTTTATTATAGGTATGGATGGATATGGATAGACTGTGATTCAATAAATGCTTACCTCCCCAACAAGAGTGTCCGTAGCTGAGACAGGAACCTGGAACATAAAATACCATAATTTTGATTTATATCCTCATAAAACAATTAGATAAAGTTGATGGGGTTTCCTCAAGAGAGTCGTAGATTTTTGGATTATGTACCTAATACAAGAAGTTACTATTTTTAAACCGCTGCAGTTCTATTTATACAAAATGGTTTTATCTCATTTTACGGAGATAATAATCATAATAATAAAAATTAGATTATAATACCCAAAGTCAATGATGGCAGTGTGAATGTTTTGTTTCTAGTGTTGTTGTATTCTATGTGAATATTTGCAAAAAAGATTCTACGACGTATTTTATCAGTTATCTCGTTGCTTGTTTAGTTTGGGACTAGATGGCGCTATATTAAATTTCTGAGAAGTTATCGCTCTCATCATCATCATTATAATTTTTGGCCTGTGTCTACCCACTACTGATTCATTTTGTGCCATATAGGTCTTGATACGGTGGATTGCATTTAGGACTTTCCCTCTATCTTCTCTATGTCTACCCATCTGGCAGTTTGATGGCTATAGTTTTATATACAGAAGCCATAAATCTATACGTATAAAATGCTTTGCCCGGTTGACGGATCTACAATATATGCAAATTGTATTGAAAAAGTGACGTTTCTATAATGGAATCGATACGGAATCGTTCTGGAAGACTTCGTGGTAAGGCCCCTGAAACTTCGAAAACGTCGGTTATTGTAAAACGAAAGCTTTATCGAGCAATGAACTGAAACTGAAGATGTTCACTGACGTTTTCACAAACACTCAGTCAAAGGAATTACCACATTATAGATCCGCTGGGAAATCTCTATACGTTCAACAGATTTATGTTTCAATACTCAACAGATTGGATGGGAGTTTGATGAATATTGTGTGTGTAAAAGTGAAATACGTTTGCATTTATGGGTTGCTTGATGTGACTTTTATTACTTAACAGAGAAATATAATGTGTGTCTTCAAATCGAGGGTCAATAGGTTTCTTCTAGATCTTAGACCTCACTGATGCTTAACCTCTGGCAGAGTGAGGTCAAAAGCGAACCAATTCTATATAAAAAATAAAACAAAACAGACCCCGTAGCTATACACTTGCTATAAAAAATAGGGATACAAGATGTTATAATATTTTTTCAAAAGTAATACGGTTATATTGTAACGAGTTTCTTGCCCGTTCTTCTTTGAATTGGGTTAGGTTGAAACTGGTGCGTAAATTCTAAAATGTTTCAAAATAGTCTTGAGCTAGTGTCAAGTGTTTTTTTTAATTAAGAGTTGTCAAAGTCACAATCATAATATCGTCAAGTCCATCTTCATCGAAAGCCGTTTTGTTTAAATATATTACCAAGAATACACCATTAAATGTAGTTAAACACAAAATAACACGAGAAAATATATAAAATCTAAAGTGATGCATATTTCACAGTCAAAAGCATCAGAAGTTTTTTGATTCCCCTTGGTGATTCTAATGAATAAAATTATTTTGACTTTGACTTATTTAAAACAGTTATAAACAAATTTCAATACTCTAGCAGGAGATTTACCTATCACAAAATCCATAGACTAGAATCGAATTGAGTTAAATACTATAACAACCAGAAAAAGGTAGAGCTAATAAGTTTTGAACGATAGCCTTTATAACAAGGTTTAACAATCAAAATTGTGTTTTTCTGAGCTATTCATATAGCTCCGAAAAACAGATAGTAGATGACAATAAAATTATTATTCTTATTCTTATTCTTATACTGTAGAGCTTACTATCGCATGAGGTTGTTGCAAATTGGTGCAAAAGCGGTCATAGTGCTTCCACTCGCTCTGGAGGTAAACTTGATTAGCCATAGGTCATAGGGCTTTTAGACCATAGATGGACCCTGAAAGCTAACCTAGTTTCTAGTACGGCTATGTTCTATAGGTAGTACAATCACCTCCAAAAGACATTCGAAAATCCCTTCAAATTATAAGTTGGTAACATCTTGGCATTAACAAAAATGGCAAATGCACAAATAGTGCCACGCTTAATAGCGTTAAAAAAAACATTTTGACATTAACACCGACAATAGATTTTTTTTAAATGTGTCCTTGTCCATCAGTGTTGGACAAAGGTAGTAGTAGACAACAAGAATGATTTATAAAAAAAACGTGGCCACGACTGTAATCCCCAGGTTCGGTAAATAACTACTCATATCTCTAGTTACTTAGATCTTTGAGGATATCTAAAGAGGATAGTCAGACGCACGTCCGTAGATGGTATTTAGCACATGCCCACATTTTCAGTAGTTAGTCTTAGGGTACGTAAGCCGGTTCCCTCACGATGTTTTCCTTTACCGATTAAGAGCACTGACATTGTGCACATAATTTTTTCGAATGGAAAAATTCATTAGTGTACGACCAGGTTAGTACCCACGGTCTTTGGATCGTGAGGCAGCTGTGCATACCACCAGTGCTATTTTATATAGGTACCGACTTTATGTGTACATTAAAATGCTAACTAGACTGACTGGACAGCCAATTAAGTTCAAAAACATATCAAATCAAAGTTGTTCGCTTCGACGAAGCATTTGCATAACAACTCGAGCATTCTGCAGTTTGTTTCATAAAACTATGGGTTTTCGAAATTACCCTTGACACCGCACTTCATAAAACCGATTAGGTACCTACCTACCGTTCGCAGAAATGATTGCAAATGGTGCATAGACTTGTGGTTTCTGAGAAGCAATGGTTGCTGGAGTTACCTGTGTACATAATTGACCGAACGACGCATCAGACTTCAGCTAGTTTTAAATTTAAAAAAAAATTGACATTGACGTTGACAGTTATAATAAATCATCTTACTAAAAGCGACTCAGACGGTTTTTATTGATTACGAATTAACTGATAAATGGAATTTTGAAGATAAAATAGAAAGCTTAGAGTAAGAAGAAAGACATCACAACTATCTACAAAATCTACATCTATGGTTACAAAACCTCAATAACCTAATCCGTTAAGTACTATCAACATTATAAAGATATTTTTTATGGATATTAATTTACTCTCATGGGTCAAATGCCACGAATCTGAAGAAGAAGAAGGACGAAAGCACTGTAGTAAAGGCATACACTATGCCGGTGGTACTATAGTGGCCTGCCTATCGGATACCTTGTCATCATTGAATACCTATTGCCGATGCTAAACACCCGGGTGGTGTGTAAGGGCCTTAATAAATTCTCTGAAAAAGGTTACTGAAACCGCCATGCATAGAAAAAGTTGCATGTTTCTGGAAATAATGGCTACCAAAGGAAATCGTGGCAGAGTAGAGAATAAACAGAGGCAGCTATTAAACTCAAATCATTACAAAGAACTTGTTCATAGTAGACACGATTTTTAACTCTGAAATATTTTCATTGAAACTCCCTATTTTTTGACGTTTGTGACTCGACTTTTATACTATTAAATTGAAATTGTAGCAAGTAAGACTTCCAGCTAGGAGATTAATTTAGTTATCTTTAAACTTACACGCAACTTATACTATAAATACTAACTACGACAAACAAAATTCAATTCAAACTCTATGCTAAGAATAGGTAGATACTTTTGGCGCTAAAAACTAAAATACTGTGCACATAATAATTTTTTGTACAAACAGTGCCGAGGTACTTGAACAAAACACATCGTTTCTACCACCAAATATTATACAGTGCTGCCATCTAGTGTGCAAAGAACATGCTTCATACCTCCGCGCTGGCTACGCCATCCATTGATTTTGTCTACTAGGTTAGAAGGCTTGCCTCTACTATTAATTCTCTGCTCTGTGGACGAAATAGAAGATATTTTTTTAGAAGAATGTAGAAAAAGAAGCATAGCTAGGTTATTTGTGAAACTTTTTTTTTTATTAAAAAGTTGTTTATTTTGATTTTAAGTGCATGCATTCACTTGAAGTGTACTGATAAATACTTTGTAAGTTATAAAAATTAATTAAAAGTAAGATTTGCATGCACGAAGATTTTTATTAAAAGAAATAAAAGTCTCTTTTTGTTTTTTGTTTTGTTTTTTATTTTCCTGTGAGTGTACGTGTCTATAACAATTCACTGGTCCGTGTGTTCGAATAAAATTCTATTTTATTCTATTAGTTTCATTTCGTTTAAAGCAATGTATTTTTATTAATGTTTCACTAATAAATAATGTTTGAAACTATTTTATAGAGCATTTCCAAGCGCACTATAACCTTACACTAAACTAATTCTTGTTAACTATTAACCCTGTAGTCATGTGCAAATTGCCATTCATAAAAACAATTAAATAGTACCATGAAGTACTTAGTTACTCTACAATGTCGTGTCGACCTACCCCAACACACGTCACACACCCGTCTAAAATAATTGCACCTCAAGTCCAGGAGACAAAGATAAATTTCTCACGCCACAAATAAGAAACTAACCTAAATGTAAAAAAAATAGCTCAGTTTATAATATCAATACTCACTTAAGTATCAATTCAAGTTAAATCAATCATAAGTCATAACTTAGGTAAATAATTTTCAACAGGGTTATTGTTAAGTTCTTTAAATATGGTAATATCTCCACTGTTTACACCGAGTTGGAAACCGAAGTATGAATTTATTGTTTAGTCAGAATTTACAATGAAAGGTGAATTCGTAATTTGTAACAATAACGCTGAATAATGGGCAGTTACCATCACTGGGCCACAAAGGTACACGCACAACACCGTTCAGCAGCTCTATGCGAGCCAATGGGCAATCACCTTAATATTTTCTTTTAGTAAACTTTAAAATAACTTTGCAGCGAACATCTGTGCAATTTTCTAGACGTAAGCTACTTACACCGACTTTTCTAAATAACTTTTCCGTCAGCGGTTTTAGTATCTATTACTTGAAGCTGATTGCATGTTTCAAAAAATAGATAGCCTTTACAATTCTTACGAAACGTACTTCGCTGTACCTTTAATAATACACTTGGGTGCAAAAAAATCGCACGTATGCAACATTTTGATTTCACTTATTTTTTTTTGTGATTTTAACGGTATCGCAAAATATTACTACCACGAAATTTAGTTGTAATTTGATGCAGAGGTTTTTGTTTGAGGTAACTAAGAAACTGGGGTAAAATATCATCTAGAGAGACAGAGCAGGGGGACAGACGAGAATAATTCTATAAAATGCACCTATTGTTTAACTTAATCTTTTTTTCTGCTATAATCACGTGCAAATAACTGATCTCTTTTTTTTTCTATTTCTATTTCTTTGTTTCTATAACGGAATCGTTCTGGAAGACTTCGTGGTAAGGCTCCTGGTTAAAAAATGCTGTGAATTTGCTGCCCACAACTCTTCTGCCATTACAATATCCACCAGGATTCGCGTAGCTCATAACGTGGCGAGTAAATATTAGTATGTTTGACTTTTTTATGTGGCCGTTAAAGTGGGCCCTAATATCGTCGATAAATACCCCTTTTATAGCCACTCATTGGCGGATAGTGTCATTAACTGTCTATCAATGCTATCTTACTTCATTGTTTATAAATTTTCCCAAAGTATTAATTACAGTGAACGCAAAAACATGGAAGCATTACTTCAAGGAAATTATCCGCGAAACTTGACACCAAATTTCACACGTCGAAACTCCTTCGTGGATTTGCCAAAAAAATATTAATGTCCACTTTATTTCCTCGGTGTTTGGGTTTGATTTGCCGTATAACGTATAGATACAGAAACAGAATAAAATAAATATTTAAAGGGGCTCCCATACAACGTGATTCCTTTGCCGTTTTTGTAGATAATGGTATGAAACCCCTAACAGAAGTTAAAATCACATTTTTATATCATATCACCAATTATACACTACTCTGTTTTGTCTACCAAATATTGTACTTGTCTTAAACATCTATAGGTTATTTTGCAAAGGCTCAGTAAATAACCAAGTTAATGATACACACTTGATGCCTCGTGGATTGTTCAACTTCTTGAACTCGTTGTTATAATTTGGTGCTTTGTTATAGATTCAACCGAGAAACAAAAGAAAATCTACTCTAATATTGTATTTGAAATTTTGGTATTTTCTAAATATTATTGGTACTTAAGTAAAAGTGTCGGTAAAGTTAAGTTTTTTAGAATTTTATTGGTTTTTATAGCTCCGTACCTCAAAAGGAAAAAAAACTGAACCCATCTAGGATCACTTTGTTGTCCGTCTGTCTGTCTGTCAAGACCCTTTATCTCGGAAACGCGTGGAGGTATCAAGTTAAAATTAAAACGATATACTCAGGTCAACAGTCTCTTGAAGCTGTGAAAAGATCAAACTTCTAAGTTACCGCAAAAAATTAGGTATTTTTCATTGACCTATTGAATTATTTTTTTAGGGTATTTTTCATTGACCTAGAACTATGGAATATGGCAAGTAATACTGTACAAGTATAGGGAAAAATCTGAAAACTTTACATTTGTAATTAAATCATAAAAAAGGGTCTTTATGCAAGGAGCGGCGCGGTCCAAATTTTGAATTGAGTTAACCGTGTTATGTGGGGTATCGTATGAAAGGGCTTTATTGACACAATAAAAAACAATTTTGATAATATGTACCAACAATTTTTCTATAATGTGTACAAATTTGTACGGAACCCTCGATGTACGAGTCTGACTCGCACTTGTCCGGTTTTTTTGAATAAACGATTCACATCCTACAGTCACCTAGTATTTATATTGCGATACGACGAATCGATGCAAACCGTGAAGACGTGTCGTAGATACGAATGCTCTTAAGTTCGAGACAAAACTCGACAACAGGCAGGCTGATAGTTAATCCCCTGGTAAACCTCGGCGTGTAAGTAAACTTCGGTAACTTTTATCTCAATTCATATGCTGTGTCAACATTGAAGTGTCAATTTTTCTGAACGTAGGTATTCCCAAGTTAGGATAGGCACGTGTTTTGATTGCAATACTACTTGAGTTCGGTCACCGAGCCGATACGAAATATAGAAGACAATTCACATAAACAGTCACGTAGCATACTGTGCGTCAGTCAAAGCGTCAAAATTGGTCGACGAATCTTTTTTTATTTTTTATTAATGGGCTTGTGTTCTGGGCCGGACATTTGGCCAGATTTAGTGATGGTGTAAAGCACTCACCGATTGGTGGCCAAGGAAGTGCAGTAAAAGCTGGGGCAGACAACCAGCCCGGGGGGTGGATGATATAGAGGCCATAGAGGGAAGGATTTGGATAAGAATGGCATAGGGCCGATGGAAGCAGTGGGCCATTATTTGAGCTGCCAATAATGATGATGATAAGGCTTGGATTCCGAGTAATTTTGGCCTTCACGTCACTAAAAAAAGTTTGCTTAAGAGAATCGAACCCTGGGCCACTGAATGCAGTTCGACCGTTTTACCGACCACGCCATCTTGCCACTCGAAGTACCTATATCGTGCCAGAGAGCTCTAGGTAGCTATAATGGGAGCATTTATTATATTATTCATACCCCAAACATATTACCGTCCTTCTTCGCAGTCGGGTGAAATATGAAGTAAATATAGTTATTTTATTTGGACCAACGAAGTGGTACTCACTACAGTTATAAACCAAATGACATTGCAGACACGTCTACATTACCATCCGGCATTCCAGAGTGACTGAATGCAACCTCCGGAATAATGCAGGTGCATTATGCCTGGTATTATTCCAGGTTTCTGAGTTATGGTCTGAACTAACACTACTTACTACAGATATGTGCATCGCTAACTCTAAAATAGCATTATATCAGCGAAATTTTGGCATCGCTACGGAGCCGGGGCGGGAGGTGATAAAAACGTGACATGTCTCTCGTTTTATATAATAACTGGTCTCAATTTTTGTTGTATACACTTATAAAACTTACAAAACTCCATATTTGCTTAAGAATATTTTTTTTTTACAAAAACACTGCCGTGCAAAATGAGTTGTCTCACAGCTCAGTTGGTATTAGGTCCGCTTTTTTATCTATCTATATCTATATAAGAGCTTAACCTGACTGACTGACTGACTGACTGACTGACTGACTGACTGACTGACTGATTTATCATCGCCCAGCCGAAACCGCTGAAGCTAGAAAGCTGAAATTTGAAAGGTGGGTTCCTTTTATAACAAAACCACCCACTAAGACGGGATTTTTGGAAATTCCACCTCTAAGGGGGTGAAAAAGGGTGAAAACGTTAGTATGAAACTTTTTAACGCGTGGAACGATTTTCATGAAACTTTGTTTGTGCACTGTAAATGCAAAATTAATGAACACGTGTTTCAGGATTTTTCAATATAACTATCAAAAAGGGGTCAAATGTGGGGTCAATTTTTGTATGGGAACTTTTTAACGGGTAATGCGATTGTTGTGAAACTTTGTTTGTGTACTGTAAATGCAAAATAAATGAACACGTGTTTCAGGATTTTTCAATATAACCTTCAAAAAGGGGTCAAATGAGTGGTCAATGTTTGTACGTGAACTTTTTAACGGGTGGTGCGATTGGCTTGAAACTTTGTTTGTGTACTGTAAATGCAAAATGAATGAACACGTGTTTCAGGATTTTTCAAAATAACCTTCAAAAAGGGGTTAAATGTGGGGTCAATGTTTGTATGTGAACTTTTTAACGGGTGGAGCGATTGGTCTGAAACTTTGTTTATGTACTGTAAATACAAAATGAACGGACACGTGTTTCAGGATATTTCAATATAACCTTCAAAAAGGGGTCAAATGTGGGGTCAATATTTGTATGGGATCTTTTTAACCTGGTGCGATTGGTCTGAAACTTTGTTTCGTGTTTCAGGATTTTTCAATATAACCTTAAAACAAGGGGGTCAAATGGTCAATGGGGGGTCAATGTTTGTATAGGAACTTTTCAACGGGTGGTGCGATTGGTCTGAAACTTAATTTCGTGTTTTAGGATTTTTCAATATAACTCTAAAAAGGGGGTCAAAAGGGGGGGGGGGGGTCAATGTTTGTATGGGATTTTTTAACGGGTGGTGCGATTGGTCTGAAACTTAATTTCATGTTAAAGGATTTTTCAATATAACTCTAAAAAAGGGGGTCAATGTTTGTATGGGAATTTTTAAACGGGTGGTGCGATTGGCTTGAAACTTTGTTTTCTGTTTCAGGATTTTTCAATATAAATGTAAAAAAGGGGTCAATGTTTGTATGGGATTTTTTTGACGGCTGGTGCGATTGGTCTGAAACTTTGTGTACTATAAATACAAAATGAATGAACAAAGTGTTTCAGGATTTTTCAATATGACCTTCAAAAAGGGGTCAAATGTGGGGTCAAGGTTTTTATGGGTACTTACTTTTTAAAGGGTGGTGTGATTGGTCTTAGTTTTGGTTTGGATACTTTAAATGCAAAATAAATGGAAACATATTCCTGGATATTTCAAAAATGCCCTCTAAAATGGGTAAAATTGGATGTCAAAGTTATTTATGGGATTTTTTTATTAGTGTGGTTTGTTTGAAACTCAGTTTAGATACCTACTTTAAGTGAACGAAGTCGCGGGCGGGACAGCTAGTATTACATATTCTAAGACTATTAATATTAATAATCAGTTTTGGTTCACATATTAGAAGCTCTGCTTAGTTTGGGACTAGATGGTGCTATATGAACTATCCAAGACATAAGTATACTCCAACTATATAAGTGATGAGGAAAGATGAAAACCATGTCACCAAAAGTGTTATGAGTATGAGTGTGGCCGGGTGCGCAAGTAGGGGGCCGAAGAAGAAGTGTTTTGATTGTATGAAAGATGATATGAATGTAAGAGGAGTAGATTCAGAGTTGACGATAGGAGTGAGTGGAAAAAGAAAACATGTTGTGCCGACCCCACTTAGCGTGGGATAAGGGCAGGGGAATGATGAGTTCCCATAGTAAAAGCTTTGCTTAGTTTAGAACAAAATTGCGCTATGTGAAATACCCAAGACATAAGTATAAGTACTCTAGTTATCCTACTACGAGTATAATATTATAAACGCGAAAGTTTGTAAGAATGTATGGATGTCTGGATGCATGTTTGTTACTCTTTCACGCTGAAACGGCTAAACGGATTTAGATGGAATTTGGCACAGATATATAGTCTGGAATAGCACATAGGCTACATTTTATCCCGGAAAAATCTACGGTTCCCATGGGATAGATTAGTTTTTGTTTTTCAAAGTGCCACGCGGCCGAAGCCGTGGGCGGAAGCTAGTATGAAATAAAAGGTTGAAGTAAATAAAAAAAGGTTCAATGTACCTGAAGCGCATTCAACGAGGCATATGACGAGCAGGAGGGCGATGACCCTCGACGCGATCATGCTATGAGGTCCTCTGCACTTTGAGGTCCTTTCTTTATCCATCGCCATTTTCCTTTGTCACTGCAACAAAATAAACTAGACCTGTGGTGGTAGACAGGTGATTCCTGGTAGTAAGTGTGGCATTACCTTTAAGGTACGAGTTGGCAGCGGACGACATGAGGCAGTAGCGGACGACGTGTCGCAGCGACACTACTGGTTTCTATGTATTTCTATGAAATGCGTCGCTAGCTTCGTGTCGCTAACTACGAAGGAAATTTCTGGAAATACATAGAAATCAGTAGTGTCGCTGCGACACGTCGTCCGCTGCCAACTCGTACATTATATTGGAGTAGCTGTACCCGCGACTTCGTCTACGAAACGCGCAAATATTGTTGATTGTGAGTGAGCGTGATGATTTACATATATCTTAGGTTCTATTTAATAGTATAGGCTAGCATTATGTTAAGTTTCATCAAAAACCACCGCGTAGTTTTGATAGTATGCGATTTCCAAAAGGCAAAGGCAAAAAATCTAAAAAGGCGGTGTAAAAAGGGCTGTTTTGGCACCTATATCGATGTTAATTAAAATTTACTAAAAATATTTTATGCACAGATTTTGTTCCGTATTTTTATTAGAGTAAGTATAGATTTATTAATTCAGCTTTTGTGCCGTTGTGCACGCTATATAGACATGACATATGGTTCAGTTTCCTTCACCTGACTACGTAACCTTTAAGAGATTTGCCTGTACCTACGCATACAAGTATTATGTCCATTAGATGAAGTAAGTATTATGAATTTTGATCCCAAATGACAATGGTCTTAGTATCGGTCAATGGATTTGGTGTACATAATAGAGCAGGTCAGCTGTAATACAAACTATTTGAGCTGAAAGTAAGATTAAAAAAACAAACCGGAATTACATTTTTATCTGACTGCGAAGCGAAGAAAGAGAGATTCCCGCCAAGGAGAAAATGGCGTTTAGGTTAGGTTAGATTAAGTTAGATTATAGAAAACGGAAGAAATTAATTTACGCAAGACTAGGCAGTAAGGTCTATGACTATAAGCCTGCTTAAATGAGCGAATAATTTAACAACAATAAAAAAGCGAAGAAAGAGAGAGATGTGTATGTATGTATGTATGTGTGTCCATTTGGCTGCCACTGGAGCCAAAACGGCTAGGCTGATTTTGACAAATAAGGTATAGTTGGATTCGTCTGCATTACAAAAGAGACATAGGCTATACAAAATTTAAAAAATTCAATACGGTAGCTGAAAATGCTTTTTTAGATTTTTGACAGGTGGTTCCATTGGTATATATAGCTACTAAGTGGCTCAGATAAAAACAATACTGTTTTAACAATAAACAGTTGCGTTCGGTACAATAACTAACAACAAATACAAGAATCATAGAAAATAATTAATACAAACTCAATAAAAGTTCAAGAGTTGTTTACTCGGATAGAGTTGCCTCTAAGATGTGAATACTTTATTATTTATTTATTTTATTCTGATTATTATCAGAATATTTTTTATGTAAATTAAGCTGATAGCACTAAGTGCAAAGAAACTTATGACGACTTTTCCTTATCACTTCTGTAACTCTATTCTTAACTAAGTTTATTCCAAGTTCAGTAATTACTAGTAATGCTGCATCCACACGAGAACGACTACTTATTTAAGTGAAACGTCAAAGTTTCAAGCTTGAAATAACACTACTTCAATACAATATTAATAGGTCATGGTACGAAATATCAAAGTTATATTACTTTGATATTGGCAGAAGAGCTTGCGGTTAGTCCCCAGGTCTTTAGTAGCTATTGTAGGCTTAACTAGCACCTATACTATTATCTCAGCTAAGACGGGCAGTAACCACGGGAAACACATGGTTAATACGTGCGGAGCCGACTATGCCTGAGATACACGAGGCTAGTTTCAAGTCAGGATAGTAAGCTAGCAAGCTAGTAACTCTGGCTTTGTGTAAGTATACAGCATAATTTTAACCTGATTAATTTTCACTATGTACTTGCACCTTTCACGTACGAAATACTAACTACTGTGCAATATGTAGGTATGTGGTAAATTTCACGTTTGGACTAGATATTCTAAAAGTCTAGAGGTCTGTTGAGATATCTACCGTGCCCGGGGATCACAGTCGTGGTCATGTTCTTCTAATTTTCCCTAGCTTAGTAAATAAATAAAGTTAGTTCTGCTGGCTTGCTAGTTTACTATCCTGGCTTATAAAACGAGAGAAAAAAATGATATCAAAATCAAATTTGATTTTTACTCTTCACAGGGCTTGTTAAAAAATATTTAATTTCGCTTTTACAACCCTTTAATCAGAATAATATTATTCTATTGTTGCTTTCTATTGAATCGCAAAATGCAATAAAGCGTAAAGTATTTATGTTTACTTTACCAAGACTGCGTAATTGCGAGCTGGGAAATTAATTATTCCTTGTATAAAATTATGCATAACTGCCTATCAAAATTAGCTCAGCCAGGTGAAAAACTTGGGAACTAGATATTGTAGAAAATACCCAGAATCATAGAAATCTACATATTTCGTTCATTTCAGTCACGACTTTTGTTAAACAAAAATAAAATAAAGAAAAAATGTGTAAAACCGCCTAACATACGCCGACGCTAAAGATTTTATTTTTTTAACTCAAAGATCTAAGTAACTAAAAATCTGAGGAGAGTTATCTACCGAGCCCGGGGATTACAGTCGTGATCATATTTATTTTTATTTATTTATAACGTATGCTGACTGACACTGTTGACGTTTTTATTTTTAAGTTAGTAATAGGTGGTATGCTAAATGAGGTTCACTAAGAAGTCTATCTCTTAAACGTAGTGATTATATTCTCTTTGCCTATCATTCGTTAACTCTGACATTTATATCATCTGTCACACACATACCACTTTTTCTTCGGCCTTCCTCTACTTGCGTACCCAATTACACTATAACTTTTTAGTTTTTAGTCAGTCACTTATCATCATTATTTGTTTAAGTATATTGTTCATACAGATTTATTTAAAAATCTTTGCTTGCTACCGCTAAGTAGGATATATTATTTTTTGTCCATAGGGAATCAGATATTCTCCTTACTCGAATTTGTTTCTCCGATGTTAGAGATAAGGGCAATCCGTCTTTCTCCAGCTTTTTATCCGGTTAAAGCTACAGTCCTTAAAGACGCTGCGACCGTCATACAACGGCCACAAAAGATTACTCATGTTTTTTTCAGTTGCGTTTAAAATTCATGTCATTTCTGTCAAAGGGATTATTATCTTATACCTTTAAACGAGCAATTCTTGTATATATGTATATATACATATATATATATATTCTGAATCTCGGAAACGGCTCCAACGATTTTCATGAAATTTAGTATGTAGGGGGGTTCGGCGGCGATAAATCGATCTAGCTAGGTTTCATTTTTAGAAAACATCGTTTTATCAGTGTTTTTAGGCATTGAAAAACACTGACATCTATTGACAAGTAGTAATACTATTTTATTTTTTACAACTTTGACAACTAGGGCCGGCCATCTAGACCGTTGTCAATCGATTTTCGTGCGATTATTTCGTCAATCGTGACAAACAAACTAATAGCCAAAACAAACGGGTTTTAAAGGTTTTTCCCTATTAAAATGAAATTAAAGACCGTGTCTGACCGAATGCGAAAGAAAAAGATTAGTACTTAGTTGGTTACACAGTCTTTGAAACGAATTAGCTCTAAGAGTAGGTATATAAGGTCAAACTTACTTACGAGTAATCTTTACGTTATATCAATACATACGGATCGTACCGGCCGGCATAGCATCTCCAACCAATGCGTCACACGGAACTCGGCAGCAAATCACAATATAGATTCTTAGTCGATCAATCGCGTATGGGCTGCGATCGAATGAAAATCATAACCAGCACAGGTCTAGCGATCAGCTTAAACAACAACTTGACAATAGATGGCGTGAAGATCGGAAAATATTATCCATATTTCATGAGTAAATAGTTCGTATCTAAATACATTTAAATACACGATTTACAAAAAAAAATATACATGCATAGACGGGGTAGGCAGAGATCACGGATCTCCACTTGCTACGATCCTGACATACTTCTTTTGCTTCATTCACCCTCATTAAATTCTTCATACATGCGCGTCGGTTTAGGGTAATCTGGACCTGGCCTTTCTCTAAATCGTCCCCAATTTGATCGAGGTACGTACGCCGAGGTCTTCCCCTTCCAACTGTCCCATTCACACTCTCCTTATACAACTGTTTCGTCAATCTCCTTTCATCCATCCTTTCTACATGCCCCAACCATCTTAACATACCCTTCTCAATTTTCATCACTATGTCTTCTTTCACACCACAACTTTCTCTTATCACACTGTTCTTCACTCTTTCATTCAAAGTTAAACCACACATACTTCTCAAAGCTCTCAAAAAAAAACCCAGGTACTTTGATTAATGAGGTATTGATACCTTTTCCGTAGAACTTAAGAAACATCTTAGCGCGCGTCTACATCGTACTTAGTCTTTGCAACCTTATTTATTATATTTATTATTCATTTTCCATATTAATTTGTTTATAATATAGTTATATTAATGCGTTATACAGAAACAGAAATGATAATTTAATAATTGGTTATCCAATGTGTTAAAGTGGAAAAAATATAACAAAATCAATCTGTTATGTTATTTTGAATTAAATGAATTTGAATTTGAATGTCAGTCTGACGGGCTATTCTATTTTACAGGTACCTATAAATAATTTGAAATTAGTTTATTTCGGAACTATCCATCTTAATTGGATACTATGACGGCTGCAAGAGTTGTAAAATTTGGCACAGGTAGAGAGGTGAGGGATTTCATTATGGGGTATAAACGCCCAGCTATCATAAATCTCTAAATTGATTTATTTAAATCAATTTAGAGAGGCTAGCAGCGGATTGTGGACACGTCCAAAGAGAGGCCTATACTCAGCAGTAGGTGAAGACGGGTTGTGAATGATGATGATGATGAAAAGTTGGGCAAAGTAGTACAAAAAATCGACCGCACGCGCCGCATGCATTAGTTATTGAGACTGTAAAGGTTTCTTTTATTTTTCACTTTTCAGAGGTTATTTTTTTTGTTTTATAATAAAAGATATCTAAAGAGAGTCTGAAGCACGTCCAAACAAAGTAGTTATTATCCCGTACGTGACAGGTTGCAAGACCATAGCCGGTTATAAGAATACTAACCTAAGACACACACTTTCGAATTTTTGGTTATAGAGTAGGTACGCCGGTTTCCTAATGATGTTTTCCTTCACTGTTTAAAACAGAATCGCAGTCAATCGTGGATCCAATTAAATAAAATGTATTATATTTTATTACATTTTGCAGCCGTAACTGTGACGCAATTGTTATGGGCGATGTTTCTTAAGACAGCGATTCTTAGCACTCCTGACGGGAACACAGCTTTCTATCTCTTAAGAATAAAAGCTTTCTCCGTAAAAAGACGGTTCATTCACAGCACGATGATATAATAGTTGTCTCAACAGTTAGAAACATGCTAATGCATTGTCTGAGGAACTTTTTTGCGATGCGATTTAAGTTATGAAATAAGAACAGTTTTAAAAGATTTAGGGCTAGTTTCACCATTCTGTAAATTAAACTAACAGTTTGTTACCTTTTTATTCGCCTGTTAAAGTTGTTTTTTGTTTCATCATGTCCTGACAAAGAATTATATTGCGTAAAATGAAATAACGTGTTAATTTTGATGCCCGTACGTCTACGATGAGTTGTCACATTTAGATCGGCTGAAGTTACTACAGTAGTAATAGTACGTTACTATGATATCTGTCGAAATTATTACTCATGGCAACAAATTCTAAGCAAATTAATGAAGCGCACAGCGCAAACTACAGTCGCTGTAGTACACTGTGCCGTAGGATAGTTAACTACGTGACGTTTTAGTACTCAAATATCCGCTAGAGGCGCTGTACAAGTTTTCATACAATTTTTTAACTACAGTCGCTAGCGAGTGTAGATTGTGAAAACTCATGGTAGACCTACAAATCAGGTAATGCTTTATTAAATAAATTAGGTGAAATTGGACATTATTGTTAAAATAATCACAGTACAAGCTCTAAGAACGAGACGGATTAGGCTGAAACTGGCACCTTCGCATATCTAAATGGTTCTAGATCTAGATATAATATTGAATAAAAGTATTTGAGTGTTCCGTACCACTTTTTGGAAATCTAAACGTTTATATTAATATAATTTATTGTTTTACACACTCCTACTATTAATTATTTATTTAAATTTAGAGGCGACCCGCGACTATTGAGTTTTAAACTTTTACTCCCTTTTTCATCCCTTTCCGGGATAAAATTGTTAATTCAAGTTATAAACTAAATAAATATAACCTAAATTTTGCGATAGAGGCATCAATTTGCTTAAAAAGTTTTAGTTAATCGTTTATATAAATAATTACATACCTACTTCACACAATGTTTTTGGTGTTAAAAATAAGTTTCTAAATTAATCGATAGCTTCATCATTCTCATATTTGACCGTGTATATAAAAAAAAAATAAACGACGTAAATTAAAAAATAATAATAATCAGTCATTTATATACATCAAAAATTTTAGTTTATATTATTATAGGCTGTTCTTCACTTTGTATATCACCGATATTTTTATTTAAAAAAACAAATAAACGTCGTAAATAAAAAAAATAAAAATAATAATGTCATTGACAGAACATTCATAATTTTATTTAATAATTAAAGTACTTACAGTAGGCTGATCGGCTGGCACTGACCACGGCTCACAGGTGTCTGCTTGGGGCTGCGAGCCGCCTGCGTTTATATACCCGTGCGGCCGTACCGTGATCGGAAGGCTTGCGTATCAGTAAAGGCTCATAGAAGTAAAACTCCCTCAAAAAATCGGTTGTCTGTAAAGTCGGTTTACTGACGATAGTTGAACGTGACAACGTCATAAGAATGGAACGCCTCAGAGCGAGGTAACGCCGCATGACGTCATGTCTTTTCGTGAGTGCAGCCGGCTCCATTGAATTATAAGACGTTGTCACGTCAAAAATTGATGGAAATTTCACACAACGCCATCTAGCCCCAAACTAAGCAAAACTTGTACGATGGGGACCAGATAGCTGATAGATTGATTACTTATATACTTTTTTTTATAAATACGTACATAGAATAGCCAATAACACCCAGACACAGAACAAACATCTGTGTTCATCACACAAATGTTAGTCCTGGGTGAGGGTCAAACCTACAACCCTACAGTGCAGAAGGCAGACCTATGTACTACCAACTGAGCTGTCAGGCCAGTCAACACAGATTGGAAGTAGAAACTACAGGGCTTTGGGTTCGATTCAAATCTAAATTATATCTACATTACACGTGCAATAACTGTAATGGGATAGAAATAGAATAATAAGTTTTATTTGCACAAAATAAACAATTAAAAAAACAAAGTGACTTAGGTCCAATTTAACCAAACTTTTGTTAACAAAGCATTATCTGATTGGGCATCAAAACTAATAAGAATATTAAAGTATCGTAATCTATTTTACGTCATTTCATTATACGGTAGAAAATTCTTTGTTAGGACATGGTCCAACACAAAACAACTTTAACAGGCGATGAAAAGGCTAACGAGCTGTTAGTTTACTTAACAGAGCATAGTGAAACTAGCCCCTAAGTAGGTACAGTTAACTTAAGGTTAAAGGTTGTACATAATTAATGCACACAGTAAAAATATGTACTTTTAAACTTACGCGATCTGAACACATTATTATTAGTAATTAGACGGGTATTTATCGCGTTTTGAGTCTACCCGTGACCACGACAGCGTGCAAACCTGTCGAAACGTCGGGAAAATATAAGGTAATTTAAATGCGATAAATACCCGTCTAATACTAATAATACAGTAAAAATAATTGTTTCGGTTACTGTTAAACTTATGGCGACTATTATATTGAGTTATTAATGAGTTTTTTTGGCCGTAAGGTGCTTGGATTCGTTTATAAAAATCCATGAAATTAATAAACCAGTTTCATATCTATGCGTGTTTATGTAAAAGTCTAATAGTATCAGCGTGGGAAACAAAATACTGCGGGATAACTTTAGCACAACGTCATAAGTTTGGGCTGTGGGCAAATGACAGGTGGATTTTCGCCAGGTTTTTTGCCTTTAGGGATTTGGTAAGTATACGTGCCGTGCATAATAATAACGGTGTTTGTGTGTACAAAAATAAACAATTACAGGATTAAACTTTAGGAATTTAAAATCGGTTTTAAAAAGAGGATATTAATTATAATAGCCACAGAATAATTGAGGATGTCTTGTGACGTGGGTATCAGAATCTACCAAGGTAGAGGTAGATCAGTCTAAAAATGCACGCCCCTCCAATGTATTTACCTCTACATGCGGTACAAGTACAAGTGGAGGGGCGTGCATTCTTAGACTGAATCATCTCTACCGTTATATTCTAATAACGACATATATTCGGATGTTTGTTTGTGACTCGGTCACTGATAGCACTGGAGGTTTAGTGGTAGCTCCCCTAACTCACTATCTGAAAGTCATGGGTTCAAACCTGGTCGTGCATCAATGAGTTTTTCCATTCGAAAAATGTATGTGCGCAATGCCAGTGCTCTATGGCGAAGGAAAACATCGTAAGACACCGGCATATCCTAGAATATATATACCTACTAGCTTCCGCCCACGGCTTCGCCCGCGTGGTACCTGGAAAAACAAAAACAAATCTATCCCGCGGGAACCGTACATTTTTCCGGGATAAAAAGTAGCCTATGTGTTATTCCAGACCATAATCTATATCTGTGCCAAATTTCATCCAGATCCGTTCAGCCGTTTCAGCGTGAAAGAGTAACAAACATACATCCATCCATACAAACTTTCGCGTTTATAATATTAGTAGGATTTATAGTTTTTTCTTTCAAAAAAACCTTCTCGTTACAATAACAAACACAACAAAAAAGAATTAGCGAAATTGGTCCAGCCATTAACGCGTGATGCCGTGACCAAGGGAAATAGTGATTCATTTTTATGTTTATAGGTACTTGTCAGAATGATTACACACATTATAAACTGCACTAGTAAAGTTTTATTAAATCTGCTTTTGATGGTGACACCGAATATTTTCAGCACTTTGGTTTTTTTATGACTCACAAGTACGTCGATTCTGTAAAATTCAAACATCAACTCGCATCTCACATCGCAATTCACTCTCACTTCGCCTAGGGTTCAAAATGACATTTGACATTCACCTTTAAATTTTGAACTTTGAATCGGGTTCGAGTGCGAAGCGAGCGTCGAAGTGACTTGGGAAATACCTTAGAGAATGCCCTTCTTACGTCATCTCATACTTTATCTGTCTAAATCTCCCCATCAATTTAGTTCAACTCGCTGACACGCGCGCAAGAGTGGCGCTAGTGTAAATTCGAATTAACAACCGAGTTTTTAGAATGCCAATCAAGAAAATCACAGCGGATCCAGATACGAGGTTTAAAATGAGGTCTTACAGAATCACACCCCAGGTCACCGTTGAATAAATTGCAGAACATTATGAGAAACAAGTATTAACGTAAGCTTTACATTAGTTTAAGTTAAGGGACTATATTGCTGTCATGATTCCAACGGCTGCCGCGCTTTGACGAATGAGGATCTAAGCTGCCGCGTAACACTTGCGTGTGTAATGGTTCCCCGTGACTTTTTACAAAGTTCAACCTCCCTTTCAACCTCTAAAGGTTCACTTTCGCAGTGCAGTACATGCACCTAGAATTATATTTATATTAATCTAATACCTTTAAACGAGCAATTCTTGATTAGATGGATATACTCGTATGTAAAAAAAAATATGATCACGACCGTAATCCCCGGGCTCGGTAGATATCTTCCTCAGATCTTTAATTACTTAGATCTTTGAGGATATCTAAAGAGGGTAGTCAGAGGCACGTCCAAACATGACATTTGGTACATGCCCAGATTTTGTACAGTAGTTAGTATTCTATACGTGACAGGTTGCAAGCCCATCGCCGCATATAAGAATACTAACCTATGACACACATTGTGTCAATTGCACAACAAGAGCTTAGGCGCGCTCCTTTCACCGCACTGGTTAAATAGAATTAACGAAACGATAAGAAGTAGAAAAAGACTTCTTTTTGAGCTGTCGCGTACATCAGAACCACAGGAAACCTTTTTCAATGCATTCTAAGATGCTAGTGAGATGTTTGACGCCGTAATTACCCCGGCTTATCTCCCGCACAAAGCGAAACACGCTTCAAGCCATGCCAAATGCCATGACCTAGCTTGACTATTATACTTATTTTTTTTAATATACTAAAAAGCAGATAGCTGATGGATTAATTGTATACTTTTTTTGTAAATACATACTATCTATATAATAAAACTGTAACGGAGCAAAATCTGTACATGAAATATTTTTAGTGATTTTTATTGGGGATACCATAACATATAGATGCCAAAACGGCCACTTTTTAGAATTTTAGGCCGTCTGTAAGTCTTTTTGAAATTGCATACTGTCGAAACTACGTGACGAATCTTGATGAAACTTGACATGATACTAGCCTATACTATAAAATTTGATCTAAGTCATCACGCTCACTCTGCACGATCAACAATATTTGCGCGTTTTGCAGACGAAGTTGCGGGTACAGTTACATACAAGTCTAAAACATAATAACGCAGACACAGAAGATCCTGGGTGGGAATCGAACCCTGCTATCTGGATCAGTTGATCTATCTACAGATCTTTTAAAGTGCTATTATGTATTCTGTGGTCACGGTCCTTATAGATTCAGCTACTTTCCGTTTGGACAACTTTTCAATAACCCTCTTAAAATCATTTATTTTTAAACTAGCTTCTGCACGCGGCGTCGCCCGCGAAGTACCTACATAAAATATAGCCTACTAGCTGTTCCGCCCGCGACTTCGTTCACATAAAATATATAAACTGAGTTTTAAACACATCAAGCAACTCATAAAAATCCCATACTACTTTGACACCCCATTTGACCCCTTTTTGAAGGTTATATTGAAAAATACTGAAATACGTGTCTATTCATTTTGCATTTACAATACACAAACAAAGTTTCAAACCAATCGCACCACCCGTTAAAAAGTTCCCATACAAACATTGACCCAACATTTGACCCCTTTTTGAAGATTATATTGAAAAATCCTGAAACAGGTGTCCATTTATTTTTCATTTACAGTACACAAAAAAGTTTCAAATCAATCTCACCACCTTTTAAAAAGTGCCCATACAAACATTGACCCCCCATTTGACCCCTTTTTGAAGGTTATATTGAAAAATACTGAAATACGTGTCTATTCATTTTGCATTTACAATACACAAACAAAGTTTCAAACCAATCGCACCACCCGTCAAAAAGTTCCCATACAAACATTGACCCAACATTTGACCCCTTTTTGAAGATTATATTGAAAAATCCTGAAACACGTATTCATTTATTTTGCATTTAAAGTACACAAACGAAGTTTCAAACCAATTGCACCACCCGTTAAAAAGTTTCCATACAAACATTGACCCCACATTTGACCCCTTTTTTAAGATTATATTGAAAAATCCTGAACCAGGTGTCCATTTATTTTGCATTTACAGTACACAAACAAAGTTTCAAACCAATTGCACCACCCGTTAAAAAAATTCCATACAAACATTGACTCCCCATTTGACCCCTTTTTAAGAGTTATATTGAAAAATCCTGAAACACGTATTCATTTATTTTGCATTTAAAGTACACAAACAAAATTTCAGACTAATCGCACCACCCGTTAAAAAGTTCCCATACAAACATTGACCCCACATTTGACCCCTTTTTGAAGATTATATTGAAAAATCCTGAAACACGTGTTCATTCATTTTGTATTTACAGTGCACAAACAAAGTTTCATGAAAATCGCTCCACGCGTTAAAAAGTTTCATACTAACGTTTTCACCCTTTTTCACCCTCTTAGAGGTAGAATTTCCAAAAATCCCGCCTTAGTGGGTGCTTTTGTTATAAAAGAAAGCCACCTTCCAAATTTCAGCTTTCTATCTTCAGCGGTTTCGGCTCGGCGATGATCAATCAGTCAGTCAGTCAGTCAGTCAGTCAGTCAGTCAGTCAGTCAGGTTAAGCTCTTATATAAATATAGATGAAAGTTCATTCTACACATTGGTGAAAGAATTTTTCAAATCGGTTCAGTAGTTTCGGAGCCTATTCATTTCAAACAAACAAACGAACAAACAAACAATCAAAGTTTTCCTCTTTATAATATTATTATTATATTATATATATATATATATTATTAGTATAGATTACATTTCTGTCAATAATGTCACTATGGTTAAAAAGAGTACTGTTTCTTTATTTATTCTTTTATAGAAACAGAGGCATATCAGTCGTATTTTCCGAGTCGTCTGATTAGTTTTCACTGCCTTTGAACGCAAAGGATGTATGTTCTTTTCATTGATGGAAAACACAGTTTTAATTTATTTTTACATGCCTTTTATTTTCAAAGAACGCAATCATTACCATGTAGAAAATTCCTAGTTATATTTTAATTAAACAACGTCCGCCTCTCAATTTTTTTACATGATTTTTTTTCGAATGTGCTATGGCCTTCACATATTTTTAAATCTGCAAATAAATATTTTTTGGAACTAAATGAAAGATATAACTTTTGAGACTATCATGGTTTTCAACATAATTTTCTTATGTAGGTACATAAAATAACTCACATCATGAAAATAAGTACATTATATTTATCCACATTATAATGTTTACACACCATTGTCACTGTAGTCACTCTAATCACAAGAAGATTCATTAATCTTCTTATGATTTATTGTGACATTTTCTTTCTAACGAACAAAGTCGCGAGAGACAGTTGTTAATAATAATTTAAATGAGACTTTGAACAAACACACGTTCCAAACTAGGTAGTTGACATTTGTAGTTCTAATTATATGGAGTACCTAGTATTTACAGATAGAAGTCAACAGAAAACAAGTCAAGTTTCGTGTGTAGTTTAATTGTTTTACATAATCTGTAATTGTTTTTGACAATTTACATTGGAATACAGGGTATTTGAATTACGAGTAGGATTTTCTGTGATGCATTCGACTGTCAAATTTGTCGTTCTAGCTTTTATATATTTCCTCGTGTTATTTTGAGTTTTATTGTGTAATTTTCATGGTTATTTTTCCAGTAAAGCCCAAGTTTTTAACTCGAATGTAAAAAATGTGAATTAAAGTGAATATTTCCTTTCTTATGTTTTGTTTTTTATAGTTTTTTTCGAGTTATTTTGAGTTTTATGTGTTGGTTATTTTTCTAAATCTTGGGTTTTTAAGAAATAGTTTCATCTTTGGTCGAAAAATCTATTTGCTTTCCATGATTTTGTCTTCAGTTATTTTACATCATGTGTTCGCAAAAAATCAACCTCGCCCGCGCCTTTTAAATCTTGCAGGCAGTGGTAGTGGTCTCAGTTATGTAGTCGAGCTATAATGCTTTGCAGAGTTGGGTCATATCGACCTAAAAATTGCTCCTTTAGAACACAGAGTTATAACTTATAACCAAAAGGATTCGTCACGCACAAAACTTAATAAATAATTTTATTTCGTATACATATAAAGTACTCGAATAATTTGTACTTTTTATGGTAGCTTTGATGAGGCGATAGTAAAACTCAGAAGTGACCACTAAAGATGGCACATTGTATGGTGTTTTATGGTACGTATATAACGTATATTGGATGCTTTATACTTCGGTAAGTAAGTACTTACCTACATTAGACATACAACTTTTTTGTCAAAAAATATTCTTGGTATTATTAGAAAAATGTTCAAATTAATAATAGGCAGCACTTGCGCTTATCTGTGTCTAGGATTTAATCTATCTCCTTACCAAATTTAATTACGATCCGTTTAGCCATTTAGTATAGGGTAACAAATAGGCAAGCAGAGTTACTTTCGCATTTATTATAATAGTATAGATTTTATGGCAATACTACCATAGTGTTATGATATTCTAATATGTTACCTCATAACAATGCTATAAGAGAGCGTAATATTATATCAGTAGTCGTTTGAAGCTCTATTTGTTTTTAACTGGTGTTAAAGTTACTGTTCGCAGAAATGCGGTGACCGTCATTTTAACAGGCGTAATAATTGCTGTTTTTGATATTATGCCATAATAGAAGCTTCTTCGATGGACAGTTAGCCTATCTCGCTATTGTATACGGATAAATCCAACGATATTGTTAACAAAGGCTTTAACAGCCGCAATATAAACAAAAAAAAATCAAGATCACGACTGTACTCTCTAGATATCCTTAGATCTCTAGTGACTTAGATCGTTGAGGATATCTAAAGAGGGTAGGCAGAAACACGTCCGAACTATTGCCAAAATATTTGGCACATGCCTACATTTTGCACAGCTGTAATATAGCTGTTTTTAAAATAATTTTATGTCACGATAAAGGCCTTTAGGCGGCCTATAAACTACGTCATCAGAGTTGGCCACGTGACGGTGAGACGGTGAAGGTGATTTTTGAAAACATGGAGGACAAAGTAGAGCAAATGAAATAACCTGAAAGCAATTGTTATTATAAAAGCGACTTCAATGGCTAGCGAATATGATAATCGATAACAAATCTATAAAAATATTATAAAGAGGTAAGATATGATTGTTTGTTTGTTTGCATTGAATAGGCTCCGAATCTAACGGACCGATTTGAAAGATTATTTCATCAATGTGTAGAATGAACTTTCAGGATGAACATAGGCTATATTTTATGTAGGTACTTCACGGGCGACGGAAGCTAGTCTATGATAAGTTGGTTTTTACCCGACTGCGAGGCGAAGAAAGAGGGTAATGTGTTTAGGGTGTATGTAATGTAGGTACATAATATGTATGCGAGTTCCTTTGGCTGTCGCTGTAGCCCGAACGACTAGACTGATTTTGACAAATGATTTATCGTTGGATTTGTTTGGATCACAAGATCGACATAGGCTATACAAAATGTAAATATATTCATCATCTTCCTGACCTTTTCCCACTTTATGTGGGGTCGGCACAACATGTGATCTTCTTCCATTTCCCTCTATCATTCGTCATCTCAGTACTCACCTTTCTTACCCATGTCATCTTTCACACAGTCCATCCATCTTTTCTTTGGTCTACCTCTACCCTTGTATCCATCCACATTCATATCTAACACTCTCCTCGTCACATGACATTCATCTCTTCTCATAACATGCCCATACCACGCTAACCTATTACTCCTAATCTTTTCTGTTACCGTTGCCACTTTCAGACTTCCTCTAACATACTCATTCCTTATTTTATCCATCCTTGTCACTCCACACATCCATCTCAACATTCGCATCTCCACCGCATGCACTCTGTATTACAAAATGTAAATAAATTAAACATATAAAATCTATTTTCAGTTTCTTTTATCGGAGTTTTGAATTTTTGTTGCAATAAATACTACTTAGGTACATTTTTTTTATTATTGACAGAAAGCTGTTAGTTTCAATGTTGCACTACATGGAAAATTTAAAGTGAGGTTGAGGCTTTTAAGTTTTACGGAAAATTATAAATTCCGGAGAAATAAAAAATGAATCATCAAAATCTATTCTTAATAAGAAAGGAGTGAGTACTGAGATGACGAATGACAGAGGGAAATGGAAGAAGATCATATGTTGTGCCGACCCCACATAAAGTGGGATAAGGGCAGGAAGATGATGATGAAACATACAAAAAACACAGTATATGAACCTCCACCTTTTAAGGTTAAAATAAAAAAAAATAAAAAAAAAAAATATGATCACGACTGTAATCCTCGGGCTCGGGAGATATCTCCTCAGATCTTTAGATACTTAGATCTTTGAGGATATCTAAAGGGGGTAGTCAGAAGCAAGTCCAAACATGACATTTGATACATGCCCACATTTTGCACAGTAGTTAGTATTCCGTACGTGACAGGTTGCAAGCCCATCGCCGCTTATAAGAATACTAACCTATGACACATACCTTCGAATTTTTGGTTCTAGGGTATGCCGGTTTCCTCACGATGTTTTCCTTCACCGTTTAAGAGCACTGGCATTGCGCACATAAATTTTTCGAATGGAAAAACTCATTGGTGCACGACCGGGTTTGAACCCACGACCTACGGATCGTGAGGCAGGGGTGTTACCACTACACCACCAGCGCTCTTTTTAGGTTAAAATAGGTAGGTTTAATGAATAGAATCACAAGGATCATTGAATTATCCCTGTGATTTTAGACAATATGGACGCATGAATCTCCAGCCCGTCTGCAACCTAACATGAAAAATGATTTTAATAGGGCTCTATTTAATAAAAAATATATTATTATATCACGATCCTTTCTCTGTTATCTCCAAGAACGCTACGTAGAGTTGTAGAGTTGTAGAGTTGCTATGAAGCTACGAAAAACCGTAGCAACTCGATATCACATAGTACTTGTTTTATCTTGGTGTCTTTTGAGGCTTTTCAGGTTTTTGTCTGCCTACTTCAAGCGATCGAAATGAGGTCTCGCCCATAAACACTCGTTTTTAATGGCTTAGCCAATTTATTGAGCATACACGGATTAACGACAGATAGACGACACGGCGTTGAACCTATGACCGTATAGGCTTGTAAATATTACTGTATAAGTAGGTAAGGAAAAATCATTCAATTACTTAAAACTCAATTTTTTTTACCTGTGGTTTGTCTACATTCCAGATAATGGAAAATCTGTTATGTCTCGCGTGGATTCAATTGCGGAATATCAAATATAATATCAATGTAGGTATATAATAGTATTTTATCTGAACATAATTAATTATGTGCAAAAAATATATGTATAGTAAACACAGTGTTTATTTTCAACAAAACAGCCATCTTTTGTTTAAAATTGACTTGACTACTTGACTATGACTCTGTGACGTTGACAATACTTATAAATAAATACACTTGACACTGGCAAAATTGTTCTCTAAGAGACAGATGCCATAATTGAAGAAGAAGAAGAAGATACTTAACTGTACTTACATACAACTTTCATTCTTTTATAAAAGCGCCATCTATAAGGAAACCCTTAAATAACACCGGCATTCATTACAAACAGTAACAACGCTATCTATCGGAATATCTTTAAACTACATTGCTAGCTCTACACTATAGCCGCAGCAAGCTTCACACAAAGCTTTGTTTATGTCCTGGCGCTACGCTACTGCTTAGCTAGTACTGAAAATGAATCTAGATGGCGCGGCGTGTTGGATTTTGTATCTCCATCTAGGTATCTACATGCGCTCTTAGATTTTCTTTAATTTTATCTGATTGAAGATAGGTCTTATTCTCGAGATTATGCAAATAGACGAATATCAATAAAGATAATAATAATAATAATTTACAGGGCCAATTTTGACTATCAGCTGATTTTTTTGACATAGCTTCATCTTCTTCTTTGTTTATGGAATCTATATCTTTTTAGATCTATTTTGCCAGTGTCAAGTGTAAATTAGTTTGTAACATTGACAATACTGTCAATGTTACAAACTCATAGTCAAACTGTCAAGTCAATTTTAAATAAAAGATGGCTGCTTTGTACAAAATTCAACGGAGTTAGAAAGGAGCTATTTAATGTATTCACATAAATATAGATTTTTCGCGTCCAGAACTCGGGCTCTATTGAAAAAATATTTAAAAAATACGCAATAAAACTCAAAAAAACACGAGGACAAATATAAAAACTAGAGCGACAAAGTTGAAAGTCAAATGCATCGCAGAAAATCCTTCGAGACAGCTCTTACTAAACGATTTCAAAATCATACCTATCCTTAAAACTTCTTCTTCTTCCTGCCCTTATTCTCACGTTATGTGGGGTCGGCATGTTATCTTCTTCCATTTCCCTCTGTCATTCGTCATCTCGGTACTCACTTCTCTCTTACTTATGTCATATTTCACACCTATCCTTAAAACTATGACATATAAAATGTAAAATAAATTTTTCCTCCTGAAATATGCCGGGTTATTTAAAGATCGAGCAGGCGACACGGACGGTCAGAGGCCGCGAAAGGACGCAGCTAATTCTATTTAGGCAACCTCTATTAGGTCTGACGTAGACTTTCTTTTATAAATCTCGTTTTAGCTCTGTGTTTTATTCGAGTTTTGTATTCTCATTTAAAAACGTGACATAGAATTAAACTCGAACGCAACCACAATGTTTTTTTACCTGACTGTAAAGAAGGATTATTTGTTTGGGGTGTTGTAATGTTGGACATTAATTTTAATCCTAGTTGGATATTTTGTATTTTGGACATTAGTCGTGCAAAGGGTACATAATGTATGTGAATAGGTACTTATGTACAAATAGTTGCTGCTGTAGCCTGTACGTCGATTCTGTAAAATTCAAACATCAACTCGCATCTCACAACGCTATTCACTCACACTTCGCTTATGACGCTTTTTATTTGACACTTTAAATCGGGTTCGAGTGCGAAGCGAGCGTCGAAGTGACTTGGGAATTACCGCATAGAATGCCATTTCTTACGTCATCTCATACTTTATCTGTCAAAATCTCCCCGTCAATTTAGTTCAACTCGCTGACACGCTCGCAAGAGTGGCGCTAGTATCAATTCGAATTATCAACCGAGTTTTTAGAATGCCAATCAAGAAACTCACAGCGGATTCAGATTAGAAATTTAGAATGAGGTCTTCAGGACAGAATCACACAGCTGGCAGTATTTTAAAAAATGCGATGTCGTTAGATTTGGCTGAACCCAAAGACGTTCTATCTACTAACGTATAACGTCCTTGGCTGAACCACAAAAGTGACATTAAGCTAAGTACCTATATACTCGTAAAATGACAAAAATCTAATACGCACGACTGTTGTAAGAAGGTAATTCGCATTACTTTTGGTCGGGTATTTTGCTTGTAGGTACTTTTTTTCAGTGTGTTTGGCAGTCACTTTCTTCAAACTAATATAGAATTATGTATTTTTTTTATTGTCGTAAAACATGCAAATGTCCACAGCTTTCATTCCAGTCATTTTCAGCGTGAGATGCGAGTAAACATAACACTTTGCGCGAGATATTCAAACGAATGTAAAACATTATTATACTGCTGAACAGTAATGATACGATAAAAAAAAATATAAAAAGCTTATCAACTTAGAAAAATGAGAACACCTTTTGAAATTAAAGTTAATAGACTTATTCAATAACATGCAAAAAGCTGTACAATACAATGCGTAATTTTTATTCTACCTCTGTCGTGTGTATGGAGCAGTGATCTGTAATAGTTACTAAAGGTAAGGCACATAAGCAGTGATCTGTAATGGAGTTGGAACTGTCAAATAATTTGATGGACAGTTCCGTACCAAAAAGATCCGATTATTTTACTCGTATTGTTTTTGTTAATATGGTTACCGTTAAGATGATGAAGTCACCTATCGTATTTGACGTTGAAATGCTATCTAAAAATTGCTTCCCAATTACTTCTATTTGCTTCCTACAATAAGAAATTTGCTTTCTCGATATAATTTTTGACTTATTTTGGTGAGAAATATGTATACATCAAAAAGTAGTTTTTCGTTATAACTACCTACACTATTTCGAGTTGATGTGCTAACGAAATGTTGTATACTATGTACATTTAATGGGCATTTTTTTTGTCATACATAGCTAATGAATAACCTTAAAGAGCGCGAACATAAGTTTATGCAGTAAACAGTGGCTTTTTAATAATGTAAACGACAATTACCGTACTGGCCATTTGCCAGCCCGTGTCGTGCCAAATCACATCACAACGGCGAAGCGATTGTCCTGATGTCACTTCCTGCAGACTCCGTGCCAAAAATAGTTTGTGCATGTCACGATGTCCTTTATATCAACGATATAAGATACAAAATGCGATGATTCACGCGCTTTATAATCTAAATAACTGTGAAGGGTGAACCCGTATTGAAACAAGTTACAGAAAGTTTGTCAAACTGTTGACATGTGGTGCGATTTTATTAGCTAGCAAGTTGATGCCCATATTTTTGTCATAGTGTTGAAAGTTTAGAAAAGGGGCATTTTCATCCCGATTATAACTAGTGTGCTGAAAGGATTAGCTCAGAGACTCTCGAACTCTCGGAAACGGCTCTAACGATTTTCATGAAATTTAGTATGCAGGGGGTTTCGGGGACGATAAATCGTTCTAGATAGCTAGGTTTCATTTTTAGAAAACGTCGTTTACAAAAAAAAACCGAGCAATGCTCGGTCACCCAGGTACTAATCTTTTAAATATGACAAAATTGCTACAGCAAAAGTTTACACTGCTGTAAACTAAGTCAAATTCTGTTTTGCATTATATTTTGTACGCAACCTTATTTAGTTTGGTATGGTAATGCGACGTTGAGCGGTCCGTTGGAACCGTACAAAGGACCAGCTTTGCAAAAAATGCCTTTATGAATTTTATCTTCATAGAAAATTCAAATAAAATTCACTGTAAGCTTTGGGAGATATTTAGAAATTTTATTTTAGCAAAAAGGCTATTTTTTATACTTGTAGCATTGTTTCCTTTAATTTCATTAGTTATAATTCAACAGTTATATCAGGTATCTATATTGTCAAACTTTAAGTTTACTCAGGTTCTTTGGTGTATTTCAAACATATTATGCTCAACCCCAAATACAAAACTAATTAATATTTGTTTGTTTAACTCACCGAAATATATCGTTGCCGTCAGGATAATGTCACCTGTTGTATTTACATATATTTGAAATGCTATCCAAAAATTGCTTCCCAATTGCTTCTTACACTAAGAGCTTTTCTTCCTCTATAATTTTAGAAGAAATGAATTATTCAGAGGTGATCGTGCATTCTGACGTCAGTATTATAAAAATCCTACTAATATTATAAACGCGAAAGTTTGTAAGAATGTATGGATGTGTGGATAAGATAAGATAAGATAAAATATATTTATTTTCAATAGAATCACAGGGATCACTTTGAAACGTCTTACATACTAGGTGAGTCTAGGTGCCAATTCCAGTCCTATCCCCAGTCCGAGAAGAATTGACAAGAAACTCGCTGGGCCCTAGCGTTCTTTGTATGATCCTTGTTAATTTTGTAAGGAATACCTAGCAGAGTTAGAGCTGATTCATCCCAAGCTTTTTTATCATCTAAGTACTCTGATATTTTATAATAAGCTTTTCTAGACAGTTTCTGTTTAATTACATTTTTGAATTTTCCAATTGATAAATCAAGCATGTCATGTTTGCATGGATGTATGTTTGTTACTCTTTCAAACTGAAACGGCTGAACGGATCCGAATAAAATTTGGCACAGATATCGATTATAGTCTGGAATAGCACATAGTACTTTTACCCGAAAAAATGTACGGTTCCTGTGGGATAGATTTGTTTTTGTTTTTCAAGGTATCACGCGGGCGAAACCGTGGGCGGAAGCTAGTAGATAAGTGTACAAAAAGGCCTCTATGGCTCGCTTTAATCCTTTTACCACTCAGGTTCAAAATAACTAGTGACACAAGAAGATGCTCGTTTGGTCGAAATTTACCTTCAGATATCAACCTTCTAGGGAAAAAAGTCTTGGGTCGCATGATATAGCTTCTTATTATCATCATTTATCTACCTGCCTGTTACCTGTCCATCACTTTCTGTCCCCTTATTCACTAACTGGCATGACATACAACTTAATATTTTGTATACAATAAGGGTACGAGTTGGCAGCGGGCGACACGAGGCAGCAGCGGACGACGCGTCGCAGCGACACCACCGGTTTCTATGTATTTCTATTAAATGCATCGCTAGCTTCGTGTCGCTAACTACAGCGGGAATTTCATAGAAATACATAGAAATCAATAGTGTCGCCGCGACACGTCGCCGGCCGCTGCCTCACGTCGCCCGCTGCCAACTCGTACCCTAGTCTTCAAAATGGTAGGTGTATAATAATAATAATATAAAATATAGTAAAATAATATAATAAGGATAATATTTTAATTGTATGTGTAAGGGCTTCATTTACACAATACCACAACTTTATAAAGTTGTAGTATTATGTACAATATTAAATACATTTTTTAAGAAGTCGTCATTTAAGTTCAGTAGAATTAAAGACACCATCAAAAGAAGATTCGCTAGAAACCGTTATTATCTATTAAAAGTTAGACCGAAGAGGAATTTTTCATAAAAAGTTTTTTTACCCTTCTTCAAATAATGAGGGATTCATGTGTATGTATGTATTTATGGATTTATGTATGTGAGTTTATGAGTAGGTACGTTAGAGAGTAGCCCAAACGGTTGGACGGATTTTGACAAATAGTCGTTAGGATTGGGATTACAAAAGTAAGCTAATTGCTAATGCTAATCTTAAGCTAATGTCAAAAAAATCAATATGGCGGCCGTAAAAAGCTATTTCCAATAATTCCAGTGGGGATTTAATTTTTCAAATACCTAATGCAGGTTTGTGAATTACCTGCCTTATCACCAAGTATCGTGTTCGATTGTTTAGAGTTATACTCAGCGCGTTTTGTAACGTGGTCTCATTTTTGTAGCTTGTTACAGAATACGGACGCAGCCTTTGTCCTTCGCACGTCTCACACGCTTTCCATTAGACTTTATTCTTCATAACTTTGGACTACATACACTCAGAAAGATGTCTAAAAGACAAAATATTATTCATGCATATGCTTAAACTTGTAACTTATATAAGTTGCCGACTCTGAAAATCATAGACGATTTGCTCATTGCACATCTTGCTGCCTTATTTAGATTTTTTGCTGGTTCGATATTCTGATTAGACATTCGCCACAAAACGTCAATGTAATAGTACGAAATGTCAATGTAATACGAGTATTAATTATTGCCCGAATTGACTTGACAACTTGACTATGACTCTGTGACGTTGACAATACTTAAATAAAAATTCACTTGACACTGGCAAAATTTATCTCTAAGAGACAGATGCCATAATTGAAGAAGAAGAAGAAGACCTTGTGGTAAATACCCTGAGTAAACAAACCATATTCCATCGGAGGAAATCCCGAAAATTTTCAACAAAACAGCCATCTTTTGTTTAAAATTGACTTGACTACTTGACTATGACTCTGTGACGTTGACAATACTTATAAATAAATACACACTGGCAAAATTGTTCTCTAAGAGACAGATGCCATAATTGAAGAAGAAGAAGAAGAGTTGATTTTTCCAAGGCAAACCTCATTAGCAAAGCCTAGCTAACGGCTATGGCTTAATGGAGCTTACAAAATGCATTTCAGCTCAGCTGACGACAAATTTACCGGTCTTTACAGCTTATTTCTTTCCTGCTAAATGACATGTAAATGTATTCAGTGTTCAAAGGAACTTTATCTGCATTCGTGGAGGTGCCACGACTGTACGAACAACTTGGTTCGGTACTTAATTACATTTCGTATCTAAAACTCACGCCAAAATGGCCATGAGTATTTTGTATTTATTTGTTTTTCAAAGTGCGATGACAAAGATGATAAAAAAAAGATGGATGATAAAGGGACATGGAGGAAGAAGACTTGTGCCGACCCCACTTAGCGTAGGAAAAGGGCAGGAAGAAGAAGAAGAAGTTTTTGAAAGTGCCTAGGGGATTTATGTATGTATTTGTAGAAGCCCTTAAAGTCGCAGGGTTTAGTCCCGATTGAGTGAGGCTTTTAATAGTAAACCAATTGTCTATAAATTCAATTACCTGGATGACCGAACGTTGCTCGGTTTTTTTGTAAACCGTTGGGACGTTTTCTAAAAATGAAACCTAGCTAGATCAATTTATCACCTTAGAAACGCCCCGCATGCTAAATTTCATGAAAATCATTGGAGCCGTTTCCGTGATTCAGATTATACATTTAATTATGCAAGAATTGCTCGTTTAAATGTATTATAAAATAAATAAATAAATATAAATAATGCTGGACAATCCACACAGCATCATCCAGCCCCAAAGTAAGCTACTCAAAGCTTGTGTTATGGGTACTAGATAACTGATATATTTAATACATTATATACATAGATAGATATTTTTTATTATACATAGAAAACACCCAGACAACCGGAACAAATTTCTGCAGATCGTACACAAATTTGTTCCGCGGCGGGAATCGAACCCGCAACCTCTTGCGTCACAGGCGGACTCTCGCTCGCTGCGCCACTGAGGTCGTCAAATGTATTAAATGTATACTTAGCTAATAATCTACCGAGCTTGGGGAATTACAGTCGTGATCATCAAATTTTAGGTATCAACCCTATTTTTGTCTAGATCTTGTGAACGGTGCTTTATGATGCAAATTAGGTTGCAAAATAAGCCATACATGGTACAACGTTTAACTTTAAATTGTTGGCAATATTTTATTAGACACGTTTAAATCGATAGTACGTTATATTTATAAGTAAACTGATAATAATGGCTAGGTAATTAGATGTTTTCAAACCGTTATCAGAAAAAAGTTATTGCGTCTACTTTAGTTGTTTTTTTTTCTAATATTTTAAGTTTTATTAAGTCGTCTTGTGAGATAAGGGTTTTTCACGGTTCGTAGGTTCACAATATGTCTTTTACATCCCTCTATTAATAAAGAACCTTCTATCATCATAAAAAAACATGAAAGTAACTACGGTCAAGAGAATACGTAAATATATCTCCGTACTAATAAGAAAAGGGGATTAAAGAAAATACTCGACCAAATTAAATGTAATTTATTTATGTTTCTATCCCTTTCAAAATGAATGTCCATTTCTTTTTGGTGACCTAAAAACCTTTTCATTGAGATCCTTGAATTTTACTTTTCCTTTCTAAGCTAATTTCACTTAAGTATTTTATTTAAGTATTTTTTGTTCAGTACTCACAGAGGTTTTACTACTAGACTCAGCTTTTTTAAATTTAAAACGTGACAGGTAGTTTGGATAATAGCGCGAAAGCTAATTAAAAAAACACATGTTTTTGTATTTAAAGAAATTATTTTATGTAAGACAAGGCATTATGGTCCTATGACTTTAGCCTGCTCAAATGGGCGAATAAGCAAAGAAAGAACTTGCAATAATATTTTTTGTACATAATATATGTATATATATTATTATAACCCTACTAAGACTAAAATGCGAAAATTTGTGTTTTTATGTGTGGGGAGTGTGCATATTATGTTATATATGTATATAAATTTGTGACGGTAAATATATGGAAGGAAATGAAACGAATCGGAATACTAAATACTGTGAAAAATGTGGGCATGTGCCAAATACCATGTTTGGGCGTGCCTCTGACTATCCTCTTTAGATATCCTTAGAGATCGTAACTAAAGAGCTGAACAGATATCTACCGAGCCCGGGGATTGCAGTCGTGATCATGTTTTTTTTTTCAGTACACTTGCTAAGCTCTTAGGATATTTTTACCCCCAAAAAATCTCTATGACAGAAAAGACCACTATTTAGTTAAAGCATAGAACTGGTCGGGAACAATCTTCAGTTAAAACACCCAAGCTTAATATCCCTTTATGGTAAAACTTGGTAAATTAGGAATTTATGACGTCACTCGGCCGAGCAATTAACCCGTAAACTGTGGTTATGGCAAGCCGAACGCCCACTTCAGCAATAACTTCGTGATTACCATGGCAAACTTGAACTTTCAGAGCAATACATGATGTGGTTGTTTTGTGCCGACCTCAGAATTAATAGTTAGCTGTAGAAAACCGCTTGTATTCGGTATTGAGTAACGGGTACACCAACCGAATATCGAGTCGCTCTACCCGAATGCATCTCGTTACTCGCATCTTTTGTAGTATCGGAACCTAGTGTCACAGGTTATCAGAAAAAGCATTTGACCAGTCCGAAAAAAAACGTTTAAAATACGGAAAAGTGAAAAAAAATTCCTTACGCGGTTTGGTATGTTTCCTATGTTATGTACGAGGTGTCAGAAGTAACGAGTAACGTGTTCAATACGATAGTAACGAGTACTCATTGTTATACGAATAGTAACGGCTACATACGGGTACTCTATTGGTCATTACATTTACACCTCTACGCGGAAAAGACCTAAAAGACGAATCAAAGGCATAGAGCACTGGGGCCTTACCACATCATCGGAAAATATTAAAGTAATATTGGCTATTAGTAAGACTCACAGCTCAGTTGGTAGTAGCTCTGCCTTCTGCAGGATGTGGGTTCGCTCCCCACCTAGGATAAACAATTGTGTGATGAACGCAGATGTTTGTTCTGTGTCTGGGTGTTATTAATTATTCTATGTACGTATTTAAATTTTTTTTTATGAATAATCTATCAGCTATCTGGTTCCCATAGTCCAAGCTTTGCTTAGTTTGGGGCTAGATGAATTGTCAATCCATATTTATTATTCAATATTTCGTACCTATAAAAATTGTATTGAAGTAGTGTTGCTTGAAATTTTAACATTTCTAAAACATGATTGTTTTTAAGAGTTTGTGCTAAGCTCTGCAGTGTACAAATATGTATTTATTGATAATAGAGCTTGCCTTGTGAGATTGACGTTGATTTCCTATTTAAATTCAAATTTTTCTCGTATTATTTATGCCCAGTCAGCATAATTTCTCTAAAACTTTTTCCCGCCGCAATGTCTGCCAAATCTGGGAGTGCTCGACCGAGAAGTCATATTTCAAACTGCTTTAAAAGGAGAACATAAATTTTACTATACAACTTGAAGTTGTTTGATGGCTTTACCATTTCTGATAAAGTTCATTTTTCGCAAGTTTTGAAAGGGCTGGACTTGAAGTGCGATTATTAATCGATTACTTTTGAGAGTTAGTTTTTTTTGCTCAGTGGTTAGTATTCCGTACATCATCATACTTACTGTCATCTTGCCCTAAAAAGCAAAGTTTGTATGATGGGAATAATATAGCTGAGATAACTGTATTAAAATATATTAATGAACTTTATTATTAGATTATATCATATGGTATAGAATACATAAAAAAAATGATCTAATTACAAAAAATCTTACGAAAATTCACCATTACAATAAATCTAAAATAAAAAATTTGAGTTACAAGAATAACTATGCAGGTTTTTTGAAGAATAAAACCTACGATGTAGACGCATTTAGTTTCCAAATAATTATTTTAATTGGACTTGAGACGACTCTACATGAAAATTAGGAACATTGCCAAGTCGTAGTACGTAACTAGAAATGCATTAACAGTGGCCAATGCGAATAAGGTTCAATGAACAGTAGGTCTACCATGAGATTTCACAATCTACACTCGCTAGCGACTGTAGTTAAAAAAATGTATGAAAACTTGTACAGCGCCTCTAGCGGATAGTTGGGTACTAAAACGGCACGTAGTTAACTATCCTACGTCACAGCGTACTACAGCGACTGTAGTTTGCGCTCATTAATTTGCTTAGAATTTGGAACCATGAGTAACAATTTCGACAGATGTCATAGTAACGTACTATTACTACTGTAGTAACGTCAGCTGATCTAAATGTGACAACTCATGGTAGACGTACTGCACAAAAACCTTGTTTCACAGCTATTAACTTTATCAAACGAACATCAACATAATTGAATGCACTACCTTCATTACAAAATGCCAGCACAATGCTTTCAAACAAGAAACCTCCGTGTTGCAAACCCCTTCCTGATTCCACGCAATTTGCCGTGAAAGCCTTCGTTTAATCAAACTCACCCGTTAAACGCGGAGTAGTGAGGCGTTATTATATGCTTAGACGTTATTTACAATGTTTACTGCGGCCATTATGATGGGTTACAGTAAAGTAAAGTAAAGTAAAGTAATTATTTATTGCATGAATACATGTTAAAAATATAGATGGTAACAATGTCAAACTTTGCATCAATGTATTCTACCGTATTGTGGTGTACAATATTTTGTCATTTACATAAAACATTACAATAATAATTATAAAAGAGGAACAAAATGTCAAAGAGGAATACAAAAACAAACGTAGAATTCACAAGTAAAAAAAAAAAAAAAAGTCAAATTATATCAGAATAAAATTATGCATCAGAATTATCAAGGATCTACATAATGTGTTATAGTATCACTGCTCCATAACAAACACGCGTGACATGGACACGGGTTGTCACGCGGATAAAAGTCATGACTTATGTCACACAGCGATCTATTCACCTCAAAAAATCATAAACACTCTGGCGTGTTGTATGAGATGTATGAGACGATAGTAGTATGCCGTTGTATGAGAACGGTCTGATACAACTATTGTTCGACTGACCTCAAAGTTCAGATGGTAGTAGCTCTATGCTATAGGTTGTGGGTTCAATCCCCACCCAGGATAAACATTTGTTTAATTAATACAGACATTTATTTTGTGCCCGGGTGTTATTGTATGTATTTGCAAAATCATCATCTTCCTGCCCTTATCCCACGTTATGTGGGGTCGGCACAACATGTGATCTTCTTCCATTTCTCTCTGTCATTCGTCATTTCAGTACTCACTCCTTTCTTACCCATGTCATCTTTCACACAGTCCATCCATCTTTTCTTTGGCCTACCTCTACCCCTGTATCCATCTACATTCATACTTAACACTCTCCTTGTCACATGGCATTCATCTCTTCTCATAACATGTCCATACCACGCTAACCTATTACTCCTCATCTTTTCTGTCACCGGTGCCACTTTCAGACTTCCTCTGATATACTCATTCCTTATTTTATCCATCCTTGTCACTCCACACATCCATCTAAACATTCGCATCTCCGCCGCATGCACTCTTTTTTCGTCCGTTCCCTTGGTGGCCCAACATTCAGACCCATACAATACGACAGGTCTTATGATCGTTTTGTACATTTGCCCTTTAAGTTTAAGGGGCAAATGTATTTGCAAAATATATAATGAATTTATCAGCTACCTGTTTCCCATATTACAAGATGTGCTAAGTTTGGAGCGTTGTGTGAAATATCCATTAATATTATTATTATTGATATTATATATTTTCTATCGTTCATCACTGCGTGACATTTGTGGCTAGGCTTCACAATACAGGGTGCCTACTCTGCAAAACGAAAACGATAATAATCGGAACCGAACGTTTGTTGAATTCAGTTGAAGTAATAGTCACGGCGACAAAATTAACTCGTGCGCTCATCTCCAGTTTTTTCGGTGACAAACAAAACATTAGTAGTATAATACTATACTAATATTATAAAGAGGAAAACTTTGATTGTTTGTTTGTTTGTTTGTTTGTTTGAAATGAATAGGCTCCGAAACTACTGAACCGATTTGAAAAATTCTTTCACCAATGTGTAGAATGAACTTTCAGGATGAACATAGGCTATATTTTATGTAGGTACTTCGCGGGCGACGCCGCGTGCAGAAGCTAGTATAATATAAAGATAATAATAATTTCATTTCTTCTATCGTTCAATTGATAGTCGAAACGATGTAACTTAAACTAGGTTTTGCACGATTATTATGCCTATATATTTTTGATATATACCCTAGAACCAAAAATTCGAAGGTATGTGTCATAGGTTAGTATTCTTATAAGCGGCGATGGGCTTGCAACCTGTCACGTACGGAATACTAACTACTGTGCAAAATGTGAGCATGTACCAAATGTCATGTTTGGACTTGCCTCTGACTACCCCCTTTAGATATCCTCAAAGATCTAAGTAACTAAAGATCTGAGGAGATATCTACCGAGCCTGGGGATTACAGTCGTGATCATATTTATTTTATTTTTTATTTTTTATCGATTTTTAGAGTAGACGCCCAGGTAGTTTATTATCTATACTAATATTATAAAGAGGAAAACTTTGATTGTTTGTTTGAAATGAATAGGCTCCGAAACTACTGAACCGATTTGAAAAATTCTTTCACCAATATGTAGAATGAACTTTCAGGATGAACATAGGCTATATTTTATGTAGGTACTTCGCGGGCGACGCCGCGTGCAGAAGCTAGTTATTGATATTTGTGATAAAAGTAAGCGTTTTAAAATACAATTTTAGCGTTCTTCCACAGCTTGGTAACACCCCTCAGTTGGTTCCTAGGTGTTATTTACTGAATAGGACTGCAACGTTCGGGATCCGGCGTAATTACAGTCGAGTCGTGAGCCAGCAGAAACGTGTGCTTTGATAAAGATAAATTACGTTTACGATGAAGGAAAACATTGCGAGGAAATCGGCAAACCAAAAATTCGGTGTGTGTTAATTCAACTTTCCTATCTTAATCCTATTCACCGGCAGAACAGCGGGCATAGCAAAAATATATATATATATATATATATATATGATCACGACTGTAATCCCCGGGCTCGGTAGATATCTCCTCAGATCTTTAAGGATATCTAAAGGGGGTAGTCAGAGGCAAGTCCAAACATGACATTTGGTACATGCCCACATTTTGCACAGTAGTTAGTATTCTGTACGTGACAGGTTGCAAGCCCATCGCCGCTTATAAGAATACTAACCTATGACACATTACCTTCGAATTTTTGGTTCTAGGGTATGCCGGTTTCCTCACGATGTTTTCCTTCACCGTTTAAGAGCACTGGCGTTGCGCACATAAATTTATCGAATGGAAAAACTCATTGGTGCACGACCAGGTTTGAACCCACGACCTTCGGATCGTGAGGCAGGGGTGCTACCACTACACCACCAGCGCTAAAAAATATGGTATAAAACTAGCATTTATTGCAAAAGTTAAAAAACCCAACTGAATAAAATTTAAAATAGATTTTTACAGCCGTTTTTTATTGAGTTTTCCTGTATCCTATGTCACTCTTGTGATCCAGGCAAATCCAATTTTTAGTCGAGAAATGCCAGTGGTAGGAATTACGAGGCGTATCCTCTTTTCTCATCTTACCGGGGACGATGGCACTTGATTTGTGTCATTTGGCCCGGTAAACACATCACCGGGCCAGTTAAAACTTTTTTTTCCTATGTGGCCCGGCGCCGGGCCAAGTCACCGGCCAGATGGGATACACCCAACAGATCGTGAAGAAACCGACACTCTTAAATTCGAAGGTTAATACTCGTATTCCTACAATCGGCGATGGGCTTGCTGCCTGTCACATAATGGACCTGTGCAAAATGTGGGCATGTGCCAAATTTAATGTTTCGACGTGACCCTGACCCTCTTTTAAATATCCTCAAAGATTTAAGAAAAAAACCTAGGGATTACCTGCCGTAGTGATCAAATACATTTGTTTTTTCGTATCTTTTTTAATATTTTCCTAACTATATTGTAAAAACACTCTCAAAAACATCAAAGCCGTCTCACTAACAATAGAATTTCTTTGGAACAATAATCCAACTGCACATACGAGCTACGGCGTAGCAGCGTAGCAGCGTAGCACAATGATGCGCTACGCCGCGCACATAATGATGTAGCTACGAATCCTATGTTCTTTGTGGAGTTTACTTTAAGTGCGAAAGAAACACATTTTGTCCATTTATTTCGAGCGCGCTTCGTAACAAGATGTACAGTCAGCGCGAAAAGTTGCTGAACGAGTTACGTGCTCGAATTTTAATTAAACATTTCAAATTGCTTTAAAAAATAAAAGAACTTGTATTTATTGCACTAATTGAAAAGCTCGATGTAACTAGCGTATTTTTTTTTATTAACAGCGTTGGAACGATCTATATACCTTCGTTAGTCCTCGAAGGATAGCGATGGTTAGCGTGATTTGGGGGAGTTCTTTGCCTAGCAGTGGGACGAATTAGAAATAATTAATTTAAAAAAAAATAGCCTATTCGCTTTGCGAATATGGGGATTATACTCGTAATATCAGAATATAAGTACATATACAACAAAAAAATACATGATAACTACTTATTATATGCTTTCAACCTGTCACGTAAGGAATACTAACTACTGTGCAAGTTGTGGGCATGTGGCAAATGTCATGTTTGGACGTGCCTCTGACTACTCTCTTTAGATATCCTCAAAAGATCTAAGTCACTAGTGGTCTGAGGAGATATCTACCGAGCCTGGGGATTAAAGTCGCGATCATTTTTTTTAAGGCAGCTTTTGCCGACTGTACCGTATCCAAAAGCATTTCTCAGGCTTCCTCTTTAGAGACAGACTCCGTGCTCTGAACAGATTAATTAAAATGTTTCAACGAAAATTGCATTAATATTTTAAATACAATCCACGGTTTTTGGTCTGGCACGTTGAAGATCAAATTAAAAGAAGTTTATTTTGTGTCACAAATACATAAATAAAACATAATATATAACTGAAACTTAATATTACGACGATTATAGACGACCTCAGTGGCGCAGCGGGCGAGAGTCCGCCTGCGACGCAAGAGGTTGCGGGTTCGATTCCCGCCGCGGAACAAATTTGTGTACGATCTGCAGAAATTTGTTCCGTTGGTCTGGGTGTTTTCTATGTATAATAAAAAATATCTATCTATGTATATAATGTATTAAATATATCAGTTATCTAGTACCCATAACACAAGCTTTGAGTAGCTTACTTTGGGGCTAGATGATGCTGTGTGGATTGTCCAGCATTATTTATTTATTTATTTATTAACTTTAACTTAATTAATACTTAATAATCAATTACTCGTTGGGGATTTTACCAACTAGTCACTCTGAAATTAATTAATATTAAAAAAACAGATTCCCAACGAATAAGTCTAGTGTCCAATAACAACGCTCAAAATGGTGAAGGGAAACACCGTGGCAACCGGCATATTTTAGAATCCTCAATTTTAAGTCAAAGATGTATCAATAGTTGGTATTATTCTAAGCGGCGATTGGCTTGTAACCTGTCATGTACTGTGGAAAATGTGGGCAAGTGCCAAATATCAAGTTTGGACCCTCTATAAAATACAGAGATCTGAGGAGATATCTACCAAGTCTGGGGATTACATTCGTGATCGTGTTTTTTTAAACTGTGAGTGCCATACCAACAGAGAGGAAATATACTCCGTTACCATTTTAAAAACAATAATGCCTTTTAAATGAATATTCAGATGCTATTAGAATTTTCTAATATTACAAGAAAGGTACTGAATGTATATAAAAGCCTGCGACTTCGTTCGCATTTTGTTTCTTCATACAATCGTCACCACTCGAAAAGTATAACCTAAAATTAATAGCGAGAATTAGGTTTTTTAAGTTTTATGGGCAAAGTAAGGAAATACTTTCTAAACCGGCATGACACGAAACGAAATATAGGTTAGTAAACTATCAAAACCCGTGCTAAGCCCCCTGGTGAGCAAAAAAAGAACTAATGGACTAGTAGGAATATTCGAAACTAAATGACGCGTTTTCAATAGACAGTGGCGCCAATCTTACTTGAAAATATAACGCTGTTAATTTATTTCTGTATATAATTTCTATAATTAAATTTTGTACATACAATCAATAACGCCAAAATTAACCATATTTTTACCTAAATTCAGATCAGACCTAATTGCGTATAGTGTGGATATCACTTTCTGTAGTACTAGCAGCAAAACTTCACAAAGTAACATTTAGGCCGTCAAAATGAAAATCATTTGTGTCAGTGTATCAAATTTAAAATAGAAGTGCCAAAATTGTATAATATCATTAAATAATATGTGAATTAGGGTGAATGGTTTCCTTCAAATTCCATCGGCGGAGATCCCGAGAATTTTGAACAAAACAGCCATCTTTTGTTTAAAATTGACTTGACAACTTGACTATGACTCTGTGACGTTGACAATGCTTGTATATAGGTGCAGTTGACACTGACAAAATTGTTCTCTGGGAGACAGATTATGCCATAATTGAAGAAGAAGAAGAAGAAAATTAATTGAAAATAGTATTCTTGATGGCGGTTTTTATTGACGCTACCAATAAATACCGCGATACAAAACGCCTACAAAGATGTTGAGAACTTTGAAAAATTAATATTATATACGTTAAAAAATACAACTTAACCTACGATTTATAAATACCAGAAAGCTTATCAAAAGTTTTCACAGATACATAACAGAATTGTAAAGCTGTAGCAAACCATATGTATTCGGTACTGAGTAACAGGTACACCATCTAGTACCGAGTAACGACTTTACACAAGAATGCATCTCGTTACTCGCATCTTTTGCAGATGAATGAACATGAACTTGACTAATCTATATTTATAATCTAGCTTTATAGTTATTGAAGTTATTCAAGTTATAGACTAGAGGGATATACTCTTTATTAGCACTCCGACCTTATAGCTCGGACATGCTTTGCAAAAATCAAGATCAAAATTTATGCAGTTGAGCATCACCACATTAAGAAGACTCATCAAGGTAAGTATAAAAATATATTGTGTTTAACACCTAGCACCTAACTTTACTTAACCTATCAAGTCTTCTTGTTTCCTTGTTCAGAGTCGAAGTCACCCCACGTTCAAAACGCAACGATAGCGCGTTCTAACTTTTCTACTAGCGACATCTAGTACTATTTTTGTTAAACATTTTATATAAAATTATCCAGGGGCTGCGGTTGGGGTTGAAAGTTTGTATGGGGAACGCTGGGCGCAGTCAGTGTCGATACCATGCTAATCTAGTTTTCCTCATCTTTTCAAAAACAGACGCCACTTTCAAGCTTCCCCTGATATACTCATTCTTTACCTTGTCCAACCGTGTCACCCCACACATCCATCCAACATCCGCATTTCATCTCGATTCATCCGTCTTCTGTACAAAATGAATGTTTTTATAGTACATCGATACTGGATACCTACTTCGGCTGGTCCGATTTATTTAAATGAGCTCTTCACTGTGTTACATCTTTATTATTTTGTGATATAATGCAGTTCAATTTATAGTGGTAGAAACTGGTGCTTGTGGCACATCGACACATGCTATGTAAACGTCACGGGCGAATTGGATAGTCATTGTTTTTTGTCGTTTGCCGCTTGCTAACAAACTTTTGCAGAAACAAACGATTTGCTAACCAAATCTGTGACTGTTTTTTGGGAAAAAGGATTGATTGTAATTAAATTGAATAGAATTTGTTATTTACATCTCTGTAAATTAGGTACTAAATTCATAAAATGACCTGGAGAACCACAATGCTCTTCGCGATTATGAAAGTGATATTTCGTACCATGACCTGTAAAATTTTATTGAAGTAGTGTTACTTCAAGCTTGAATTTGGCGTTTCTGAAACGTGATGGTTTGTAAGAGCTTGTGGTATTGCACAAACTGCACAGAGCGATATTGCTTTTTAAATGACTCAAGTTGAGTTTCCGATATTATTTCTCCGCAATTTCTAATATCCTGAAATACCTCTTTCTGGAAAATATTTCAAGAAAATACATCGTGATATCAGGTGTGTACGAATTTATGTTTGTTGGAAATAGAAATGGAAAATTCTAAACGTTCATTCGTTCTATTTTTATTTTACATAGTGAAACCAAGATAAATAAATAAATATAAATAAATAATGCTGGACAATCCACACAGCATCATCTAGCCCCAAAGTAAGCTACTCAAAGCTTGTGTTATGGGTACTAGATAACTGATATATTTAATACATTATATACATAGATAGATATTTTTTATTATACATACAAAACACCCAGACCAACGGAACAAGTTTCTGCAAATTGTACACAAATTTGTTCCGCGGCGGGAATCGAACCCGCAACCTCTTGCGTCGCAGGCGGACTCTCGCCCGCTGCGCCACTGAGGTCGTCAAATGTAGAATTGAGTTAGAATTGTTAGAATCGATGTTAGAATTGTTTAGTTTTTGCATCCCTAGATGGCGGGACAATGCAAAAAAGAAAGCGCTATCGTTGTGTTTTAGAAATTCTATATTATCTAATGTCATTTTTATTGTTGTCTCTTTTAAACATTACAGTTACTTATACATAAACTGTGGTTTGATTTGGTAGAGCTTTAAAGTGGTGCACCCTAGGATCTGGTAATAGTTTGTTCACAAGACTAGGAAAGACTTTTAGATTTCCGTCTAGATTTAATCATTTTAAGTTTGTTAACCTAAAACCTAAAGTTAAAATTATATAATATAGTTTATATGAGTGTAAAATATAGGTATGCTAGATTGTCCTTCTGATGCGGATCCGTTTATTTATTGTTAATAATATAAATACTGATGACTGATTTGACCAGCATAACTCGGTTGGTAGTAGCTCTGCTTTCTGGTTTTGAGTTAGATACGTTTGTTTTGTGTCTAGATGTTATTTTGTATTCAATATATATAAAAAACGTATACATATATACCTAATTAATCCATCAGCTATCCGGTTCCCATAGCTTTACTTGGTTTGAGACTAGATGGCGTCGTGTGAAATGTCCATAAATATTTATTACCTACATTTATTCATATCTTATTTAGGCTTATCTTATTAGTCTTATAAATTTCTTTTGTATCAAATTGTCTTTATTTAAGTATGGAGACCACTGTTATTTTTTCTTTTGATTTGTCTGTGATTTGTTTTTATGCCAAATAAAATGGGTAGCTTTAACATTTAATAAATTATTATTATTGGAAAGGGAAATCACCTTTGGGTTCGGGGTTTTTATTTATTATTAATTAATCCTCTAATATGTCTTCTCTTGCTGCGACTAAAATGTATATACACATACAGGCGTCCTAAAAATTTGATGACACTGTGATACGAGGAAGTTTAATAAAAAAAAACTGTGCCTCAAGCAATACTTAAAATGCGAAGTCAACAGCGGAAACTAATAAAACCGGCAGATGTCCCGCCCCGTTTCCATTTGGTCTGAACTTGGGCTGTAAATTACCCCAAACTCTTACAGACTGACGGTTTGAAGGATGCACAATGCTGTCAGTAGTTTGCCAGTTTTTAACTGATCTACCGCTCACTCGTATTGGTCAACTTAGAGCCTCTGAAGTATCACAAAAGCACCGTCATTTGTCATATTAGTTTTATGTTTTTTTTTATGTAAGATAGGTGAAGTGTTTTTAATTTGTTTTTGTTGTAAGTTAATATATTTTTTGTTCAACAAAGTTCCATTTTCGAATATTTTGTTTTTGAAATGACAAGCTGTGATTGAATTTTTGTGTATATTTGATTATGAGATAATATATTTGCCGAATTCAAAAACAAAAAAACGAAGTATGTACTTACTTAAATATTTGAATTTGATTTTTAAATAAATTGAATATTGTAGTCATAATCAAGAACTTTGATCGTTTGTAAATCTTGGTGATTAGATATTTTCATGTAGATCAGACTTATTTGTCTAAAATAAGTTTTTTTATCAGTAAACTGAGCTACAAATTTGCCTAATAGTGTGCGAAAAAACCGCCCGTATGTAAGAGCATCCTGAAATTCGAGTGATAACGCCAAATAGGGGTCTGGAATTTTTTGTGAGAATGGGAAAAATTATCACATAGACCTATCCATTTTCAAACTTCAAAGTTGTAAAGTACAGCTTTTGCTAACCAATAGGCATGTTACAAATTTTGAAATCCCCTGCTATGATGTAGGCCTACTATTTTCGTACTGGTACTGTCCTTTATGTATTCCTTTTATTTGTTTCCATTTTGAACCACAAGAAACCTTAATTTATCCAAGAGTTGATACAGCAACACACAAAGTATACGAATTGAAGCGAAGTTAGCTTTACATTCAAAAGTTTTAGAGATTACTCAGCCTTTATTATGCAGAGACAATATGAGACTTGAAAAGCAGGCTGAAAGAGGTTTCAGTTTCGTGAAAAATGGCAACTGATTTTTAACGGTCGTCATTCTATCTTCCGCAATGGAATAATATTTTTTCATTGCTTGTGAAAACCGTTTGAGAGTTATTTGGAAAACCCTTTCATGCACTTGACACATTTCGAACTTTTTAGGTTCATACGCCAGTTACCCCACGTAATGCAAAATTACGACAAAGAGAAAAATAAAACGGCCAAATCAAATAGGTAGTCTATATACTGATAAAGAGGAAAGTTTAGTATTTTTGTTTGTAACGAATAAACTCAAAAACTACTGGTCCGATTACAAAAATTCTAGGTAATAATAGGTACCTTGCGAGCAAAGCCGCGAACGGAAGCTAGTATAATATAAACTGCTATTGTCAATCCAAAATAGGCGTAAAACTGGATAAAATAACCATGAATAAGCGATTCCTGTGAACAGGTTTACCTACGGGACCTGCGTATGCGAATGTCCACAATTCAGAAACAAGATTACTACCGTGTCGACGCGAATCTTTTGAGGGGCGATCAGCCGGACTAACATGAACAACACGAAAATTTTTGTCTCGCTCTTTCTCGTGCGAATATGAGACAACATGCTCGACCAAATTTCGACAAAGTTTTTTCGCGGCTGTCATTTTAGCCCGGCAGAAAAAGTGTTTAGAAAAAAAACAAACTTGAAAAGCTATGGGATCACATTGAAATAAATAATGCAAGATTTTTTGAAGCATTAGATAACTATTTCGAATTTAATTGTATATGTATATTATATTATATTATTTGCCCAGCAGTGGGACACTAACGGCTGATACAATAATAATAATGATATACTATTTTTTTTTATAATTTGACCCCAAATTTATTCAAACTTATCAAAAAAAATCAATATATTTATTCAATAAAATCACAGGGATCATTTTGAATCGTCTTTCTACACTAACATACCCTTCATTCGGGCAAAACATGCTTGCCTACGAAATGATTTAGGTTTTTACATCTCTAGCTAGTTCTTTTTCCATTAGTATGCTGGCAATATCTCACGATATCCCTGACCAGCCAAGCACGCGCCATTATGTTCACAAAGCTAGCAAAAAGTATAAGTATTTTTGAAATATGTATTGTGCAATTTCTTCTTTTAAAATCTGTGGTATCATTGTGGCTTATTAGCTTCGCGTAGGTAACGTAGTATCGTGGTCAATCTGTATCTACCTACCGGAATGAAAAGTAGCGTTATTTCAGGTTAATTTTTTTTATAACCGTACCTACTTGCAACCTGACTATTTTTGATTGAATCTACAATTTTTTAGCAATTAAAGATTTGAGTAAGTACCTGGATGACCTTTTTGGATGGTTTTTTTATGTTTGCCTAAGAACGCCATCTATTGTCAATCTTTAGTGTTGCTGTGTCGGTAAAACAGTAAAACAGAAGCAGTTTTTAATTTCCTGAAAACACGGATAAAACGACGTTTTCTAAAAATATCGTTTTCTGAAACCTAGCTAGATCGATTTATCGCCCCCGAAACTCCCTGCATACTTTATTTCATGAAAATCGTTGGAGCCGTTTCCAAAATTCAGATTATACATACATACATACATCTAAACAAGAATTGCTCGTTTAAAGGTATAAGATAGATAGATATTTAAAGTATTAGATAGATACAATATGCCGTTTTCAGCGGACGACGTAATGTGAATTTCAGTTCGTTACACAGTGTCCACAACCCGCAGATTGCAATGTTGTTGTGTTTGGAAAACCGCAACCAATCAGAATCGGTTACAATTAAATCAAAAACCGCATTTAGAATTTGGTGTTTACAATTCTGTGTATCTATGGTTTGTATACTGTGGTTGCGATGACGTATGATTTGGTGATATGGATCGGTTGAGGTACATATCTATAGATTGTTTGTAATGGTCCTTAGATAGGTAGCTTAACTGTTTTTCATCGTCCGAAATAGGTTAAAAAAATATGTTATACTTTCTTCTTTTTCTAGAACTAGTGACACAATGAAAATAGTATATTAATATTGGGCGGAGGATTTTTTGATGTTTTCGACTGTGAACTTATCGCTAGTTTTTATATTTTTTTCTTGTGGTATTTTGAGTTTTATTGTCTAATTTTAGTGGTTATTTTTCCGATAAAGCCCGAGTTCACACGGGTGTTAGATATGTGAATTAAAGTGAATAGTTCCTTTCTAAATACATCAGAAAAAAATCCAAAAATTTTAAACAAAACGGCCATCTTTTGTTTTGTGTGTCAAGTGTTGACAGGTTGTCTGATCACTGACTCTGTGGTGTTGACAATACTTAAAAAAACACTTGACACTAGCAAAATTGATCTCTAAGACATGCCAAATAAAGAAGAAGAAAGATTTTCTGCGGTGCATTTGCCTGACAACTACGTCGCTCTGGTTTTTATATTTTTTCTCGTGTTATTTTGAGTTTTATTGCGTAATTTTGGTGGTCATTTTACCAATAAAGCCCGGGTTCTTGACGCGAGTGTAAAATATGTGAATAGTTAATTAGAGTGAATAGTTCTCTTCAAATTCCATCGTAGGAAATCCCGAGAATTTTCAACAACACAGCCATCTTTTGTTTAAAATTGACTTGACAACTTGCCTATGACTCTGTGACGTTGACAATACTTTTATATAAATACACTTGACACTGGCAAAATTGTTCTCTAAGAGACAGATGCCATAATTGAAGAAGAAGAAGAAGAAGAAGAATGATATTGGTCAACTTACAGTGAAGTTAAGAATAATATCTTATCTAGTCAACTCACGTTTGCAACACTTCAACAGCTATAAACCACCGGCTCGTATACTGTAAAGAAACTCAGTTTATGTGAACACATCAGCAAATACGGTAATTCTTGGAATACGACCAACTTCTAGAATCTAGAACAGTGGTTCCCAATCTCTTTTGTTTCATACACCACTTTCAAAATTTTGCTGGATCCGGTGGACCCCCCTGCATCTAAATTACTACCAATTTCTAAATCTTGAAAAAAAAAAGTGAAGATTAGATCTATCTATCTATGGAAACTTGCGTTGTGGCTGAGTTTCAACGATGATAAACATATTTCGAAAAAAAATCTTTACCATAAATAAATTACCATTTTTTTCTCAATTTATTTTCTTTCTTTTTAGTTCTTCACTATCGAAACCAAGTTAATGCACCCCTGCTTACGATTGTAGACCCCCATTTTTTGTCACGTCCAACGTAGACCCCCGTCGAGTCTGCCGTGAACCCCTGGGGGTCCACCTGGACCACTTTGGGAATCACTGATCTAGAATATAATGTAACTAGCTGATGCCCGCGGCTTTGCACGCGTGGATAACGGTTATCGCGTCTTAAATACTTGACACATTATATATTAAAACCTTCCTCGAGAACCACTCTATCCATTGATGAAACAGCATGACAATTGGTGCAGTAGTTTTTGAGATTATCGCGAACAGACAGATAGACAGACGCGGCGGAGGACTTTGTTTTATAGTAGTAGTTATTTACATCAAAGACGTTTTTGCTCGGAAAAGTGCAAATTGTCAAGTCAATTTTAAACAAAAGAAATCGGGTTTGTTTAAAACTCTGGGTAATTTTCCGATGGATTTAGAATGGAACTATTTATTTGAATTCACATATTTCACACCTTGGAATAATAACCATGAAGATTACACAATAAAACTCACAATAACACGAGAAAAAATATTAAAATTGAGAGACACGGTCACAGTTATAGAACTTTAGAAAAAGTTCAAAATTGTATTCTATGATGTGCAGTAAACTCATGTCACAAGTTGACAAAACTTGGCAAGCTTACGTGGAAATAACAAATGTCAAGAAACCAAATACCTTAACTACCTTCAACCTACCTTACGTGGGTATGTCCGACACTGTTAAATACATAATACGTAAATGGGATCTCCTGCGGTGCATTTGTCTGACAACTACGTCACTCTGGTTTTTATATTATTTCTCGTGTTATTTTGAGTTTTATTGCGTAATTTTGGTGGTTATTTTGCCAATAAAGCCCGGGTTCTTGAAGCGAGTGTAAAATATGTGAATTAGAGTGAATAGTTCTCTTCAAATTCCATCGGAGGAAATCCCGAGAATTTTCAACAAAACAGCCATCTTTTGTTTAAAATTGACTTGACAACTTGACTATGACTCTGTGACGTTGACAATACTTATAATTAAATACACTTGACACTGGCAAAATTGTTCTCTAAGAGACAGATGACATAATTGAAGAAGAAGAAGAATACGTAAATGACATTTTCCGTCCTTTTGCACTGCACGTTCCTTGTGCAAGAAATTGAGCTGCAGTCTCGAATGAAATCTAACCTAAAAAGTTTTTTATTCACTTATTCTTCAGATGCTCCGGTTCTCGAATAAACAACAAGTAGCGCGATCATTAATATTCATAATCTGCCATCTGCCACTTCTTTTGAACAATGAACAATGAAGTTTATTCCCAAGAGCGCCCACTTTATATCCCTGAAGGTTTTTTCGCTGGAACTATTTAATATCTACAAATACTTTTGTAATTGGAAAAGTTTTGAAATAATGAATTACGTGACCGAGTTTCTGATGGTAGAGTTATTTAATTTCACGAAGTCCGATTAATTATTTGATTTTCAATCTTATATCAATGTCATAAATGTCACGTCGGACAGCTGTGTGATTCTGTAAGACCTCATTCTAAACTTCGAATCTGAATCCGCTGTGAGTTTCTAGATTGGCATTCTAAAATAAAAATTGATAAATCGAATTTACACTAGCGCCACTCTTGCGAGCGTGTCAGCGAGTTGAACTAAATTGACGGGGAGATAAAGTATGAGATGACGTAAGGAGTGGCATTCTATACGGTAATTCCCAAGCCACTTCGACGCTCGCTTCGCACTTGAACCCGATTCAAAGTGTCAAATAAATAACGTCTAACGATGTTTGAATTTTACAGAATCGACGTACAGGGGCCTGACTGCGAATTCATAATACATTACCGAATTAGTATGTATTGTTATTTCGTACCATGAACTCCAAAATATAAGACCAAATTCGTAATGGTAAAACCAGCGGTTTTGGTGACGGCGGCATGAAATCGTTCATTCAAACCCTTAGAAAACCGCACCGCGAAGTATGCTTTGACAGCCAGTAGTACTGTTAGCTGTCTGATATTACTGCGGAGACGTCTAATTTAGCGATTTTGAAAAAGTTACTTTTTCTCGGCGGATTCAATATTATTTTGGCTGGGATTATTTAATTACTACAGCAAGAGGATACAAAACAACACCGTTATCGTCTCCTATGCGTCGCCCCGCGCCCGCGGCACGCACGTAAAAAAGGCGGGCAATAATGCTGGGCAATCCACACAGCTTCACCCAGCCCCAAAGTAAGCTACTCAAAGCTTGTGTTATGGGTACTAGATAACTGATATATTTAATACATATTTCATATTGTTTTAAATAAGTTTTAGGACTGACCATTGTACTTGGCACCCGTTTAGATCTCACTTCTTTTGTCGCTGAAGTCAACGACTAAAGCATACTTATTGAACTTGGCTATCATTTCACATTTATGTTTTTGAAGGTATATCATTACTCTTTGTACAGAACTTATTAGTAGAAGTACTTATTCATATATTATTATACTTATACATCTACATACGTGCATGGACGGCTGAAACTATTGGCACATTGTATACATACCTACCTAAGTAGGTAGATCCGACACACTATAATCTTTGCTCTTACTTATATTATAGGCGCTATAAGAGTTCCTAAGAGAATGAATTAATTGAAAAATTATAATAAAAATATATAAATTTACTAGTTTCTGATTTTTTCCTTTGTATTCACCCAACCACCTACCTGGATGCCAAATTTGAACTTTCTAGGTCATCTGGAACTGGGTTAGAATTAACGTCTATAGGTCAGTCAGTGATAAAAATTAGGATTTTTGGACGTTAATATCTAAATAACCGTTTGAGGTGTGATTATGAAATTTGGTGTACTTACTTAGGTCGCAAATATCAATAGATGAGCCAAATTTGACATGTTTACGTGAAATAGTTTTGGAGTTATGAGGGGGTGAAAACTGGCTCCAAATGGTTCGTGTAATATTACACACGGTGCGCGGTTCGCCAGCTTGAACTTGGCTTGACACGCTACCGCGTGTCTAGATTCTTTGGCTAAAGCAAATGGCTCTGACGATGCTGTTAATAATAATAAATGCTGTTTTGGTAGTTTCTAAAATAGCATCTAGGTAAATGGTGTCTCTTTTATAATTCCCCTCTCTCTCTCGCTCTTACTAGATTTTACTTTGGCTAGTTTGGCTACATTGAAAGTTTTTCTAATAACCCATTTCACAGAAATTGCCCCCATTAATGGTTATCACCGTTTTATACTGAGCGACTACAGTACATCTACCATGAGTTGTCACATTTAGATCGGCTGACGTTACTACAGTAGTAATAGTACGTTACTATGACATCTGTCAAAATTGTTACTCATGGTACCATATTCTAGCAAATTAATGAGCGCAAACTATAGTCGCTGTAGTACGCTGTGACGTAGGATAGTTAGCTACGTGAGGTTTTAGTACCCAACTATCCGATAGAGGCGCTGTAGGCAAGTTTTCATACATTTTTTTAACTACAGTCGCTAGCGAGTGTTGATTGTGAAAACTCATGGTAGACCTACAGGTTCTTATTAAAACTACCTTAGAGTTTAAACTTACCGCTCTCAGCAAAAACTCCATTACCGAACTAATCAAAGTACCCAGTTTCTAATTTAAAACTCATTATCCAAAATGCGTCGCCCGACTGCCGACTAACTTTTGGCAATTTGATTCACTGTTCGTTACTTGCAAAAACCTGTCTAGCGAGATGAAGTTACTATTTCCTAAATTTCACCTTGATTGTGTAGGTAGCGAACGAAAAAAACACGAGATATTAGAATCATCTTACTTCTTATCTTTTGGCCTCTGTGCACTACTCACGTTATGTGGGGTCAGCACGATATGTGATCTTCTATTTTCCTCTGTGTATAGATACGGCTGAGCATAAGAAACTTTATTTCATCGAATTTCTTCTATTTTCTCCCATGCACTTACCTGCACTGCCGTTAAGCTTCCGCTAGAGGCGCTCTAGATAACTATGTAATTGAATAATTAGATGCTAATAGCTAATAGTATAATCGAGACTGACTTTATATTGAGTACTGCTAGCTACTGTTTGATTATATAACTATTCAAATCTATAGATAATAATAACAGTAATTACTTACTGTGTATATTTATCTTTGGCTTCAACGCGTTCTGAAAATGCCAAAGTTGTTGAGAGGCTGTGAAATAAGTATCTAAAGTTATACTCGTAATATGATTGATGTTATCCATCAGAAGTCGAAGCAAAAATTATTTTCTATAAAAAACCGCTGCCGTCATTTGACGGCCCCATTCTCTTGAACAAGTGATAGTGCAATAAACATACTGTACCTACTTATGTTGACAGCGAGACAGTTTTACATTCAATATAGATTTAAGTAAAAAATAAGGATCTATCATGTACAACCTATAATATAAACAATTGGGTAAATAAACTACTAATCATAAAATAAGTTATTTCATGATTAATTAATCGAGTGAAGTATTAAATCATTATGAAAATCGCGTGCCACGTTTTTTACAGACTTTCGTCTGATGGGTTCATCCGCAAGGTAATTACATGAAGTTATAGCCTATGTTCTTACTGAAAGTTCATTATAAGCATTGTTGAAAACATTTTTGAAATCGGATGGGTAGTTTCAGAGATTACCACCTACAAAAAAACTATACCTCTTCATAATATTAATATAAAAATGTCAAAAAGCGGTCGCCGTTTACTAAACAATTTTATACTCATCACTGTCACATTTATTGCGAAAACTTTATCATTCGCAAAAATTAGAGCGAGATATTTATGGCGTCATTTGCCTTTCATTTTAGTACTTTGACATTTTTGTTTAATTTTTACGGTTAGCGAGTAAATTATGATAATGGTGGAATAAGCGTAATTTGTATAGGGATATTTTCTTCTAATGCTTCGACTGTAAACTTTATCGTTCTAGTTTTTATTTTGTTTGATTTTGAATTGAATTTTGTCCGACACTTTTTTTGACAACGGGATGAGTCAACCGATTCAAAATATGCATTAGGTCAACACATCCCGCGGGATGAGTTGACATCGGCCTCAGTTGACTAAAGAGTCACCTTACCGCGGTAGTGTCTCTGCCTTTTACTCCTAAGTCTTCTTCTTTGTCGTTGGTTTGAGTCCAATAGTGAAACACTGGATTTTTTTTAAATAACGTATGTGCGCTATATTTACTCTCAAAAGGTGAAAGAAAACATTGTGAGAAACCCGTATATCGTAAAGCTTAAAAAAGCAAACAAAAAGTGCAGGAAATTAGTCACTTAGACGCACAGACTAATGTGGTATAACTAGTTTTTCAAACTAATGTGGTTAAAGGTAACCACATTAGTTTGAAAAACTAGTTATTAATCATCATCATTCATCATTCTCCTGCCCTTATCCCACGTAAGTGACTTAAAAAATAAAGAAGAGTCGAATTATGTAAACAAGCCAATAATTCACATTGTTCAAGCATACTCTGTTTATGTTTGAATCATAGATTCTAGAGTCTATGGTTCAAGCATAATCTGTCTATGCTTGAATCATAGATTCTAGAGTATATGGTTCAAAAAATACTCTGTCTATGCTTGAATCATAAATTCTAGAGTCCAGAATTCAAGTTGAAATTGGAACATAGACCGCATTCCAAGTTCCTAGCCTCACTCCAAATAGAAACCTAATTAAAGTTCTCTAACTGAATGTCTATGCAATCACAACGCTCGTCAAACCGGTTTTTGAGACTTCCTTTAGCACTAGTTAAAGACTAGTTTATTCCAAATGTCAAAAACTAAATGCTTAAAGTCCTTGTCACAGAATTCATTCTATATTATTTTTTTACTTGACTGCGAAAGAGGAATTTAATGTGTTTGGGGTGTATGTATGGTATTATGTAAGTTTTATGGACTTTAATTTGCGGATACGCGGCAAAAAATCCAATATGGTGGACATAGTGGTTAATTTCAATTACATAAAGTCGGGTTTTTTTATTTTTTAAATAAATACGAGTACTTACTTACTTGTTTCACTACAAAATTTGGTGTCAGGCAAAGTTTTAAATCAAATTCTAAATATTTTCATCCAAAAAATCACGAGGATCATTTGGAACAGTCTGTTGCTGTCATGAAGAGAGCTTGATACCGTCTTGACGCTCTTATATTGCAATGCTTCTGTTATTGACTATTATCTAACAATGTTTTAACAAGTGCACTTATAGAAATTGATTTAAACTCTTCCGCATCTTCGATTCCATTCGATTAAATTAGTTTCATTCGACAATATAAAAACTGGTGCTAAACACCTGTTATTTCTTTGACTCAGTTCAAAGGTTGCTTTCTGCCGCGTTTTCTTTTAAAAGTAGCTATTGACCGCGATCGTAGCGTTGGTGTATCATGTCTTTTCACATACACACTACAGTGTCATTAGGTGCTAAACGTGTGTTCAGTGTGTCATCGGCTGGTGTTTTACGGAAAAGGTAGGTAAATAGTTTTGAGGTTGCATGTGTATGCTACCTTTGGCTTAGAGAATTGCTTGACTTTTTATTGGCGAGTGGACGGGTGGTGAACGCCTCTGCATTGTGTTTAGCTTATTAGATATTTATTGATTGAATAGTACTCAATATATGTCTGTACTTTTAATATTTTGTAATGTATTTTCGCAAAGTTATTTCTGAATCATTTCACTTTATTGGGTATTAAGCAGTGAATGGTATTAGATAATGTTCGAACTTGTCTCTAACTTTTAGATTTGACAGGTCAAACCTTTTAAAAAGTTCATTTCTTGAGGCGATGTTTACCTTGGCATGAAAAAAAGTTATAATAATTATGAATATACATACTTAATTGATTTTTCATTTATTTTGTAGGTAATACGCGGGATTATTGATTTGAAGCTCTGTGCCTTATTGGTAGTTCCGAGTGTATATGAAAAGGCCTTTATATCGGTAATACCACAGAGTGAATAACAGTTAAGTATATTGCTAGTTTCCTTTGAAATGGATGCTACAGTTTATTTACACAAAACTTGCAATACTTTTCAAGTGCCCTAGAGTGCTCGAGAGGAATAAAACCGTAAATACCGGTTATTTATCCGGTTTTAATAACGTTTCTAAGATAACAATTTTAAAAGAATTATATTTCTTGAGACTTGCTACCACAGATTAAGGTTAGGTGGTATTGTCGTTCTAATAGTAGGTCATATTTAAAAAAAAAATTGATTTCTAAAGTAAGTACTTATATTTTTATAGATAGTCCGACGTACCTACGTCTAAATATTATATTTTGCACATACACATTACGTGACAGGTTACAAGCTTATGGCTCAATACAAGAATATTATAATGATATACCTTAGATTTTTCATTTTTTTTATAATAAGACGTACCTAGTTTTACGTTTGAAAAGGATAGAGATACCTTTTCCCAGCAGTTAGAGACGAACGCAAAAAGAAAAACTTGTTTTTTTTCATATAAATTTGACATAGGCCGGCTATGAATTAGGTATCAAATATGAGAGGATTCAATATGGGCCCTCTTATCTTCAAATCATCCTAATCCAATTTTATAAGACCCGGAATTTTTGCTCGAAAGGGAAAAATCATTAGGAAATTGGTATTATTTCCTGGAAAACTCATAGCAATTTATTATAACGTTAGACAGAGAGATGACATTTAATATTGAAAACCTGAGACGCAAGATGTGACAATCTCACTAGACCCCCTTTTTGTCATTTTTAGCGCATCTTGCGATGGTAAAATGATATTTATATAAAGGTGTTGTATAAGACTGCCCAGTTTTTATTAGCTACGAGCGGAGATGAATATATGACCTTTAATTTGATACCATAGCATCTTTACAATTGTAATTCCTGGTTCTTTAAATGGTATCTAAACACCATTAATTTTCGTAATTTCACCCTTAAATATCCAATTCCAAAACAAAAATTACATCGAGATTTTGAACTTGGTTAGGTAGATCGACTATGTAACAAAATGTTTTATAAAATAACGTTATTTAGAATTATTTATTATATTTTATACGTTAAGTTCGATTTTCGACTTTGATTTTGACTAGGTGTGGTAGTTCTAAATAAGAAGTTGACAAAATAATCTCAAAACCCATCATTAGACCAATTGTTGAGAATTCATGTATCTATTTATAAGTAGTTACAAGTGTATATGTATAAAGTTACCGCAAAAAACTCATGCTGAACTTTGCCCTCTCTTATTCAATTCACTCGAATACATTTTCAGGGTTCCCTACCTCAACACCAAAAAACTAAACCTGGAAAACAACGGAAAAATCTAAAATCGCTATATCCTCATAGCTCAGTCGGTAGCGCTCTGCCTTCTACGCTGTAAGTTGTGGGTTCGATCCCCACCAGAATTAACATTTGTGCGACGAACTCAGATGTTTGTTCTGTGTCTAGGTTTATGTGTTCTTTGTATCTACGTATTAAAAGTTATCTGGTTTCCATAGTACAAGCTTTGCTTAGTTTGGAGCTAGATAGCGTTGTGTGAACTGTCCACCAATATTTATTTAGATTGGAATAACAATATAATAATAATAATAATAATAATAATGAAGCTTTATTTGGTTCCGTACAAAATCAGTTCTTTAAAAGTTAAGTACAAAAAAGATTAATAATTAAATGTTTTGATTAGCTTGATATTTGTGCGGACCCCCTTTGGGTAAAAGCCTCCTCCAAGGCGTGCCATTTTTCTTTGTCGCTAGCTACTGTTAGCCAACTACGACCCGCCGTCTCTACTATCTCGTCCACCCATCTGGCGCTAGGTCTGCCTCTATTTCTAGTGCCTCGTGGCCCAGACCAAGTCGTCACTCTCTTTGTCCATCTGCCGTCTGTGTACCTAGCCATGTGTCCTGCCCACTTCCATTTCCTGACTAGCGAGAAGGATAGAGCGTCAGTTATTTTTGTCTTCTTACGAATTTCTGTGTTCCTGACTTTGTCTTTTAACTTTATACCTAAATAACTTCTCTCCATTCTTCTCTGAGTCGTCTGGATTTTATTCCTGGATTTACGATCAAGGATCCAAGTTTGGCAGCCATATGTGAGACATGGCAGTATTTCAGAATCCATAACTATTTTTTTTGTTGGTAACGGGAGCTGTGATTTGAAAATTTCCTTATGACTGATATGGAATAACAATAGAATAGTGAAATTTGCGAGAACTTTAAAGACTTACTATTTGGAATCCGTGGAGCGTATCTCGCTCACACTTGTCCATTTTTATTGTTCTGCCTATTCGCTCGAATAAGCTAACTGGCGGTAGCACAGTAATAGGATCAATTAGATTGTACGGCCATTGTTGCGGTGCCGGGAATCGAGCGGGCTCATCGGGTATGCATTAAACTGATTAACTGATACGGTCAAATATAGCACTGCTAGTGTAGTGGTAGCACCCCTGCCTCTCGATCCAAAGATCGTAGCTTCAAACCTGGTCGTGCACCAATGAGTTTTTCTATTCAAAAAAATTATGTGCGCAATGCCAGTGCTCTTTTACGCACGAAGGAAAACATCGTGATTAATACCTATAATAATAAAAATTATAATAATATTTTTTATAATAACAACAATACCCTTTATGACACACACTTTTGAATTTTCAGTTCTAGGGTATGCCGGTTACCTCACGCTGTTTTCCTTCACCGTATAAGCGCACATAATATTTTTTGAATAGAAAAACTCATTGGTGCACGACCAAGTTTAAACCCACAACCTTCGGATTGTGAGGCAGGAGCGGTACCACACCACCAGTACTCTCATCATGTTACGGAAGCAATAATCTTGAACTTACAAATAGAAAGGGATTTGACTTTCGTGATTCACGCCGATCGTATTATAACACAATTTGCCTAAAAAATCCCATACCCTCGTCGTCTTCGACGTTTACACAAAGACATAGTAATATAAAGGTGGTATAAAGGCATTCCGAAAGGCGGCTTTGTACCATAACCTATAGATCGTGAAGCTTGTACGCAAAGCTTGTTTGAGATCTATTGTAAAGGTTTTAATAACATAATATGATATTTACTTAAATATCATATGTTATTAGAGAGATAGAAAGCTGCTAGAATCAACCAAAAATTTGAAGATGTGTGTCATAGTTTAGTATTCTTATAAGCGGCGATGGGCTAGCAACCTGTCTCGTACGGAATACTAATCACTGTGCAAAATGTGAACATGTGCCAAATATCATGTTTGGACGTGCCTCTGACTACCCTATTTAGATATCCTCAAAGATTTAAGTCACTAAAGGTCTGAGGAGATTATGTTCTTTTGTACTCATGTTTTTTTTTCGTCAATGACGAACGTGTGTGAACAAGCCCTAAGTTGGAATTTTCTCAGTAAACTGTAATGTCAATTGCAAATACATCCACGATTTACTCTGGAGACCAGTTTGATCAAATAAAAAGTACTTATTTGACATCGAATATGAAAATGTGTATCTAATGGGAACCCACCCCAACTCGAACGAGGTCGACGCTTTACGAATGGCACGCTTCAGCAGTAAGCCAAAATCCTCCAAATGCGTGTTTATTGCACTACTGGATATGTAGGCTGTGATTTTCTAACATTGAAGTTTATTAACTAAATAATATCAATGGCCAAAAATGCTAATTTTTTGAGTAAAATCTTAAAGATACTGCCAGTTAATCATGTATGAGTATTTATATATCAGTACCTGTACGTCGATTCTGTAAAATTCAAGCATCAACTCGCATCTCACATCGCAATTCACTCTCACTTCGCCTAGGGTTCAGAATGACATATGATATTGACCTTTTTATTTGACTCTTTGAATCGAGTTCGAGTTCGAAGCGAGCGTCGAAGTGACTTGGGAATTACCGTATAGAATGCCCTTCTTACGTCATCTCATACTTTATCTGTCAAAATCTCCCCGTCTATTTAGTTCAACTCGCTGACACGCTCGCAAGAGTGGCGCTAGTGTAAGTTCGAATTATCAACCGAGTTTTTAGAATGCCAATCAAGAAACTCACAGCGGATTCAGATTCGAAGTTTAGAATGAGGTCCTTACAGAATCACTAGCTGACCCAGCAGACTTCGTACTTATTTAGAAAACTTTTGTATGGGAAATAGAAAAGGGCTATTTCTAGGGTTTTCCCGGCAATTATTCGAATTTTTCTTACCTTTTAAACCTTCCCTAGACCGCCACGAACATTTCAAAACCAAAATAAGATAAATCCGTTTAGCCGTTCTCGAGTTTTAGCGAGACTAACGAACAGCAATTCATTTTTATATATATAGATAGATAGATAGATAGATTAAGTATAACGTATAAAATCATATGTTGTTGCATATTGCATGACTTAAAACCGTTCTCTCATGACCTAAGAGTTTATCCTCCGTAATATAGCGAATATTACTCGTCCCATAAACCTACTTGTATCTAATATTCATTAGAAATGGCGGAAATATTCGTGGCCTCCGGAAAATTCATTTGAAGAATATGATAAATTCCAAACAAGGTCTTTATTACTATTTCCGTCGTATGAGTTGGGAGTAACTCTAAGAAACTGCTCCATTTAATATCTACTAACTGCTATAAACTGTGAAAAACGTGAGAATCTACCAGTTATAACTTTTTTAAATTTTGACTGACTCGTAGCTCTGCCTTCTGTGATGTCAATACGTACATAGAATACATAATAACACTTAGGTGTGTATTCGTCTCTCAGCACCATTATAATTTTACAAAATACATTTTTTTTGCTTTATTATTCAGGCAGGGTTTCGATCGCGTCTACCGTACCCCTTGACGAAATTATTAATATAGATATTTTGTTTTCATCTGAAACTGAAACATAGGTAATGGCGTTGTCATAAATCCGGTATACCTTGTAAAATACACGATATAATTTATTTATTGTTTCGACAATTATTGCATCAAATTTAAAATCACTATAATTATCAAACTAATTTCTAAGAAAGCGATTGCTAGACACTGAAAAGAAGGCACCCCTCAAATTTCAGCTCCCTCAAATCTACAGCTTAAGTTAGACGATCATTATCAGTCGGTTACCTAAATATTTTATATATTTAGAATAAACAAATCCCCAGACAATGACAAGCCTAAACAATTCTATTTTTATATCAAAATACTTCAAAACACAGGCTCTATACAATTCGTAGTTGTTCTTTGATATCTGTTACTTAACTATTTGTTCCAACTTGCTGGGTTACATCTACGATAAGGTTTCATACTTCGGGTTTTTCAGGGTTTCACAAGCCAGTGTTCCTTTGGCAGTGTCCTCTCCGAAGACTGCCAAGGCATCTCTGATATCTCTCAAACTGGGCTCGATGGGCAGCCGGGAGAAAACAAAAACCTCTCCATTGTCACAATCTCGCATCAGGAGAAGATTCTTTACCACCAGCCATTGGTTGCTACTTTGCTCAAGAAGAGTCACTGTATCACCTAAAAAAAATGATCACGACTGTAATCTGCAGGCTCGGTTGACATCTCCTCGGATTTTTCTTTGAGAATATCTAAAGAGGGTAGACAGACGCACGTCCAAACATGACATTTGGTACATGCCCACATTTTGCACAGTAGTTAGTATTCCGTACGTGACAGGTTGCAAGCCCATCGCCACTTATAAGAATACTAACCTATGACACACACCTTTGATTTTTGATTCTAGGGTATGCCGGTTTCCTTACGATGTGTTTTTCCTTTAAGCTATGAGCTAAACGCTATTGCGGGTTGAACGCCACTTTATATATATTTGTATATTCATACAGATCAGCTGGGAATTTAGCGCTTTCGGAGGAAGTCTCAAATATACCGTTTTAGCTAGGCAGTAACAATAAATTAATATTATCATAGAAGCATTTACCGATTTCATCTCTTCGTACAATAACGTTCCTAAAAACCCCCTTGTCCGATTTCGTGCCTTGTAGGAAGTGTCTCTGTATGGAACTGCTGGTCCTCCGTGCGCTGGATGTTACTTCATATCGGCAGTTCCTCCAGTCGACAGTGCCATTGAAATCCCCGTACATATCTCTATACGAACTGCGATTCTGAAATTGACAGATTCTGATTTAGAAATTCTTATTTTTTGAACACTCTTCAACCATTGGACCCTATCTATTAATGCATCTCTTGAAATTGGCTGCATATAATTTGGCATTTTCTGTATTTGATAGCCTGAATAAGGTTTGGGCAAAAAAAATGAGCGAGATAAAGTTGGTCGTATCAGCTAGTAAAAATATAAATTTAGTGTTGCCCACACACATAGTCGACACACAAAAAAAGAAGTTTTGAAAAGCTTTCTAAACGCATTAAATTCATATCTAGACCTTTCAACATATACTCGTATGAGAGAACTCGTCAAAATGAAATCAATCTTTTACAAATAAATTCACCCGCCTATCCCTATTTAATAATTCATTTCATGAAACGTACCTCAACAGATGTTTTCTTTATATAAATTTTGATGCAGGACAGTGTTTCAGATGCTTTATAAAAAGCTATTTTCCATACGTCGTCCACCATATTTTCAAAATTGCTTTCTGGTCCTTCTTTAAAAAATTGACACTCGTTGTTTTGTGTTTTTTGGTCTGTTTTATCTGCTGCTTCTACTGTTGTATTTTCTATAATGTTTTCGGTTGTTTTTTCTGTCTCTTCTGTACATTTTATAGTTTGTTTTTTTTCTTCTTTCCGTTCTGTTGGTAATTTTTCAATAGTATCCACGTCACTCACCCACCCAGGGTCGTCTTCATCATCATCAATCATTTGTCGTTTTTCCATCGTATTTTGCGAGCCCTTCACCATGGTGTCTTTGATCATTTCTTTCAAGTTACAATCACAACACTTCATAGTCTTCAAGCAAAGCAAGATGCAAATAGAAATCTTCCAAATGTCTGCCATTTTTTATCGAATTAAAACTATACACAGATCTAATCGCAACAGCTGAAAGATGATACTGGCTGAATTAATAGTTTCGATCTTTATTTAAATTTGGCCTTGTTATGAGATATTGGGTCATTGTTATAGCTTTCGCCTTAAAAAATAGTAAACATGATTGTTGTGTGAGCCCATAGACAATAGATACGCTAAGTTGTAAGATGACTAGTACTGATATAGATTATAATTTGATACATCAGACGCTCGCTAAGGCCGGTTCCTCACGTGTGGGCGAGACATTGACACGACTTTCGTAATTCCTGTTTTTTTTTTCAATGCAATGGCTAGCTTCTAGTATGATCTCTCTCTAACTAAACGCGTCTTTATTTACAAATGGTTATGTCTGAAACTGTCTATTTTATTCTTCCAAATCCAGTTGTTTCAATGCTAGGTATAATGCAATTACGGTCGTTAATAAAGCTAGAAGTTTTTTAGGAAGCTGCAGCACATAAACCTTACTCGTGAACCCAACTAAGCTTGCAGAGTTTGTAACTGTGGGTAGTTAGAAGCGCGGAAACTGAGGCGCGCTTAAACTTTAGCATGCATTCACGGTACGTATTACTCATATACTGGCAACGTGCCCTGACTTTTTTTGGAGAGACCTTATACTGAAAAGGTAATTTTGGTTGTAAAATTGTACTCTTTAGAAGGGGGAGTTCTACCCATCCCAATTAAATGAGAAAAGTCAATGCTAACAAAAATATCATATTTTGTTATAAGCAAATAAAGATACGTCACCTGGTTTTGGGGTAAAAAAGTATAAGGTCCAATTTCACCAAACTGTCGTTGGCAAAGAATTACTGATCAGGCATCAAAATTAATAAGAATGTTAAAGTATCGTTATCTATTTTACGTCATTTAATTTTAAGGAAGATAATCCATCTAAGTAAAATTAGTCAGATGGAACATGGTGGTGGAACAGAAAACCACTTTAACAGGCGATTAAAAGGATAACAAGCTGTTACTTTAATTAACGGAGCATGGTGAAACTAGCCCTAAGTCAGTTGATATTGGCGAAGTGGTCACCAAAACGATGGTATAGTAGTTTTGCCAAACATCCGTTTTATTACCACCGACATCAAAGAATAAAAAATGCTTCATTGAAAATTCTAGTTTTCTAGTTGAAGGGAACGTAGATTCTCCAACTATTCTTTGAAACCTAATAAAAAGTTTTAAGCATGTTGAAGGCAGTACTTGAATCACCTTGAATTACTTCCTTCAGTTGGAAGTACGTGAACGGAGCAGTTGATATAATAAAGAAAAATGTAAGGCTCTCAACTCCAAAATACAATATCTGATTGTGTCCGTGCATCATAATAAACTTTATATGGTAGATATCTATCTATATCTATTTATCTATTTAATAAAATTGATATAATAAAATGAGAAAATGTGTCTGTACTTTTGATATTAAAATTACCTAAAAAAGACATACTACTATGCATAAAACAAGCGTTTTTGAATAAACTGTCGTAATCATGTACCTACTCGTATGTATGCAAAAAAGTAAAACAATAAAAATTAAATAATTAAGGAATGATTTATTGCAAAAAATTCAAAAACCCGACTAAACGTAACTGAACATAACTTTTTACACAGATTTTTGCCATTTTGTATTATCTATTATCACTCTTGTGATTCAGACGAATCCAAAAACATTACCCACACATTACCCACCATCTTCGCTTCGCAGTCGGATAAAAAAGCATTAATCAACCGAAGTCGTGGAAGTTCCTCTAGTATAAAATGTATCATTCAAAGCTTAACGTTTTAATCTACATCCCAACTTAATAATGGTCACAGAACCGCGCTATAACACTTACTTTTTATGGTATTCAGACTATATGGTCCGCTTTAAGAAAATGGCGGACTCGAGGAGTCACTAGTCGTGAACATTCTGAATAAGAACCTCTTTAGAAATGTTGTTTATACCGTTTGGGGCGGTTATTTATGTTGTAAGATTCAAACGTGCCACTTTTGCCTAAAATCAGCGATTTATTAGCCGATTCCCGTCAGTTTCCCAGCAACTTTATCGACGTTAGATATTACTTGTTTGAATAATCCTACTTCAATAAAATGCTACAGTTTATATCAAGTATTTGGATGTTGTTTGTAGTTTCTCTTCTTTCGAACCATTCTTCAGCGGCTAAATGGATTTGAATAAAACTTGTAATAAATATGTCAGTTTTCTATAGCGGCAATATATTGGCAACCATTTGTCCAGTCATATAATACGCAGGCAAAGATTGGTTTGTATAGAAATAAATTACCTAGCAATACACCTATGCTAAAACTTAGCAGGTTCTCGTGCACTGAAACTGGTAGGAAATCAATGGATATCTAAAATATCTAAGGCATGCTTGAATTATTAAATGGCCGCACTGAAGTAGATCCATTGTTGTGAAGACAAGGAAAGGCACTTGGCCTCATCTAGTGAGTCGCCTTCGAGGTATATTTATGTAGTTAGTAAATAATGCCTATAAAATATAATAAGGATTGTGTGAATGTGAAGGTATCGAATACATGGCGAGTATGCCCACACAGTGAAATTACGCCGTGAACGTGGCTCCGTCCCGTGACAAACACGCGTGACAACAAACCTTATGAAAAGCATAGACATTTTTTATGTGGTTTAATATGTGTGGTTTAACTTTGAATGATAGAGTAAAGAACAGTGTGATAAGAGAACGTTGTGGAGTGAAAGAAGACGTAGTGATGAAAATTGAGAAGGGTATGCTAAGATGGTTTGGGCATGTAGAAAGGATGGATGAAAGGAGAATGACGAAACAGTTGTATAAGGCGAGTGTGAATGGAACAGTTGGAAGGGGAAGACCACGGCGTACGTACCTCGATCAAATTGGGGACGTACTAGAGAAAGGCCAGGTCCAGAGTACCCTTAACCGACGCACATGTATGAAGAATGTAATGAGAGTGAATGAAGCAAAAGAAGTATGTCAGGATCGTAGCAAGTGGAGATCCGTGGTCTCTGCCTACCCCGTTGGGAAACAGGCGTGATTTTATGTATGTTTTTTTTTTTTTTAATATCACCTGAATTATTTTTACCAGTTTTTTATAAAACCAAATTACTACCACCAATATTTTTACTACTCACTTAAATCTGCCCGCCGAATATAATGTGGCAACGCGAACTCAAACAATAATTTTGGTTTGCTAACAAAACATTTGCACAAGTTTTGTTTTTGCCGTGGTTAAGGCCTCTGCTGAAATATTCATAAATATTACAACTCAGTTTGGAATAATCATCAGGTAACGACCATTAGGGAAATTCTCTAGAATGAAAACCTTGTTTTTAAATATTTCAAAACTATGTTCAAATGTATGCCTGTACAACCTATCTTTACCTCACCGTGAAATCGGCATAAATGGCAAATTTCAACCTTATGTCAAAGAAATAACTTACATTAGTCGACGCTTTATACGAAACCGACATTTGCGACAAATCACCATAATATATTACAAAAACGTACGGAAATGCAAATGCTTCGTACAAAACACCGTAAGATTAATACCACCTTTTCAGTGGAGCAACCCTAATTTAGGTGATTGATTACAGCACCATTTTAGTTGTAGGGACAAGCCGGATCCAGATCTTTGTTGGGACATTATTTTGTTTATCTCAGGAAGTCACGTTTATTTATTACATAACGGACTTACCGGTAGTGGTTTTAATTTACCGTAAGATGTACATAATGCACCTGGAAATGACTTGGGTGAATCAAGTCTGCTAAATAGTGTACTCAGTGCACCTGGTTAATAACTCCAGATGAATTAAGTTTTTATTTAGGTATACGGCCCCGTATTTTTGCAATTTTAACTGCAACTTCAGTTTCTGGAGTACAAAATAAACAAAGCGCGTGCTTCTCTTCTTTATCTAGAACCTTTATAAAATATAGCCTGTGTTCTGAAAGTTCATTCTAAACATTGGTGAAATAATTTTTAAAATTGGATAAATAGTTTTGGAGATATACCTCCTACATACAAACAAACTTTACCTCCTTATTATATAAGTGTAGAATACAGCACTGCGTCTTCAACTACATTTTTTGCAACTTCACTCTTGCATTTCCATCTAGGTACATAATATCTTTTGTAACTTCACTTTCATGCGTGACTTGCAATCGCATTTCATTATCATCATCACGCTTCCACTGCTAGACGTGCTGTGACTGTGACTGTGGCACTGAGACCAGTGTTTGACTTCTCATCCATTTTCTACGCACCGCCTTTCGTAATTCATCGTTCCACCTGGCACCGGCTCGATTCACACAATTTTTATAGCAAGTTATGGGCTCTGCTGCGTAACGCCAAATAAATAATCCCGCAATTTCCTTCCTCAAACACTATTTTATTTACAAACAACTCCCGTAACTGTTTACAAAATAAAAATAACATTTAAAACCTCGTAATTGGCATCATTATTTTTTCCTCGTCAGCGTCGGTAGCTCTCGAGCTGGCGTGAATAATTGTGAATGCTGTGACAGCTGTTGCCATGAACGTCGAGTCTTTTATTCTGAGGCTGGCTATTCATGCGAGACAATGTCGCGATACACATATCTCACAGTATCCCCTCAATTCCCACGGTACTAAAGCTGCATTTGGTCCACACGGTATTCAAGATATTCCCTATTGTGGTGCGTGCATTTTTAACCTCCTTTGTGGTGCGTGCATTTTTTTATATTTAGCAACGGATCGTGTACATTGCAAAGAGCGGCCCATAACCAGCAGTGGGTGATGATTATGTAGCGAGGGACCAATGTTCAGTGGAGAAGGAAGATAGATGGCGGTGCTAAATTTATTCTATGTGGGTAAGTATTATAAAAATAGTGTACACAAGAGTAAAATAAGTTATGTGGTTGCCCTAACTTACGTTAAGTTTAACTAGGGTTATTTAAATTATGTATATTATGATTATATGCAGCGCTGTGTGAAATGTCCACTAATATTAATTTATGAATGAAACTTTAATCTAAGGTATAAAATATCTAGCCGGATAGTCGCCTATTGAATTCACGGCTTTCCTGAGTAAGTACTGTGACTGATGAACAGAAGGTGAGTTGTAAAAATGCAGGCACTTGTTTGCCGCGAATGAGTCGTATTTTTCCCTAGGGTCATATAATGTGAAATAAAAACATAGTTAACAATTTTTTTGTCGACATCTCTGATATCTATTTATCTTTGAGATAAAGGGATAGCCAAAGTTTACACATATTGGGCATATAACCCACTTTTTGCAATGTAATAAACTAGCTGTCCCGCCCGCGACTTCGTTCACTTAAAGTAGGTATCTAAACTGAGTTTCAAACAAACCACACTAATAAAAAAATCCCATAAATAACTTTGACATCCAATTTTACCCATTTTAGAGGGCTATTTTGAAATATCCAGGAATACGTTTCCATTTATTTTGCATTTAAAGTATCCAAACCAAAACTAAGACCAATCACACCACCCTTTAAAAAGTAAGTACCCATAAAAACATTGACCCCACATTTGACCCCTTTTTGAAGGTCATATTGAAAAATCCTGAAACACTTTGTTCATTCATTTTGTATTTACAGTACACAAAGTTTCAGACCAATCGCACCACCCGTCAAAAAAATCCCATACAAACATTGACCCCTTTTTTACAGTTATATTGAAAAATCCTGAAACAGAAAACAAAGTTTCAGGCCAATCGCAGCACCCGTTAAAAAATTCCCATACAAACATTGACCCCCTTTTTTAGAGTTATATTGAAAAATCTTTTAACATGAAATTAAGTTTCAGACCAATCGCACCACCCGTTAAAAAATCCCATACAAACATTGACCCCCCCTTTTGACCCCCTTTTTAGAGTTATATTGAAAAATCCTAAAACACGAAATTAGGTTTCAGACCAATCGCACCACCCGTTGAAAAGTTCCTATACAAATATTGACCCCCATTGACCATTTGACCCCCTTGTTTTAAGGTTATATTGAAAAATCCTGAAACACGAAACAAAGTTTCAGACCAATCGCACCAGGTTAAAAAGATCCCATACAAACATTGACCCCACATTTGACCCCTTTTTGAAGGTTATATTGAAATATCCTGAAACACGTGTCCGTTCATTTTGTATTTACAGTACATAAACAAAATTTCAGACCAATCGCTCCACCCGTTAAAAAGTTCACATACAAACATTGACCCCACATTTGACCCCTTTTTGAAGGTTATTTTTAAAAATCCTGAAACACGTGTTCATTCATTTTGCATTTACAGTACACAAACAAAGTTTCAAGCCAATCGCACCACCCGTTAAAAAGTTCACGTACAAACATTGACCACACATTTGACCCCTTTTTGAAGGTTATATTGAAAAATCCTGAAACACGTGTTCATTTATTTTGCATTTACAGTACACAAACAAAGTTTCAGAACAATCGCATTACCCGTTAAAAAGTTCCCATACAAAAATTGACCCCACATTTGACCCCTTTTTGATAGTTATATTGAAAAATCCTGAAACACGTGTTGATTAATTTTGCATTTACAGTGCACAAACAAAGTTTCATGAAAATCGTTCCACGCGTTAAAAAGTTTCATACTAACGTTTTCACCCTTTTTCACCCCCTTAGAGGTGGAATTTCCAAAAATCCCGTCTAAGTGGGTGGTTTTGTTATAAAAGGAACCCACCTTTCAAATTTCAGCTTTCTAGCTTCAGCGGTTTCGGCTGGGCGATGATAAATCAGTCAGTCAGTCAGTCAGTCAGTCAGTCAGTCAGTCAGTCAGGTTAAGCTCTTATATAGATATAGATTTAAATCGACCGCCAAAAAACGGTCTCCGGTTCTAAGAAATAAGTTTTATGAGTGTTTCTGGCGTCTCTGTAGTACGTTTTATAAATTGCCCTCTAAAACATGCACCAACTTAAGTTTATAACCTTAATATAAAGGCGCTAGAACTGAAATTATATTGCGAGGGGTGAATAAGGAGGTTAAATTTGTTTTTTATTACAAGTAACAATGACGTCCAATATGAGATTATATTCACAAGTTTTAATTAAATATCCTGATATCTATGACCGTATGGCCAGTGATATCAGTACGTCGATTCTGTAAAATTCAAACATCAACTCGCATCTCACATCGCTATTCACTCTCACTTCGCATAAGACGCTTTTTATTTGACACTTTGAATCGGGTTCGAGTAGGAAGCGAGCGTTGAAGTGACTTGTGAATTACCGTATAGAATTCCACTTCTTACGTCATCTCATACTTTATCTGTCAAAATCTCTCCGTCAATTTAGTTTAAATCGCTGACACGCTCGCAAGAGTGTCGCTAGTGTGAATTTGAATTATCAACCGAGTTTTTAGAATGCCAATTAAGAAACTCACAGCTGATTCAGATTCGAAGTTTAAAATGAGGTCTTACAGAATCACACGGCAGATGAAGTTTTGTAGTAATTATTTTGACTCTCTACCGTGTCTTAGTGCGGGTGTTGAAAGTTTATGAATCTTTATTTCGTTTAGTTTTCTTTCATCCTTATCTGTAGTGCCCTAACGGAAACTAACGGCAGTGTACAAAAGTATGGAAAATAACAAAAATAAAGAAAAAAAAGTTTTGTAAATCATTTGTACTAAGCCCCTTGAAAAACATAAAAAAATAGGTATTTGTATCTACTTAGTGGTCCTATAAGTGACCAAGACATAGTCACAGAGTCACACAGAGCAATCCAAAACTTTAAAACTTCAGCAGGTAATGAAGCTGCAAAGACGTAATATAATTCAGTCGACCTAAATGATCAGTCAGCCATTGGCATCTTGCCATAAGAGCATTTTTCTCCATTATCTTTTCAAAAGCGGAAGCTACCGTATCTCAGGTATATTACGGAGAGAAAATGATATAAGTATTTAGATGTGATAGTCACTGCTGTTATAGAAACGAAGGCTTAATATTTTCGATTGTTCGAATAATGGTTCGTATTAGGATGGTATGAGGTAAAGGCCAAGTTGTGAAAATAAATGTACACAAGACTTGTAGAATTTTTTTAAATTTATTTTAGGAAATTTATCAAAGACTGTCAAAAACGTTTTCTTGTTTAAAACAAAACATGTATGAGATTATTTAACACGTTTCGTTTTGTTGACTGATGTAAACGTGGTAACTGATAAAATATTTATATATATATTTGTAAATACTTACAAAGATGTATAGAAGAATGTTATGAATGTGGATGGATATAGCGGTAGAGTTAGTAGACCAAAGAAATCTTTCTTGATGGACGGTGTGAAAGATGGTATGAGGAAAGGTGAGTACTGAAATGACGGATGACGGAAGAAAACGGAAGAAGAAAACCTGTTGTGCTGACCCCACATAGCGTGGGAAAAAGGCAGGAAGAAGAAAAAGATATAATAAAAATAATACTCATCATCATCATCATCATCATCAGCCTATAGCAGTCCACTGCTGGACATAGGCCTCCCCTAATGAGCGCCATTGCGCCCTGTCTTCAGCTCGACGCATCCAGCCTCCACCAGCAGCCTTTCGCAGATCGTTACTCCACCTAGCCGGAGGGCGTCCTACACTACGTTTGCCGAGCCGCGGTCTCCACTCGAGAACTCGTTTACCCCAACGGTTATCGGTTCTTCGACAGATATGGCCAGCCCACTGCCACTTCAGCTTGCTAATTCTCTGAGCTATGTCGACAACCTTAGTTCTGTGTCGGATAGTCTCATTTCGGATTCTATCCTTCAGAGAAACTCCGAGCATAGCTCGTTCCATAGCTCGCTGAGCGACTTTAAACTGGTGAACTAGCCTTACCGTGAGTGTCCACGTTTCGGCTCCGTATGTCATGACAGGTAGGACGCACTGGTTGAAAACTTTCGTTTTCAGACATTGTGGTATGGGTGACGAGAAGACTCGACGTAACTTTCCAAAAGCTGCCCAACCCAGCTGAATCCTCCTCTGAGCCTCCTTCTCAAAGTTGTCTCTACCTAACTGTAAAATCTGTCCGAGGTATGTGTACTGCGAAACAACTTCAAGAAGGTTGCCATTAACAGCGACAGGTCTCGGGTCAATTCGATTATTAACCAAATAATACTACTAAAATGGAATGGTCTTGCGCTAGCGCTTATAATGTTCGAGTGACTGTGTAACTGTGGTTTCAACCTTCAATTTTCTTTGCAGATTCCATCTCCGTACATTTGGCGTAGGTGTGGAGTGAGCGAGGCTCAAACAAACCAATCTCAATGCAAATAGTTCCCTTTCCCAGAAACAATAACTTGAATTATAAATCATTGAACGCCGAAAAAGAATTTCATGTTTGGAATCTATGAAGCAATTTCCTCAGTTTACGTCCGTTTCCTCTGCTTGCTGATTGGAACCTCGCTGGTAAGCAGTTTTTTCCGGCCACTGGAAAGTTTATCCGGCTTTTTTCATCATTGGTAAAAAAAAATATGGTCACGACTGTAATCCCCAGGCTCGGTAGATATTTCCTTAGATATCTAGTTACTTAAATATTTTGAGGATATCTGAAGAGGGTAGTCAGAGGCATGTCCAAACATGACATTTGACACATGCCCAAATTTTGCACAGTAGTAGTATTCGTACGTGACAGGTTGCAAGCCCATCGCCACTTATAAGAATACTAACCTTTGAATTTTTGGTAATCCAAGTTTAATACATCATCAGAGTTTTTTGTATCAAGCTTTTAAATGAGCACCTAGGTACTTTTTAATCTACGGAATAGATATGAAATATGAGATAATATGTTTCTACGTACAACATACGAGACAACATTATTGTCAAATCCGAAATTGTAATCGATTCAAAGTCAATAAATAAAAAAATAAATAAATAAATAAATAAATATTGGTGGACAGTTGACACAACAATGAGGAAAGAAAATATCTTGATTAATGAAATTATACTACCGGCTAAATATTCAGTTACAGATGGCAACTCTATTCCTACCCGGGCCCTGGTCCCGGGTAAAATGGAACGGAATTCACCCGGGGAATTTTTACTGAGATTAGATTTTCAGTGCCATTAAAAATAAAATAATGACAGAAAGTTAAGTGTCGTTTAGCCGGAGGTTTATGTGCCGTTTACAGGTTATTCTTTTTTATTACATTTTTTCAAATAAAATTTAGTTTTACTAAAAAACTTTCCGGTTTCAATGTTACCTTTTTTGGTACGATTATATCTACAATCAATAGACAAAAATAAATTTCTGTGATTTGATGGTAAAAATTTGTGTGTTGGACCAACTATTGTCTGGTGTCGAGTCGATCTTAGAAAATTATTTGCCTTCGCAGAAACACTTTGAAAAGGGTATCTCTAAATCTCGCGGGTAAAAAGGGGTCCACAAACCAAGAGGCCGATTTCACCTTCCCTTAAAAGGGGTGGCTTGGGTCTTTGGAATTCTGGGAATTAGCTCGTTTCTACAAAACAGAGCCATTCGAATTTGTGTCTAAGACCGTCATAAAACCAAACGAGGATTCCAGCTACAGATTTCACCATTTGTATAGAAACTGCAACGTATAATGCGATATTTTGATATAGCTCGTTTTATTATAGAACATAGGGTTAGTTTTCATCCGAACAACGATCACCTTTATCGCTTGATAACTACGTACCTACCACAAAGCTGCCGTCCTTTTGTTAAAAGACGGCTAAGTGACAAAACCAAATTTTTGGGTATGAGCAAAAACGTGGGAAAATGGTGTTTCTAGAAATTGTGAAGACTTACAATTTTTTTTGCTATACCAAATTTTTTGTATTATTATAAGCTTTTATTATTTATGTTACAATCAGGCGTAGCTTGTTTATTTAATTTTTAATTCAAGTTTTTGTGTTTTAGCCATCGACATATGTTTTTAAAATGCTATCATTTAAAATACTAAAAAACGGCTGGCTGAAGTACAACCGTTGTATAGAGTTGGATACGATTGTAACTGCAGCACTCATTCCAAATGAGTCACAGTTTTAAACAATTACAATACTATATAACAGTTAAGTCACATAACCTTCTTCTAGAATTGAAACTTAACTTAATTACATTCAACATAATTTTTAAAAACAAGGTGAAAAGCCTAAAACCGTTTATTTACTGTTTTCAAACTTAATTTTTTTTTATATTTTTACTCTTAAACACAGTTTTAGAATGAACACACAATGAAAACTGTTTTTTAGCGTTGGCAATAATATTTGAAATGTTATGATGTACTGTCAAATGAACGGCTAAGCGTAACTTTTTCCTACATTAACAAGGTATTATATTATGAAAATGATTGTTAAATAAAACGAAATAGTACTTGTTAGTTAAAAAGCTTTCGATGATGAAGTTCTTACACTTATAAGGAGCTCTTACAAATAAAATGGCACTTTTTACTATTATAGTAACTTAATTAAGTCTAATCAATATGTTCCAAGGAACTAAATGAAATCAATTATTAATTTACTTAAAGTATTGTACGTCTTTAATGTTATGTGCTTACTAGCTGGCCCGCTCGCAACGGCATTTGCGTGTTTTATTTAATTCTTGTGTCGTTTACACCACGCTATAAGGATATTTTTTTAAATAATTGAATCATAAACATTGATGTCTTGAAGAGTATTTTTTGCTGAGTTTTAAACAAATCACATCACACATTAAAAAGTTCCTATATAAACTTTAACACCCCTACCACCCCTTCGTAAGAGTAGCTTTGGGAAAAGATACATAAATTTATTCTTTTTTTATTTATCTTGAAGAATATTTTTTCCAAGTTTCAAGTGCATAGAATACGATTTTTCTTACAAACATATCCTCTTTTTTACCTCCTAAGAGATTGAATTTAAAAAAAATCTTCTTAGTGCACGTCCACGTACTAAGAAAGTCGTATCCTCCAAATTTCAAGTCTCTACGACCAGTGTTTTAGACTGTGCGTTGTCTATAATGTCAGCGTCTAGAATGAATATTTTAGTCAGGACTTTGATTTTTAGAATATAAAAAGATGTCCTTGAACTCCTATCTGTATCCTGCTTAATTATTATTTAGTAAATAAATAAGTTCAAGTTAATAAAACTCGCCAACGGTGTCTGAAAATAGTTAAATATTTAGATACATACATAAAATCACGCTTGTTTCCCGACCGGGTAGGCGGAGACCACGGATCTCCACTTGCTACGATCCTGACATACCTCTTTTGCTTCATTCACTCTCATTACATTCTTCATACATGCGCGTCGGTTTAGGGTACTCTCTAAAACGTCCACAATTTGATCGAGGTACGTACGCCGAGGTCTTCTTCTTCCAACTGTCCCATCCACACTCTCTTTATGCGCCTGTTTCGTCAATCTCCTTTCATCCATCCTTTCTACATGCCCAAACCATACATACGCTTCTCAATTTTCATCACTACGTCTTCTTTCACTCCACAACGTTCTCTTATCTTATCATACTGTTCTTCCCTATAATTCAAAGTTAAACCACACATACTTCTCAAAGCTTTCAAAGTTAAATATTTAATTTATAATAAAGAGTTACATAAGAAAATAATAAGTACCTACTTAACCAAACAAGTTTTATCGTTCTAGACTTACTTGCTTTCATTTAAGTTCACATTTGGTAATGATTCCGTACTTCTCTGTATTTCTTCTTTAAATCATGCATACATATAATCACGCCTGTTTCCCGACGGGGTAGGCAGAGATCACGGATCTCCACTTGCTACGATTCTGACACACCTCTTTTGCTTTATTCACTCTCATTCTTTAAATCAGATAGGAGGTAGGCGGCGAACAGACCATAATATTTTTATTTTCTGGGCCGTAAGTTTTTCAGCCAACGTCATCAAATAAATACTTTCATCTCCTATATTTACTCGCTTTAGGGTAATTTTTTTACAAACTTTGAATGTTGTATATATTTATATCTAATCAAAGCCTAACAAATAATTTCCAAGCTTCTAGCTTTAAAAATGACGTAATTTTCACACAAATTTAATCGTCTATTTCAACTTCTTACACTTACTCCTTACTTTTTTCGCAGTAAAAAGTAGCTTATGTCCTTTCTCAAGCTCTAGACTATCTCTGTACTAAATTTTATATAAATCGGTTTAGTAATTTAGGCGTGATTGCCTAACACACACACAGACAGAGTTACTTTCGCATTTATAATATTAGTAAGGATTATGCCTATCATGAATCATCAATAATCTCAAGCCTATGGGAGAGAACAACTTCAACAACTATTTAATAACCTTCTATCTATTTAAAACGATACATAATATTGATAATATATCAAAATAATCATTCATCATTCTTCTGCCCTTATATCCATCCACGCTAAGTGGGGTCGGCACAACATGTTTTCTTCTTCCACTCACTCCTATCATTCGTCAACTCTGAATCTACTCCTCTTTCATTCATATCATCTTTCACACAATAAACCACTTCTTCTTCGGCTTTCCTCTACCTGCGCACCCAGCCACACTTATACTGTTTTGGTATTCATCCCTCCTCATCACGTGTCCATACCATGCTAATCTCTAATAACGAGTGCGCGGATTGTACGGTGCGTACGAGAAGGTACTGCAAATAGACGTTTTTTAGCGTTGGAATGTTGTTTAGTTAGTTTCTAATATTGTATTTATTAGCATTCAGTAATAACTTTCAAGACTAAAAAACAGTCACTGTATTTTAGAGTTGTAATAGTTTTATACCCACCTGAGGTGAAAAACAAATAAGCGGCAAAGTATGTCTAGCGGTGTTATAGAGTAGCAGTTGAAGGAAAACTGTCTTTTAGACGTAGTAGATCCCTTTGAGGATTACAATTTATAAATGACAAAAACACATCTAAAGTCGGGTAACGGCTAAGTAGCATAGTAACATCATTAAACCGTTTTTTAGGCTTGTTTCATAAATATAATTTAATGTTGAAATGTACTGTTAAGTGCATTTAAACGTATTGTAGTGTTTTAATACGAGTTAACCGTATTTAAGAATTGGACATGTCCAAAAAAGGTGTAGATAGCCGTGTACGAGGTGTCCAGAACTCAGTAACTATAAATGATAGAAACATGTGTCCAAGACTGGTCGATAGAGAAAAATGCGGGCTTTCGCGTGGTATATAAAAGTGATTTTTGACCAAATGTCACTTAACGGCCTTTTAGTGATCGGACGGCAGAAAGTATGGTTGTTAAAAATGTACCGACAGAAAGTAACGAAAGAAAAAACATTTAGGTATCCAACCACAATGATAAGCAAATACAAGAATCAAACTCTGAAAAAAAATGGCTAAATAATCGTAAATTATAAACTACACATATCTTTTTGTTGCAAACAAAACCACTCTACTTATACATACAGTATTTGTGAAAAGAGAAGGCAAAAAATAAATTTACAACAATATAGGGATGGAAATCACCCTATTTCTAATAAACTGCATCGGACAATGTGAAATGGGCTTTATTCTAGCAAGCCATACGAGTTCTATTGTTGAAAATCGATATTCACCACACGTGAGTCCCATCCAAGTACCGCTGTGGCTATAGAAGATTAGGCTAAGTGCACACAGATAGTATTGTCTTAGTTTCGACGTTATTGTCTGTGGAAGTGTGTGGGAACATTCACAGCAATCGTATATAGTAGCGGCTTTTAGGCGGACCAGAGTGGCTATTACGCAACTCTGGTTACAATCAATTACAATGAATATCTATCAGCAACCGTGCTGATTACGTAATTCTGATAATTACAAACAATATTCAAATTCAAATTCAAATTCAAATTCATTTTATTTCAGATAATTACAATCCATATTACAAAAACAAATAATCACATAAATACATCACTAAAATAAAAAAATAAATAAAAAATAAAATAAAATATTTAAAAACTAAACTTAGAACTAAATTAAAAACATACGGCGCCGGCGGTTTAAATCGCCCTCCGCACAAAACATTTCCAGATCGGAGAGGTGAACCTGTCCGATATAGTTTTCAGGATGCTGTTTTGACTATCCCGCACTCTGCGAATCAGGGATGCAGTTTTCTTACGAAGTATGGCTTCGAAAGCATCCGTCTGGTATTCTGCAAACATCCCTGACGCACTGCAGAAGCGAGGCAGCCCTAACATCATCCTGAAAATATTATTATATTGGACACGGAGCCGGTCCAAGGGCTTTTTGGAGTAGTTAACCCATAGGTTACCCGTGTAGAAGCTCTGGCAATAAGCTTTAAAAAGTGTCAGCTTGACTTCTTCAGTACATCGGGCAAACCTACGGATCAACATGTTTCCTCGGACGGCTAGAGCCCTGCGTTCCCTCTCTATGTCAACATCGTCTTTAAGGCCGTCGGTAATGCTATGACCCAGATATTTAAAGTTAGTCACTTTTTTAATGCTCATTCCGTTAAGGGTTAAATCTAGAGAACTTGTCATGCTACTACCGGCGGCCCCAAAGACCATGTATTCACATTTCTTAACATTATAGCTGAGCCCATGAGAAGCAGCGTAGCCGGCGCAGACCTCTAGCATTTTTCCGACCGACCCCGCAGTCGGGCCCAGTAGCACCATGTCGTCAGCATAGCTGATGTTGTTTACACTGACACCATCCACGCTACAACCGACACGCATGCTACTGAGCTCGACTATCAAATCATTAACATACAGGCTGAAGAGTGAGGGAGAACTTACTCCACCCTGTCTCACCCCACACTCCAGCCTGAATGGGTCAGAAAAAGCATTAGACCACTTCACAACATTACTTTGGTTCGAATACCAGTACTGCAGTACTCGAAGCACGTCCGCCGGTACACCCCTGTCTCTCAGCTTTCTCCAGAGCACATCATAGGACACAAGGTCGAAAGCTCTGGAGAGATCAAGGAAACAAGCGTACACCGGCGTCCTACGACTTGTATAATACTGGACAGTGTGCTTGAGTCCCAGGATTGCACTCTCCGTTGATAATCCGGGCCTAAACCCAAACTGTGAGTCATGCAATCCAAGGTGTTTTTGTAAGATCGAATCAAGCACACTGTCCAGCACCTTGGCTATGGTCGTGGCCAGAGAGATCGGGCGATAGTTCCCCTTATCCGAGATATCTCCCGTCCTGTTCTTCACAATAGGTACCACCTTTGTCTTCATAAGGTCAGCAGGTAGATACGAGTGACTAAGACACATTGTAAAAAACATGGACAGGACACGGGGTAAGTGGATACCTGCATATTTGAGATGTTCGACGCTAATATGCTTTAGGCATTAAACAAATAATATAATATAATAATTTTATGGCAATAAACTTTCCATAATACAAATCACCGTAACTAGAAGCTGTTAGTGATAATGTTTTGATACTATCAGAATTACGTAATCGCAGCACAGTTTATCTAGTTCTTTCTATCTAGTAAGTACCTATATTTATTTTGAGTTGGTTACCTTTGCGTTATTGCTGACAAAAGAAGCGTGAGTTTGGACTATCTCTGGGTAAATTGAATCGCAATGCTGATTACGTTGAGCCAAATAAAATTCAGCTTAATCGTGATTTTGAGATCACCTGATATGACGTTGTGTTAAAAAAAATCGAAGATATTATGTCAGTTATCATTTATTAGAGCCAATGCTCAGGATTAAAATTTAACTGTAGTTGATGGAGCGTATATTTCTTGGGTTGGGCTGGGATTGTCGCTTAAATTCACCTAATAGGTACGTTTTAAAATGATTGCTATGATTTTATTGAATAAAAATAATTATATATAATTTGAATTTTACGACGGTAGCGGTGATCTAAAAAAATACCGAGGATCCTAAGCTCGTATATAATAGTATTATATAAATCTAGAATATAAACCAAAAATCTAAATCAATTACCTACCTCGACTTTTTAAGGTTCTTATTAGACTTTATGAGCTTCAAAACTGCAACTTTTTGATTGTCTAGCTTATAAAATGTATCGTGAAATATTTCATAGAAAGTAATATTAATATTTACCTTTGGCGAGCGCGGCGTAACATTGAAAATGAAACGAAACAGAGATTAAAAAAGTTTTTCTATACATTATTCTGCTCCGAGTTAACGCTTCACAAGGTGAAGTGGAATTTGTTGGATTTAAAAAATATTTGTTACCTTTAAGTAGGTAGCAGTGAGTAAAGTGCTCTGGGCTGGTAATAATAGTCGAATCCTTACATTTACATTACAATTTACGCTAAACTTTTCATGTAAACAAACCTTTATCTGGCACTAAAAAACGTCTAACAGGCTTTTTCGGATATTTATATCATTGTTGGGAGCTTAGTTGCAGTCGCGTATCTTTCCACAGGCACTCGGCCGCTACCTATCTTTCATAATAAAATTGCAGTGAATTACATGGCTTACACTGAAGGCATTGACATGTTACACTGGCTTATCTCTCTCGGAGGCTATTTGATTTACGAGCAAGATCGTTGATGATTGGAGCTGGAAATCCAGCCTGATTTTGGTTACCATTTACATGTGAAAAAGCAGTTCTAGTCACGCCTATCCCGTTGAGTTATAGGCGTGCTTATCCAGTATAGCATCCATCTGTATAATCAAGACGTTTACTCTGACAAATGCCCTCTTTTATGATGTGATCTGTGTTTTGATGTCGCTAGGTTAGGTACACCTAGAAACTTTCAAACGCCTACTTTGTATGTTTACTACATACAACTTGTTAGTAGCGTAAAAGGCTTAAGTGCAATGCAATTCTCATGTTCTATGCAGAAAGATAAAATTACGGGGAGTTGGTGACGTCACCCTTATTTTTCTTTTTTATATATAGCATGATATAAAGAAAGATCTATTACAATTATAAAGAAAGATCTAAAGTCAATTTCGGTATGTTGCTTTTAGCTCGTAAATCGTTTATGCTCGAAAGTGAGATAAATGTCTATTGAAATGTCGAATCTACGTCAAACGTGTGCGGAAACACGTTTAGTAGAGATGACGTCAATCGGCCTGAATTAAAGTTGATTAAAATTAGTTTCACCTGAATTTGACTAAGGGGTCTTAGTGGGTGCGCGCACGGGTTACTTTTGTCACCGTGACTGTTTCATCACTCTAAGTTATGTATGGAGATGTCACCCAGTGTCAATAACGTGCGCGCATCTTCATACATAACACGGACTTGATAAGAGTGACGGACGAAACAGTCACGGCGACAAAAGTCACTCGTGCGCGCTATCACTTACTGGGTAAAAAAGCGAGAAAATGTTGCCGTAACAGACGATGTCAAGCTCCATGTTAGCAAAGTAAAAATCTAGTAAAAAACATTAAAAAAAAGATGATGAAAAAGTCTTGGCGAAAACTGATTATAAGTACCTACCTAGTCAACATTGAGTCTGTGGCATTCTTTTGAGCATAGCTATAAGCCCTGTACTGTAAAGAACAATCGAGATCATGAAACAAGGCAGGCACATAATAAATAATAAAAGGCAGAAACAACAGGAGTTACACAAACGTAATTTCGCGAAGATAAATGGGGATCTCTGAACATCTGTGTCACTTCATACTGTTTCATACCTTGCCCTTGGGATTGTTAACAATATATATAATATATAACAATAACAATATATATATAAGATAATGAATAAGAATTTAGAGATTAAATTGCGTTCGGTGTAAAAAAATGTCTTACTCGTAATGAGTATGTGGAAATTTACAAGCTAGAATGCGAATTTTCGAGAAAAATACTATCCCTCAATAGTCAAATTTAAATGGACAAATTTAGATGAAGATTCTCGCCTCGAGAGATTACCTCTTCAAATAAAAAACTAATTTTCGCAATGTCTTCTCAATTGTCGGAGATATCGGTGGACATAGACCGTTACTATTTATGATATTATATAAACATAATATGCCTAGTATCTCACTATACGAAATCTTTTGTAAACAAGTGTATTTTATGTTAGTTTTGCCCTAGAAAAAAAGAGTTGTAAGAACGTAAATATAAGAAGGTACCGTCCGAGTCTCGTCTGAGCATGCCAAGTTCGTAAACTCTCGCAATAAATGTTGTTTTGGTGAACTTAACGAAAGTCTGCAAAAGTTACAGCTAGAAGCCTATTTCACGGGCTGAAAAATATTTTTACTCAAGTCTAGAATCTTTGTTTATCTTTATCAAGCACCTTTGCATCCACTGCTAGGTAAAGGCATTCTCTATAGAAAAAATTAAGAAAATATATTTATTTGAGCATATTTCCCAGGTAAAATATGTTTTAAAAAAAACCTGGTCGCGACTGTAATCCCCAGGCTTGGTAGATATCTCCTCAGACCTCTAGTTACTTACATCTTTGAGGATAGGTATCTAAAGAGGGTAAGTAGTCAAAGGCACGTCCGAACACGACATTTGGTACATGCCCACATTTTGCACAGTAGTTAGATATTCCGTACGTAGGTACGATAGGTTGCAAGCCCATCGCCGCTTTTTAAGAATACTAACATATGACACACACCTTCGAATTTTGGTTCTAGGGTATGCCGGTTTCCTCACGATGATTTCCTTCACCGTTTAAGAACATTGCGCACATACATTTTACAGTACAAAAACTCATTAGTGCACGACCAGGTTTGAACCCACTACACCACCAGCACTCTATGATCTAACTAAGACCATAAATAGGTACTTATGCTTGTTATAGAAATTATGTTTAGGTACACTATTACAGCAAGCTGTAGGTAGACCACTCTTAATCGGTCTTTAGCAAGTCTCTACAAGTAGTTCCCAACTATTCAACTCTTGGATCTCTACAAGTTAAATTAACTTTACAAAGTTTTTGAGTAAGTTAATAAGTTTCCTCAAGTCTACTAAATAACTTGATAGGTTAAATATATTATTGAATTTTTATCGTCAACTTATTGAAAATCTCAACTACAGTTTTCTAATATAAAACAAATATGAACACGACTGTAATCCCCAAACTTGGTAGATAATCTCATCAGATCTCTAGTTACTTAGATTTTTGAGGATATCTCAAGGTAGTTGTAGAAGTCAGAGGCACGTCCAAACATGACATTTTTTGCACAGTGTATTTAGTATTCAATAAGTAATAATATGGGCGATCTATCTGTGTTTTCTATCTATTTTCGTGAAATGTAAACTAGCGGACGCTCTATAACGATCACCGTTTATTCAAAATCTTAAAAAAGCAACGTTGTCGAACGGAAAGTTAAATAAAAACAGAAAACGTAAAAAACCTGCCGAGCGCAATCTAAAACGGCTAAACAGCAGATTTTTCGAGAAACCCAATTGAATTTCATATTCAAACGATCGCGTTTCAATTGCCATCGTACGTTCGCAACTACCTTAAGTGCCTGCAAACATTCAGACTGGCAACATTTTTGTTACGTAACATTATATGGCACGGAAAGCATGTGAGAACCATGTACTTATGTTGGTAAATAGTCTAATGTCATATAATGACTCTTTAGGTTTTTTACTTCTGCAGCTGTAACGGAGTAGTAGAACACATTGGGGGAGTTAATATCTGTAATATCTGTAAACGTTTTTTATATTAAAAAAGTATTGTTTCGTCATTAAGGCGCCTAAATAGTTTTAAATTTTTTTAAAAAAAATCTGGAGAATTTTAATAATTTTAATAATAAAAATCTGGACAAATACACGTTTCGGCTTGTAAATATTGAAAATTAAAGCTGTTTGGTTTAAAATTCTCCAGATTTTTTCCGATAGAATTAGAAAGGAACTATTCACTTTATTTTCTCTTCTCTTAAACTACCAAAATTACACAGTAAAACTCAAAATAACACGACAGAATATATAAAAACTAGAAGGATAAAGTTCACGATTGAAGCATCAGAAGAAAATCTAATGACTTTATTATCCATCAAATCTTCATTCAATTATCTCAGTAAAGGATGATTCTTTCTCGTATATTTCTACGGCTATGTACATAAGAATGTTTGCGGAGCTTATGTAGGCGCCGATACGACTAAAACGCGCGTGATCAGAATGAAGAAATGTGGATTGTTGGATTTCCGATAACCTCAATATCTCGGGTACCTTCCTAGGTAGGTTCCTGGGACCCCTACCGGGGACATGTTTATAAGGGTAGGGGACACAAAATTATTAGTACTACCATCAATAGTGGTGGTAACTCTCTTGTTCCGCGGACAAACTTAAAAATATATGAACTATACTCGACCTTATTTTGCTCACACCAGAAGACTTCTTCTTCTTCTTTATTTATGTCATCTGTCTCTTGTGTGATCAATTTTGCCAGTGTCAAGTTTTTAAATTAGTAGTATTGTCAATGTCACAAAGCAGTCAAATTGGCAATTTTAAGTTTTGTTTAAATTCTTGGATTTTATTTCTGCGACATAAATACTTCATAATTCTTACATACATACTTTATTACGGACTAGCTTCCGTCCACGGCTTCGCCCGCGTGGCGTGGTACCTCGAAGAACAAAAACAAATATATCCCACGGGAACCGTTGATTTTTCTGGGATAAAAAGTAGCCTATGTGCTATTCCAGACTATAATCTATATCTGTGCCGAATTTCATCCAGATCGGTTCAGCCGTTTCAGCGTGAACGAGTAACAAACATACATCCACACATTCTTACAAACTTTCGCGTTTATAATATTAGTAGGATTTTCACTTTAAAAAACTTAAAAAAAAACTTAAAAGTGAATATTGATGATTGTACATTAATAAATAAAAAGATCGTAAAGTTATGTTAAGCCATGGCTACCTTAGTCAAGAAGAAGAGTTTATTCGCTACACGCTCTCCGAGTGAGTATGACGGGTGATCGGTCTTTAACATTATTATTATTATCGTGAAATAACCGGCATAGTACTAAACTAATCTATCCTAACATATTTAATTAGATAACTTTTAAAATATAAAACTAGCTTTCAACTAAGATGTCGCAACGTCAGCTTACCGCAAAGTTTCCGATAGCTCAGCTATCCCAGGTGGCTAGGGCCCTATTTAAAGAACGACTCAAATACTGGATTGCGCAAATGTGACAGTTCTTTGTTTTTACTCTGTAACTTTTTTCTTGCAATTAGAAAATAGAGTTCAATGAAAATTTTAATTTAGGATAAACAGTTAAATTTTCCATTTGTTTGGTATTTTTAAACAAAGTTATTAATCTCAAAATCTCAACTGTTTTACGTGTAATTTATAGTAGCAAAAATAAAGAGTAGCCAATGTGTTATTCTTTAACTACGCGTATTAGGGGTTTCGTCCAGATTCGTTCAACCGTTTCAGCTTCAAATTTTTCCCATTTTAAAACGAGTAATATTAGTAGGAAGTAAGATATGATAGAATATGGTGTGTATATTAATTTAGATGTAAAAAAAATACCTAGGTACCTACTCGAAAATGATTATAATATTGAGTAGGTAAACATAGTTTTTCTTCGAATGAGCTCCGTTAGTTTCACTTTACATTCTCTATCTCACAGCCACTAATTAAATGATTCCAGTATTATCTAGCAAAGGAGTTTTTTTATTAGTCTCAAAGATTAACTCCTAGTTTTTTTTTTATTAAAAAATCCTCACTTATATACAAAAAAGCTTCGGAAATATTTAATTAAATAGAGCACTGGTGGTGTAGCAGTAGGAACCCTTGCCTTGCAATCCGGTAGTGGGTTTGGACCTGGAGACTTACCACAAGCTCCTCGAAAAGTATCAAAGTAATGTAACTTTGGTGCGTATAAAAATTGTAATATAATTACTATATTTCATTAATTACATCATGTTGCAGTGACGTTAAAGTTTCAAGCTTAAAATAACACTACTTTTGTACAATTTTTAGGTCATGATACGAAATATTGAAGTTATAGGTATTACTTTGATATCGCCCGAAGAGCTTGTGGTAAGGCCCTGTACTGGTGTGACATACCATGAATTTTACATTTATTTTCCAACATTTTCATGCAGTTTTGCACCAATTTACATAAAAATGAGCTCATCGATCATTCAGACGCCAGTTCAGACTGGTGTGAACAAAATAAGATTGTAATTTTACTTAGTATGCAAAACAACAGTACCAACATTGTAAATTCAATTATAATAAGAATCAAAGTCCTTACTGAATAGACAAAGCACAGCCTAAACCGCTGGTTGTAGAGACTTGAAATTTGGAGGTTATGTCTGTCTTGACTCGTAGTGGTACAGGTCATCCAACGGATCTAGGCATTCGTGAAATTAGCCACAGGTGCGAGTTTGCGCATGTTCAGTTCCTCCCCCCCTCCTCATACCTCCAATTGCTCCCGAAAAACGATACTGCGCAGCTCTTGCGGCTAACTTCACAAATGCCTGGATTCATTGAGCGAATTATACTAAGGGATTTTTCGAAATTCAACCTAAAAGAGATGCAGCTGGAGGTTAAATTTGTATGAAAAACATACGCGAACGAAGTCGCGGGAAGTCCCTCTAGTTCAATTATAAGGTTTTCAAAAATCAAGATGTAGGGGAAACCGGAGGCAGTAGTAACATGGGGCAATAGAATCATTGCAATTTCTGTCCGTTTGAAACAGTCCATTTTCACTTCGCGTATAACAAATTGATCTTTCCACCCCAACGCCTGTTCAGCTCAAAACTTGATGAATTCGTTTCGATGCGAACAGTTAACAGTATTACTGAGGTTTCATTATAAAGGGTTGCCGCGCATTGACTTGCAAATGTCAAATTTAAGCAAAAGCCACCCTAGAATCACACCCGGTTCAACCCGAAATGGGTTTTGCACTAAACAAGTCATCTGAGGAATTTGTTGAGTGTGCGAAGCCGTGGGCCGAAGCTAGGCTTAAATTTTAATGTTGACTCTACACTAGGCTTTGTCAAGCACTGGTAGTCTAGTGGTAGTAGCCTCTCCTTACGATCCTCAGTACGTTGATTCTGTAAAATTCAAACATCAACTCGCATCTCACATCGCTATTCACTCTCACTATTTTCACTCGTAAAATAGATGCTTTTTATGTGAAACTTTGAATCGGGTTAGAGTGCGAAGCGACCGTCGAAGTGACTTGGGAATTACCGTATAGAATGCCACTTCTTACGTCATCTCATACTTTATCTGTCAAAATCTCTCCGTCAATTTAGTTCAACTCGCTGACACGCTCGCAAGAGTGGCGCTAGTGTAAATTCGAATTATCAACCGAGTTTTTAGAATGCCAATCAAGAAACTCACAGTGGATTCAGATTCGAAGTTTAGAATGAGGTCCAGAATCACACAACAGGTCGTGGGTTCGAATCCAGTTATGCACCAATATGGATACACATTTATGAATTTTTCTGTTAAAAAATGTATGTGCGCTATTACCAGTACGCCAGTACTCTCAAACGACGTGAGGAAACCGGCATCGTACAACTAAAAAGTCATGTGTCAAGTGCACAAAAGAAGCCTCTATGTTTAAAGTATTAGTATACTTTAAACATAGAGGCTTCTTTTGTGCAGCTAGTGCTGAGCCGACAGACGTTGTCCTGTCTAGAACCTTCTCCTTACAGTTACAATGACAATAAAAAAATAATTATCGAAATCGGTCCAGCCGTTCACTCGTGATGCCGTGACCCCGTGACCAAGGGGAATAGGGTTCATTTTTATACTATAGATATTATATTATATAACACGAGTATATTATATAGTTACTAAAGCTTACGCCGTAATTTGAGTTTGAGCATCGATCTGGACCATGCCTAAATTGAAAGTTGCTAAGGCAATAACGTCTTTATTACAAAAAAGGTGCAAAATATTGTGTTGACTTTTAATTAAAGCGTCTCGTTGTATTATTACATAAATAAAATCTTGCTTCCTCCGCTGCCTTCGAAATTGGTTCTTGAAGTTTCGTAGTACAGTCAGACACAGAAAATATAAAACCATTCTTTAACCTATTATGGTTAGTTTAGTTAGTTTAATAAAATAGGTATTAAGCTATTCAAAAAAGCTATTTAAAATTCTGGAGACATTAGTGTAGATACTTTTTACAGTAGAAGCCTTAAAAATATAGGTGAGTAATTATTTAAAGTAAAGTACCTACATATCGCCGTCCCCAGCGAATAATATCATAATCGAAAAATTAAAATTTTACAGGAAAAATAAAAAACCGTTTTTTCTTAATAAGTCCTAAACTATTTTACTTATCGGGTTCATTTTTAAACCAAAGGATTAGCTATTTTTTATTAATTTATGTAATATAATTTAAAATATTACTACGCTTACGAATGTAATTTTGTGAATAAAAATATGTTTTACTAGAATTATAAACATAACTTTACACCGTAAAGCAACATTACGATTTTATTCGCGGAAATTTCTGATAATGGCCTATACACTAATGCGATCTCATTGAACTCAAAGTAGTGATGTTGGTTGTATCGGTAATGCAATGTTACTATTTTGTTCGGTACTAAATTAAGCCTTAATGAATAACGTAAGATTGAATTACGTTTATATTCTATGGAGAGTAGAATAAGTAAATTGATTGTAAAAGTAGGTTACTGTTATATTCTCTTTGCATTTTGTGAATCGGTATTGGAAGAAAATCTAAGAAAAAACAAAAAAATAACCCTATTAGTATAGATTTTGAAAGATCTTTATTAATATTAGACATACATTTATCTTCCTGAATACAACTAAGCAATAAAACAACTATATTTCACTACATCATCTTCATCTGGTAATTCATGCTCGTGTGGGTTTTCGTTCCCACAGCTTGACAACGACGCGATCTATGATAATGTTTTGGTATAGCTTCGCTAGCACACAATCCAAGTAAATCATCATACCACAGATTTTATCATGCAGAGGTTTACTTAGGGCAATGGGTTGATGGTAAATCTGCCTTAAACTCTCCACAACTTTACTTGGTTCAGTTGTTCTCGTGAGTCGTCCGCGCCTGGGTCTGCCAAGACCTTCTTCTGTATCTTATTCCAAATATTCGTCTCCAAAATCGTATTTGAATTTCAAGATGTGAGGTTTTGTTTGGGAAGCTTTTAATTTTCCTGCCTTGGGTATCCTTTAGCCAATTTACTAGAAATTAGACTCTCTAAGTCATAAAAGTCACATTGTTGCATCTCTTCAATGTTATGTTTCTCTCCTCTTACTTTGGAATTAAATATGACCACAGAGTCATACAGATATACGAGTACAAGTAGGTATAAGTATACAGATACTTGGTCAGGAGTAAATAGTATCTATGTATGTACCTACTTCGTGTCGTATAAACTGTAATAGGCAACTTCCTATTTCTGTTAACCCTCTTTTTGCATTCGACAAGTGCCACAAGTTTTTTCACAGTGTCAAATACTGAGAAATTATAAATAGGATATTTCCTATTATAGTGAAAACTACACACTTCAAATTGAGGTACGCTGAGAACCTGGTCAAAAACAGCAATGGTGGTGCTTGTTGAGTCAACCGCAGCCTTTTCTTCTCTTTTTATTTCACTTACTCTTTCCTTGCGCTGCAAATGTTTCCTATAATTTTCCTCTAAAGAAGCTTTTCTTGTAACGTCAGCTTGTTCGTACAGAGAGCAAATTGCATAGAAATCTTTTTTGGTTTGAAAAATGAGTAGGTAGTTATATTCTGTATTAAATTAGGTTTCATAGTGCCGCTTCGAAGCCAGATATTCTGTTAAATAATCTTGATGCGCAAACCAGGATTTATACAATCGATTTTGGAAATGTTAAGCTGCTCTGACAAAGTATTGACGCGTTGAGTCCTTCCTGACATAGTGAGATTCTACCGCAGGGAATAGATTCATATGCGCTACGATGTTTTCTTTTGTAGCGACATGCATCCTGTGAGGACTGTTCATATGAGTTCCTCTCCCGTCAGTTAAACTCATGTCTTTTTTTATTTTTTCCAATGCTGTGTAAACTACTTACTCAGATATACTCAGTGTGTTCAAGAAAAAAATCTTGCATACTGGAACTTTACATCTCTCTAATGAGAAGTTATATTTGAACGTCTGAGTCCTATTGTTCTTTCTCTACAAAGTTATCCATTTCACAGGGTTGGCTATAATATGTCTAGCAATGTATTGCCTCCGTAGTTCATGACTTTTAAGTCCATAATTAGCTTTAAATATTATCTTCTCGTCTTGCTCAGAAGAAAACATTTCGCTTCATTTCTTTTTACATGAACAAACCGGACCAATTATCTTCATAGTATAGCTTCTCTTAGAACAAACTCCTTCATAAGCTTCTCCAGTCTTTTAATATTTTATTTTGATGGTCCCTCCAATTGTTTTTGTTACATTTCCGTTTTCTACTTAGTGTAATCTGATTTTCTGAAGTTGAAGATTCGAAATGTTCAACTTCTGCTTGAATATCATAATTTATTATAGAGAATGATTTATTTTGGGTTTCGTTTAATCTTTCAGTAACGATTTCTTGTTCATGTATGCTCTCTTCATCTGGTTTATCATTACTGCTACTTATCAAACACACTGTTTCATCCAGATTATTAGCACAAGCATTTATGCCACCCTTATCGATATTTTCATTTATTGGACTGAGTTCACTAGCAGTTGTCGAATAAATTACTGCTTCATTTGGCTTTATAGTTACTACTCGTAATCTGTCATGACTTGTGTAAATCAAAGCGCGGTCTATATCGCTACATAGATTCCGATTGTTTTATTTATCTGTAAAATACCATTATCCGATGTAACGATTCCAGATTTTTTATTTAATATATTGAAATAAACTTTACTGAAATAAAAGACTTGAATTATAACCGGAATATTAGCGTTTTCTTCATTACATAAAATAAGTTTTATCTCTTTTACCTGAATAAAATCGTAATCGTATCTTACAAGAAAGAGTGAGACATCGAAGAGGGAGCAGTAACCTGTTACGATGTTGCTCGTGTCAAATTGTTTTTTTTATTTTTCGATTAATAGTCCAGTAAAATCCATTGCAAAAAGCCTAACTCGAGAACTACTCGTACGATTTACCTGAAAAAAATTCACAAGGTGTAATCACACCTCAGGAACAATTATTTCAAATAAAAACACTTGTATCGTTATGGTCGGTTACCATTTTATTCGGTTGGAGCGGCGATATATCCAGTAATCACACGTTGTTTGATGTGAAGTTCGTAATACTTAATAGAGTTCAAATTCTATTTTCCATATTTAAATAATTTGTTGATAACTTGAAGTTACAAGTTGAAAAATGATAAGCATATTATATTGACCTAATATAATGGTATTAATAATAACTGTAATTATAATTAGTAGGTATAGCATAATATTCGTAATAGCATCTAGTATTTATATAATTTACTATCTGAACCGACAGACGTTGTCCTGTCTTAAAACCTTCTCCTTACCAATAACAGATACTACAAAAAAAGAATAAGTGAAATTGGTTCAGCCGTTCACGCGTCCCGTGGCTAAGGGAAATAGTGATTCATTTTTATCTAATAGATACTTGTAATATAAGATAAATAATTAAAGAGCACAACTCAAAAATTAATACGCAATCTTGTTGCTGACTGTAGCTGATATTGCTTATTCTGTGGTTCCGTTGTCCCTTGGCCTTGTAGATGAGACGTCTATTCTATATTGTCTATTGATTGAATGCCTCGGTCCAAAACCTACATTTTACCTCTGGTTCCAATTTGGTGACAGCTGTCAAAGGCTACAACAGCTTTTTTTGACACTAATAAGCAGCGTTCTTCTTCATAAGTTTAATGACTGAGAGCACGTCGTTCCAATATTTATATTTTAAATTTTATCTTGGTGGTATTTTTCCAATAAAAAGTGGAACGGGTGTGAATTATATGAGTTAAAGTTAATTGTCCGCTTTAATTGATTCAAAGAATTTCCAAGAATTTTAAACGAAGAAAGATGGCCGATCTTTTGTTTAAATTGACTTGGCAATCTGAGTTTGTGACGATGACACTAATCTATAAAAATATACTTGACACTGGCAAAATTTGTCTCTAGGATACATATGCCATAAATAAAGAAGAAAGAGAAAAAAAGACAGATAACATAAATAAAGAAGAAGAAGAAGCAGCAAGTCGCGCTAATTCACCAACTTTGCCGGTAATGCTAACTTCTTTTTTGCGTGTCAATAACTCCATAATGTGTTTAGAACTATAAAGTATATTTCCTCCTCGGCTTTATCGGTCACCTTACTAATGTTAATTCTTCTTACAAAATGTATTTTGTGGACTATCTACTTATGAACAAGAAACAAATTAAAATTACGGATATAAATCATCATCCTATTAATAAATAAAGTTTGTCTTTAAGTCTAAATGATTTATGGCCAAAACGGATTTGGATATTTACAGACCGATCTGGAAAATCAATAAGACTAACATTGAGAGTTCCGTACCCGAAGAGTAACCAACGGACCCTATTCTTTAGCCTCCACTGTCCGTCCGTCCGTCTGTCTGCCAGCGGGCTGTATCTCATATCCGTAATAGGTAGACAGTTGAAATTTTACACAGATTGTGTATTTCTGTTGCCGTTATAACATAAAATAAGTAATAAAAATTAAATTAGAAAACTATTCTTCTTCTTCTTCCTGCCCTTTTCCCACGCTATGTGGAGTCGGCACAACACGTTTACTTCCTCCATTTTTCTCTATCATCTGTCATCACAGTACTCACACCTTTCTTACTCATACCATCTTTCACATAGTTTCCATCTTTTCATTGGTAATTTATTCTTGAATCCATGTTGTACAGGGTTTGGTTGTAAGTGGTTTTACGCCTGCCTGACGTCAACCCTACTTGGTATTAAAAAAGTACCTACGTAGTATTAAATCTTGTACAATGGTGCGTAACCCTTCATGCGCGAGTCCCTCGCACTTGGCTTGTTTCTTAATTGCCACGCGGGTTGGAACTAGTATTTCATACGAGCCACGTCATAACTGTATCAAGGCCGCGCGTTTCGCATTCCCTAAGAACCTTTGAACGACGCGAGACGTAATTATTTTCTTCCACTTTCCGCGGCACGACAATAACGCATACATTTCTATGTAAGGCCTGTACGTCGATTCTGTTAAATTCAAACATCAACTCGCATCTCACTACGCTATAAACTCTCACTTCGCATAAGACGCTTTTTATTTGACACTTTGAATCGGGTTCGAGTGCGAAGCAAGCGTCGAAGTGAATTGGGAATTACTGTACAGAATGCCACTTCTTACGTCATCTCATACTTTATCTGTCAAAATCTCACCGTCAATTTTGTTCAACTCGCTGACACGCTCGCAAGAGTGGCGCTAGTGTAAATTCGAATTATCAACCGAGTTTTTAGAATGCCAATCAAGAGATTCAGATTCGAAGTTTAGAATGAGGTCTTACAGAATCACACAGCTGGTTCTATAGTAGGTTATCGTACACTAGATCTTACCCGCGACTTCGTCCGCAAAATCTATCAATACCTCATTATTTTCCTTCCCTTATCCCACTAGGTGGAGTCGGCCCAACAGGTTCTCTTCCTCCACTCTCCCTATCATCCGTCATCTCAGTTACACAAATCGTCTTTCACACAGCCATCTATCTCTTTTTAAGGCTACCTCTAGGGTCCTATCTAAAGGTAACAAACAAACAAACAAAGTTATTTCCGCGTTTATAATATAAGTATGGATTTTCTTGTTAATACTGGTGATTTAAAACGCCACAAATAGATTGTTGCTTTTTTGTTACATATTCTTTTGATTGTTGTTCACTGAACACAACAGAAATAAATGTTTTGAAAATTTCAAGGATAAATGTAAAAACATTTTACCTCCAAATGCTACAGTTAAAATAAACATGTTCACTGCTTAAGGCCCAGAATACTCGACACACTATTCCTTACGGAAAAGTTACAAAAAAAAGTGACATAGGTCCGTATAGCAACGCGGATCTCCGCGGAATCATACATAGCACGAAGCGAAATACCCAAATGACAAGTAAGTAAAGTGCAGCATCATAATATGGCTGCTCAGAATTATATAACGAAAGCGACAATTTACAAAAAACATAAATATGTTCAAGTAAATAGCTTATTTCAAAAAAAGGGCTGGCTTGATTTGTTTCAAATTAACTGATTTATTCATGTGAAATAAAAATTCAAAATACCTTACTGTTCTAGATAAATAAGGGAATTTCTGAATTTTCAGAGGTGTTTTTGACATGATTTTTAACCAAGGTTTTCTAACTAATTCGTGTTTTAGCTCCGGTTGATTTATCACTTATATGCTTGAGTATCGTGTAGTTCAATTTCAATGTAATCCAAATGATAAGGGTTGCAATACTTGCAATTTTCAAAATTCTGGGCCTTAAGGCAATATTGATTAATTCAGCTTCGTCACACAAAAACAAACAAGAAACTTAACTTTCGTTCCTTATAAGTAACAAAAGTTTTAGAACCGAAGAACAAACACACAGGGAGGATAAAAAAGATTTGCCTTTCAGATCGGGGAGATGTATTGCTTTGAGATTAAACTCTAAGCTTTAGAAAGCAACAGACATTGTTTTAAAAGTTATATAGGGTGGTGTGGTAGCCAGTGAACCAAGTGTACTCAATGAACCACAGGGCCTACAGCCTAAACGCGACGTTGCCAGCTAGCGCCTATTACACGTTTGAACCGCTCTCCCGCACCAACCTGTTACCGCCAGTCGTCGGCGAATTCCCGCCAGGAACGTACGAGTTAGGAGGAGATTTATCTTTTCGCGCGCAAAAAGTAAGGAAAAAGTTTGATTTTATTTGTTTCTTTACTCAATTTTTGATTATCCTAGGAACTGTTAAGTGATTTTGATCTAAAAAATAGTTTAATAAGCATGGTTTAAATTCATTTTTGTAACCAAATCTTGTTCCTGTTAGCTGTGGAAAACTTTTAAATATTTCAATAGGGGTATGGTACTCTATGAATCATTTTTTTTGGGTACTCAATGAACCATGGTTCATTGTAAAAAAGTAAAGTAAAAAGTAAAAAAATCGTAAATGATAGTTTCAAAAGTTATTTTGATTTAAAGCTAATTATTAGGACTGAGATTAAAGTGAGAAATTTATAATTATAGGTAACATATCTTAGGATATTGCAATGTTCCTACTGTCATGTTGAAGTCTAACTCACGTTATTTTAATTGAAAGTAATTATTACGACTGAAGATAATAAAGTGATAACTTTACAATTATAGGTAACATAATATGTTGAATAGTTCCTAATATAGGTACCTAATAATTACCTAACGTTACATACTTAATTACTATGATTGTGTTCTATTATTGTACTAAGGTACCTACTAGAATTTAGGCGCAGTGCATGTAGATTTGACATTTTTATACCTCACTCATTATATTAAGACTGATAATCATATAATTTAAAACCTTTGATTAACAAATAATTATTAAAAAACCCAATTGCCGTTTTATGTAACATCCTTCTAAGCTTAAATCATGATATGGTAGGACAATGGTTCATTGTGTACCTCACGATTCACTGAATACCCACCCCCCGGTTCATTGTGTACTCCTAGGGGTACTCATTGAACCATTTCCAATTATTTATTTTAAGTCTCATTGTCGATTATCTATATGGTAAAAGCTGAAAACACAACAGCAATTTGAAAGTCATTGAAATTTTCTAGGGCTTGAGCTAAAATAATACTTAAAATGTCTAACAGGAAAAAAGTTACAGCTCTCTAAACTTTTGGTGGTTCATTGGCTACCACACCACCCTACCCAGTTTCACGGACTTGTGATAACTATCCACAAAGGCCATAGACAAGAATTGTATTGGATATTTAATTGTCTTATTGTGAAATATATTACAATAAGACAATTAGATAATTCAAGTAGTAGGATTTAAATTCGCGATGCATCCGACTGTCATCGCTATATTTTATATTTCTCTCGTGTTATTTTGAGTTATATCAGTGTAATTTTGGTGATTATTTTTTCAATAGAGCCCAAGTTCTTTTTAAGTGTAAAATATGTGAATAAAAGTGAATAGTTCCTTTCTAAATCCATCGGAAAAAATGAGAATTTGGAACAAAATAGCCATCATTTGTTTAAAATTGACTGACTTTGTGACAATACTAATTTAGACACTAGACTCTGGAAAGTTTGATCTCAAGAGACAGAAAGTTTGGTGTCATAGCAAAAAATAAGCAGAAGAAGAAGCATATTGGCATTTTGCTTGCGAACTTTGACATCCTATTTCATTCCCTAAAATAAAGGTTGATTTTTCGGAACAAGAATTACCTACCAATCCTTTCTTTCAATTTTGACTATAAAAACAAACTAGAATAACTTTGGCAAGAATAACAAGGGCGGCTTGTTTTAATAAGGTTTCCGTGACGCTGAAAGAATTTTGTCGAATTTGTGAGCAATCGGGCATTTAAGTACGAGGAAGTCACTATTTAAGTAAAACGCACGCACAATCGCATGACATTCATGCCTAAAGCTACTGATACATCGTAAAATACTAAAAATCAGTACGTATTTCGGAAGATTCGTGATTCACTGCACACGCATGCAATGAATAATGATTTATAACAAATAACGAAGAAGAATGACCCGGAAAATACCCTTGTAGGTACCCCAAACTCCCCTCCTCCATGACACCTTCAATGACATTCTAAAATCACTCAAGAATAGAAAAATACAAAGCATGGCAATGAACGTGATCACGTGATTTACCGTTTTGGAGATTTCGGGAATTTTGGGATATTACTGGTAACACTGACGACTTCATAGGGGTAAACCAAAATTAGTAGTATTGTCACAAAGTTATACAAATTGTCAAGTCAATTTTAAACATAAGATGGCTGTTTTGTTCAAAATTCTCGGAATTTCCTGCGATGGATTTAGAAAGGAACTAGTCACTATAATTCACATATTTGACACGCATTAAAAACTCTGGCTTTATTGGAAGAATAACCACCAAAATTACACAATAAAACTCAAAATAACACGAGAAAAAAAATAAAAACTAGAGCGACAAAGTTGACAGTCCAATGCATCGCAGAAAATCCTACATTTTTCTCTTATTCATTAGCAACATTGCTAGTAGAATGTCACTTTGTCTAGACTCCCTGCTATCACATAAGTAGTACGGAGTGTAAGTCTCCGTGGGAGAGGGCTCTAATATCTGTACAAACGGCCCAATTGGTTCTCTATGGTATAAAAACAAGGCTTAGAACGTTTTTATTTAATCATCTCTAGTTCAGTATGCCAAGGACCAGGGTCGTTACGGCTAAGTACGCCGATAAGACGGAATAAGGCCGTGAATTTATTACCAGTGGTCGTTCATGACCCCGTACAATGCCCTAAACTAAACCATTGGCCGAACACTGGAGACAGTTTGTGATCACATAAAATTTTTCAAAATAATTTCAATGGCAGTATGTCGATTCTGTAAAATTCAAACATCAACTCGCATCTCACATCGCTATTCACTCTCACTTTTACTCTTTTTATTTGACACTTTGAATCGGGTTCGAGTGCGAAGCGAACGTCGAAGTGACTTGGAAATTACCGTATAGAATGCTATTTCTAACGTCATCATACTTTATCTGTCAAAATCTCTCCGTCAATTTAGTTAAACTCGCTGACACGCTCGCAAGAGTGGCGTTAGTGTAAATTCGAATTATCAACCGAGTTTTTAGAATGCCAATCAAGAAACTCACAGCGGATTCAGATTCGAAGTTTAGAATGAGGTCTTACAGAATCACACAGCTGGACAGGAATAATTTTGAATTTATTTTCCGATATCAGCTAATTTTGCGGCGTAGATCTATATCGTCCTTTATTGTAATGACGCAATAAAATTGCTATGTAGGTAAGTTTTCAAATACCAGCAACAGACACGCTATTGTTGTAAAAAGCTTGTTTTACACTTTGTAACACTTTTTCACATTTTTCATCATCATCACCATCATCATTCTCCTGCCCTTAACCCACGTGTGGTCGGCATAACATGTTTTCTTCTTCCACTCACTCCTATCATTCGTCCACTCTGAGTCTACTCCTCATCAGTTTATATTAAGTTTGAATTAAATTCATTACGCGTCAGTAACGGTATTCCGGTTCTTTTAAAGTGAAAAATATCTGAGCATTAAACAAGATAAGGGTCGCTAAACTTTTTCTTCAAAGGGTCGCGCTTTCGAATCAATTGAAACCTTGTACACAATCTGTAGAGGGTTATCTGTTTTATCTAATGGTTATTTCTTTTATCTAATGGTTATTTACTTTATCTGACGGCTTTGCACTTTATTTGACGGTTATCCTTTTCATAAAAATGTACCAAAGTCATTAAGATAAAGTGGATAGCGCTTGACGTACTAAACAGTTTTACTGGGTCGTGATTAAAGGAGTATGGCCAAGTGGGTGTGAGTGATCGGAGTTTATGTATTTGGTGAGTGACGTAACCACGGACTTGGGTACTTATGCGAGGGTCAGGTATTGACAGATAACTATACATAGAGATATTGTACTTTTAAGACATGGTGCAAGACTTGGGCAAGTTCCTTGAAAACTTCAAGAAAATAACACGGTTTTTTATAATCATGGACCCATTTTTTTTATCAAATATGATAATCTTTATTCTAATCATCATCATCATCCTCTCTTTTTACCTCGTTGTGTGGTACAACATGTGATCTTCCATTTCCCTCTGTCATTCTTTATTTATCTCAGTACTCACTCCTTTCTTACTCATACTATCTTTCACACAGCCCATCTATCTTTTCTTTGGCCTACCTCTACTCCTGTAACCATCCACATTCATATTTAACACTCTTCTCTTCACATGACATTAATTAATAATCTTAATTCTATCATTAAAAAATTTTCTTAAAGTATTGCCAGATATGTTCAGATTAAACATATTGTTGAATCAATTGAATGAAATCAGTTGAACTATCATGACCGTTACAAAATATCTATAGATAATGTTACCTGATCCAGATCAATGCCAGAGATAAGCGTCCCTTTATCTTGTCATCTGTTTCAATATAGATTTTCTCCACATAAACGATGTTAGCAACATCAAAGCAGCTTAGATATATTGGCGGTATTTTACCATTATGTTCTCCTAAATCCTCAAAAGCCTACAATACTGCCTGAAAGCTAAGATATCCAGGGAAAAACTGTCATACTAATTCGTTTATTATACTTTTTTTGCGTTGTTTCGTAGGAGTTGTAGACGTTTGTAGATCTCGTAACACGTAATGTTCAATACAGAACATAAAAAGCTACTAAATATCTTTTACCAAATAGTAACTATTTAATTTTAAGTTAGCAATACTGATTTATTGTTGGCAACACTCTCTTCTACATTGATCGTGCTATTGAGCGGTCTGAGCACTTTATAGTTTCAATAAAACTAATTAATTTTAAAGTCTATTAGCCTTTTATTTAACACGTAAAGTAGAGCGTTTCGTGCAATGGAGTGGCGAAACGGTGCAATGGAGTCACGTGACCACGTCACAAATATTACCATTTAAATTGAGATATTTTTTCGGCTGGTACACTTTTTGACCAGAAAAATACCGGGCCGATGTTCATTTGTTTATTAAGAAAACTTCTGTCAAAGATACAAGTTTTTGCAAAAATGGACAGTAATAAATGAGGTTTCCGATCAATTACGAGTAGTGAACGGTTACAAATAAGTATCAAGATAAAGATTCTTTTGTAACATTTATCTAACTAAAACAGTTGCTGTTATATACATACTTAGTACTGCTTACCTACTATAAAATGAAAAGTACCGTGATAGTCAAATAAGTTAGCATTATCTTATTTACCTTTGAATGAAACGAGCAATTCTTGTGTATATATATATATATAATTGGAATCTCGGAAACGGCTCCAGCGATTTTCATGAAATTTAGTATGCAGAGGGTTTCGGGGACGATAAATCGATTTAGCTAGGTTTCATTTTTAGAAAACGTCGTTTACCAATAAAAAAAACCGAGCAAAGCTCGGTCACCCAGGTACTATATTTATACCTTTAAACGAGCAATTCTTGTATATATATATATATATATATATAATTATTATATATATATATATATAATAATCGGAATCTCGGAAACGGCTCCAGCGATTTTCATGAAATTTAGTATGCAGGGGGTTTCGGGGGCGATAAATCGATCTAGCTAGGTTTCATTTTCCAAAAAACAAGTTTTACCAAAAAAAACCGAGCTATATTCGGTCAACCAGGTACTGTAAACAGAAATGACGTCATAACCAATTTATTTCCAAGTTTGACATAACGCAGTATAAATTCATTTGAAGCTGGCACAAGTGTTGCCAACATTCCAACATTTCAATTGATGAGTTGTCGTGGTGAAATAATACGGCACATTCATTTTATCGCTACGTGTTTGGAATACATGCCAACTGCCTTCAGTTGGGAATTCGTTTAAACACACCAATGTGTCAGGAAAGTCATGCAGCTAAGTTAATTTAAGTAAGCAAAAACCATAAATATACAGGGTGTAACATTTATATCGGTCAGTATGGGAAAGTCTGGAAATATAAGACACTAGCTTCCGCCCACGGCTTCGCCCGCGTGGTAACTTGAAAAATAAAAACAAATCTTTCCCGCGGGAACCGGGATAAAATGTAGCCTATGTGTTATTCCAGACCATATTCTATATCTGTGCCAAATTTCATTCAGATCCGTTCAGCCGTTTTAGCGTGAAAGAGTAACAAGCATACATCCATCCATACATTCCTACAAACTTTCGCGTTTATAATATTAATAGGATATGAAGATCTATTCTTAGGAACCATGTCATCGATTTTAGTAACAAGAAAAAAAACTCGTACTCAGCTCGGGAATCGAACCCGGACGTTTTGAAAAATAAAACCCTATTTCTATTTAGATATCGATTGTGTAGGTTTTAAACAGTAAATTTTACTATGAAACATGATGTCTAAAATTAAAAAAATGCATTGATTTAATATTCTTTAATTTATTTTAGTGGGTGTTCGAAATGACTACCATTTTTTTCGATTTATGCCATATTCGTCCCTAATGTTCGGCCCTCTCCATTAAAAAGTCTTTGTTTGTCCCTCATGATAATATTTGTCCACATTCGTCCCTCATACCAAAATTATTGAAACTACAGTGAACGTCATAAGTGTAATCACCACGACCAAAACGGCTGGTACACTTATCCTTACCAAGCTATCCCTACTGGTAGGGATAAGTGCACCTTTGTGTAGATCTATTTCTACCGGTAGGGATAGGCGCACAGAAAATTTCCACTATTCCTTACTGCTATTTTAGTATACTTAATGTTAAATGTTAAATGTAATCCAGTCTCCTTTAGTTTCGTAGTTTTAATAAACAAATTGACTTATCGTATTATTATTATTTTATTTTTTTAATCGATAATTAATTCCAACCATATACCGAACTAATGAACGAATACATACCAGATACCAGGATAGCAGAAACGATAGAGAGGTATTTCACTGTAGAATCACAAAGAGCCAAAAGATCACGGGTAGCGAAAACCTCTTCATGGTTTATGCATTCCTGGTACTTGGACTTCTACATGTTTCCTGAAGTTAATGCATTTTTTTCAACAAATTAACTTATCGTATTATTATTGTATTTTTTTCATCGATAATTAATTCCAACCATATCGTAGTGGGTACACGGGTAAACAGGAATTATCCCTACACCCACCGGTGGGTGAAGAAAAACATAAATATGTTCAAGTAAATAGCTTATTTCAAAAAAAGGGCTGGGTTGATTTGTTTCAAATTAACTGATTTATATTTATGTGAAATAGAAATTCAAAATACCTTACTGTTCTGGATAAATTAGGGAATTTCTGAATTTTCAGAGGTGTTTTTGACATGATTTTTAACCTAGGTTTTCTAACTAATTCGTGTTTTGGCTCCGGTTAATTTATCACTTATATCCTTGAGTATCGTGTAGTTCAATTTCAATGTAATCTATTAAGCGGTAATAGAATGATTAGGGTTGCAATACTTCCAATTTTCAAAATGCTGGGCCTTAATACATATTATAGGTAAAACACTTTTATTAATATTCATCCGTTTACATTTCGTTTAATAAAGTATTATAGAAAAAAGAACTTCCGAGGTGATGATTAAATATGTAGGTTAAAAATTTAACGTTTAATTATATACCTATTCAGTATGAATCCGTAAACACTAATCAGCCAAAGTCATAATTTCTAAAAAATATTAATTTAATCTTAGCCGCAGCTTTCTTTTGCATCGACTACCCCAAAACATGCGCTTTAAATTGAGTTTACCCATAGAGTTTACCTTTCTGAGCATTGTTCATATCATACTTACAATATAAAAGTCAAGTAAAGACTTATTGCTTCAACTGTACTAAATCAATGATAATTTGCCTATACAAAAAACGTGGGCCGAATGTGGAGCAGAAAAGTGGGACGAAATAAGATTTTATGATATAAAATATATTATGGGCCGAATAAGGCATACAATGTGGGACAAACGAAGATTTTTTCATGTGGGCCGAACTTTCTAGGGACGAATATGGCATAAATCTTTTTTTCAATACATTAAATTTTTATTAAATGTGTTAATGCAGTTTTGCTTATACTAAAATCGATGCCATGGTTCCTAAGAACAGATCTTTGTATGTCTTAAAGTTTCAGACTTTTCCATACTGACCGATCTAAATGCATCTTAAAATACTGTACCTAATATAGATTGTAAATTATATTATTTGCTATAATGGCCAGGACAGGCATTGTAAGGCACTAATGCAATTCTCGATCCATTTAAATACGGCATAATTTCCTGTGCCGCGTGAAACATTAAAATAGCATTAACATTTGCCGAGTTTCAAAGACTTTTGTTGTTCAACGGGAAGAATTGATGTGAAAGAGAATTTGAATCATTTGATAAGGTACGAAGGTGCAATAAAAGTTGACAAATGGTGTTCCGGCAACACGCACGTCCTTCAATTAGGGATGTACCTAACATTTTTTTTAAGAAATAGGTGAATAATCAAAAAAAATGTTCATTTGAGACGTCACGGTGTATACTTTTTGAGTAAATATAATTTATTTTTGTTTCAGATACTCCGACCTTTTTATGACGTACTAGCTTCTGCACGCGGCGTCGCCCGCGAAGTACCTACATAAATTATAGCCTATGTTCATCCTGAAAGTTCATTCTACACATTGGTGAAAGAATTTTTCAAATCGGTTCAGTAGTTTCGGAGCCTATTCAATTCAAACAAACAAACAATCAAATCTTTCCTCTATATAATATTAGTATAGACTAGCTTTCGCCCACGGCTTCGCCCGCGTGTTTCCTTGATATCTGGGATAAAAAATAACCTATGTGCTATTCCAGACTATAATCTATCTCAGTGCTAAATTTCATCCAGATTCGTTCAGCCGTTTCAGCGTAAGAGTAATAAACATCCATACATACAAAGTTTCACGTTTACCACGATATCTACTTTACCGTCTAGGCTAAGTACCTATATACACTATCTTTTGAGATTCTAAAACAATAATTACCTACCTAAGTACTTAATATTTGATAATTCATACAGCTAAGAGTAAATGGCAATTTGCATGCCAGTGTAAAATATACCAAAGTAAATTGATTCAGGTGTTTTATTTGCAGGCGAGCGTTACTTGCACGCGTGTCTGCTGTATGTATCATTGTCTAGCTTATTAGTTACTAGATAATAGTCAATCTGTTTAATATTAACGGCAGTAAAGGTTAGCACGTAATAGCAATAGACTTTGCTATGTTAAAGTAAGTCCATACTCTGTCCATACAAGTTTGAAGGGTATGTAGTTTTCGTCTCATAAGGCTGGCGTAAGTACATCCCTACTGTACGAGTACATTCAAAGCTACAATCCACGTGGTATGAAAGATAAATCATGTAGCCCCTCGAATTTGATGCTGAATGCTGAATTCAAACAAGTTATGGATTTGAGAGTTGTGAAGAATTTTATTCAGCGCTTGGAATATATGGGAAAGGACGTATTTAGGATATGAATCAGGACTTTATTTTATACTGGCAACTCGCCCCGGCTTCAGACGGGTAGTAAAAGTATCCCTATTTTTTAATATGTAAAATATAGCCTTAGTTACTTAGGGATACTGTAGCATTCTAGTGGTGAAAGAATTTTTGGAATCGGTCTAGTAGTTTTTGAGTTTTATCTGTTCCTCTATAACGCATTGGATAATTATTATCTGTTATGTTATTCTGAGTTTAATAAACTGAATTTGAATTTGAATTTGAATAATTTTGAATTTGAGTTTATTCGTTACAAACAAAAATACAAAAATACAAAACTTTCCTGTTTTTTAAAATATTAGTAGATAGACTAGTATAGATCTTATAAAGTCTCACTATACACAGTATATACAAAAACTAGCTTTCTCGCTCGCGACTTCGTTCACATAAAATATCTAAACTGAGTTTTAAACACATCACGCAACTCATAAAAATCCCATAGGTACTACTTTAACACTCCATTTTACCCCTTTTTTAGTTATATTGAAAAATCTTGAAACGCGAAACAAAGTTCGAACCAATCGCACCACCCGTTAAAAAGTTCCCATACAAACATTTACCCCCTTTTGAAGGTTATATTGAAAAATCCTGAAACAGGTGTCCATTAATTTTGCATTTACAGTACACAATCAAAGTTACAGACCAATCGCATCACCCGTTAAGAAGATCCCATACAATCATTGACCCCACATTTGACCCCTTTTTGAAGGTTATATTGAAAAATCCTAAAATACGTATTCATTTATTTTGCATTTAAAGTACACAAACAAAATTTCAGACCAATCGCACCACCCGTTAAAAAGTTCCCATACAAACATTGACCCCACATTTGACCCCATTTTGAAGATTATATTGAAAAATCCTGAAACATGTGTTCATTCATTTAGCATTTACAGTGCATAAACAAAGTTTCATGAAAATCGCTCGACGCGTTAAAAAGTTTCATACTAACGTTTCCACCCTTTTTCACCCCCTTAAAGGTGGAATTTCCAAAAATCCCGCCTTATGTCGCCCGCCAAAAATCACGGTACTTTCCATTTTATAGTGGTTTTGTTATAAAAGGAAGCCACCTTCCAAATTTCAGATTTCTATCTTCAGCGGTTTCGGCTCGGCGATGATCAATCAGTCAGTCAGTCAGTCAGTCAGTCAGTCAGTCAGGTTAAGGTCTTATATAGGTATAGATAATACTAAAAATGGGGTAGGCAGAGATTCGTGGTCAGCCACTGTTAAGGTTTCAGCTTTTATTTCAGTTGGTTCATTTGAGATGGACGTAGAAAGGTTACATTTTGCGTTTATTCTTTTGGTACTCGTTTTTTGTTTTCTTTGTCTGACATTTTCTCATTCTCATTACACTCACTCACATGACGTTTTCACATCAAGGTGTGGACTTGATTGGATGAGGAAGACGCGCAAAAGAGACGAGTACGGAGATTTTTGCCTTTGCCGATGAAGCGACTTGAAACTAAAGTGAAAGAAAACAAAAAGTAAATATCATAATGTAAAGTTGGTACAAAAATAAAAACTATTTTTATTTATTATTTAGTCAGCCGCTCACTGTTCGCCTAATAAAACGACGTAAGTGTCGATAATACTTGCCTGCGCAATATGTAGGTATACCATTTGTCTAACACGGCGCTATAAAAATATCCCTTTCTGCCACGGTGCGTGAAGAATTAGACACATTCGTCTTCTGCGACATGGCGATCGATGAAGCCAAATGGTTTGCCCATGGCGAAACCTGCCCTGTAAAGTACGGATGAATGGGATCAAAAGGGTTTTTATAACAGTACATATTTATAGAAAAAAAATGAAAAATTGAGAAGGCTAGGCTAAGTGGTAGCCCAATCTTAAGTTCGTGGATTCTTGTAATGGGTTTTTCTGGTTGAAAAATGTATGTGCGCTATATACTAGTGCTCTCAAACGGTGAAGGAAAACATCGTGAGGAAACCGATACGTAGAACCCAAACAGTTTTTTAAAGATATGTGTCAAGTGCACGAAAGGAGCCTAAGACGCACTTTAATCCTTTCACCACACTGGTTGAATAGAACTAGTGACACCATAAGAAGAAAATTGCAAAATTTTTAAAAACCCGACTGAAAGTAGCTAATTAAGAAAATAGTTTCTTACTACCGCCATATAAGATTTTTTGACATTTTATGTAGCATAACATATTACCCTACTCTCGTTGCGTGCTGGTAACTATTAACACACTGCATAACCGTAACAGCCTATACTTTCCGTAAATACTACCTCCGAATACAGAGAAAGCCTTTTTACTAGCTATGCTCCGTTCACACGGCCAATTCAATTTAATTCAAAAATAATTTATTCAGCAAAATCACAAGGATCACTTTGCACCGTCTTGCATGCTAGGTGAATCTATTTGCCAATTCCAACCTAACCCAAGTATGAGAAGAACAGGCAAGAAACTCGTTTGGTTTTTTGTATGATCCATCCAGCACTACAAAATTATTTTTTCTCTAGCTTCTGCAAAACTGATAGGTGAGTTATGAGCTCATCAAATGGCTGGGAAAAATTGATGTCATTATGTATGCATGAGGAAGGGTAACCTAACATTGATGACATAATTTATAGGCCTACGTCATAAGTGTTGGTATTGGTATTGCATAAGCTTTGTACTGCCTTTCCGTAGTACAGAAGCGCCTAGCTGAAATACCACAAGCGATCATCAATTTGCTCTGTAAAAAATCCCTTTCCCTGCCAGTTAGATTAAAGCAATTGGATCCTGCAAAAAATCGCATAAACTGTTGCCGTGTGAACCGGTCCGAACGTAATATCCGGTTCGAAGCGGATATTGATTCATCATAATAAGATACAAAATGCGTGGCCCGCAACACAGTCTGGTATTGTTATTATATTTCGGTTATTGTCTCATATTGGCAACATATTTCTCGTTTATTGGTATACAAAGCCCAGAATCTACTATATAAAAGGACTAGCTGTCCCGCCCGCGACTTCGTTCACTTAAAGTAGGTATCTAAACTGAGTGTCAAACAAACCACACTAATAAAAAAATCCCATAAATAACTTTGACATCCAATTTTACCCATTTTAGAGGGCTATTTTGAAATATCCAGGAATACGTTTCCATTTATTTTGCATTTAAAGTATCCAAACCAAAACTAAGACCAATCACATCACCCTTTAAAAAGTAAGTACCCATAAAAACATCGACCCCACATTTGACCCCTTTTTGAAGGCCATATTGAAAAATCCTGAAACACTTTGTTCATTCATTTTGTATTTACAGTACACAAAGTTTCAGACCAATCGCACCACCCGTCAAAAAAAATCCCATACAAACATTGACCCCTTTTTTACAGTTATATTGAAAAATCCTGAAACAGAAAACAAAGTTTCAGGCCAATAGCACCACCCGTTAAAAAAATCCCATACAAACATTGACCCCCTTTTTAGAGTTATATTGAAAAATCCTTTAACATGAAATTAAGTTTCAGACCAATCGCACCACCCGTTAAAAAATCCCATACAAACATTGACCCCCCCCCCCTTTTGACCCCCTTTTTAGAGTTATAGTGAAAAATCCTAAAACACGAAATTAAGTTTCAGACCAATCGCACCACCCGTTGAAAAGTTCCTATACAAACATTGACCCCCCATTGACCATTTGACCCCCTTGTTTTAAGGTTATATTGAAAAATCCTGAAACACGAAACAAAGTTTCAGACCAATCGCACCAGGTTAAAAAGATCCCATACAAACATTGACCCCACATTTGACCCCTTTTTGATGGTAATATTGAAATATCCTGAAACACGTGTCCGTTCATTTTGTATTTACAGTACATAAACAAAGTTTCAGACCAATCGCTTCACCCGTTAAAAAGTTCACATACAAACATTGACCCCACATTTGACCCCTTTTTGAAGGTTATTTTGAAAAATCCTGAAACACGTGTTCATTCATTTTGCATTTACAGTACACAAACAAAGTTTCAAGCCAATCGCACCACCCGTTAAAAAGTTCACGTACAAACATTGACCACACATTTGACCCCTTTTTGAAGGTTATATTGAAAAATCCTGATACACGTGTTCATTTATTTTGCATTTACAGTACACAAACAAAGTTTCAGAACAATCGCATTACCCGTTAAAAAGTTCCCATACAAAAATTGACCCCACATTTGACCCCTTTAAGATGGTTATATTGAAAAATCCTGAAACACGTGTTGATTAATTTTGCATTTACAGTGCACAAACAAAGTTTCATGAAAATCGTTCCACGCGTTAAAAAGTTTCATACTAACGTTTTCACCCTTTTTCACCCCCTTAGAGGTGGAATTTCCAAAAATCCCGTCTTAGTGGGTGGTTTTGTTATAAAAGGAACCCACCTTTCAAATTTCAGCTTTCTAGCTTCAGCGGTTTCGGCTGGGCGATGATAAATCAGTCAGTCAGTCAGTCAGTCAGTCAGTCAGTCAGGTTAAGCTCTTATATAGATATATAGATAAGTCCTGACTGATTTGAATAGATACAACGCACAGCCCAAACCGCCGGTCGTACAGACTTGAGATTTGGAGGGTATGTTTGTCTTGGTATGTAGTCGAGCAATAAGACGGGATTTTTGGAAATTCCACTTTTAAGGGGGTGAAAAGGGCTAAAAACGGTTGTATGAAACTTTTTAACGCGCTGTACGATTTTCATGAAACTTTGTGTGTGTAATGTAAATACAAAACAAATGTATACGTGTTTCGAGATTTTTCAATATAACCTTTAAAAGGGGGTAAAATGGGGGCTCAATGTTTATATGGGAACTTTTTAAGGGGTGGTACGATCGGTCTGAATCTTGGTTTGTATACTTTAGACGCAAAATGATGTAAAACGTATATCTTGATTTTACAAAATAACCCTCCCAAAAGGGTTAAATGGGGTGTTAAAGTTCTTTTGACGAGTGGTGTAACTTGGTTATAATACTATCTGTCTTGGTATGTAGGCGCCCACCAAGACGGGATTTTCGGAAATTCCACTTTTAAGGGGGTGAAAAAGGCTAAAAACTTTTGTATGAAACTTTTTAACGCGCTGTACGATTTTCATGAAACTTTGTGTGTGTAATGTTAATACAAAACAAATGTACACGTGTTTCAAGATTTTTCGATATAACTTTTAAAAAGGGGTAAAATGGGGCCTCAATGTTTGTATGGGAACTTTTTAACGGGTGGTACGATTGGTCTGAATCTTGGTTTGGATACTTTAAATGCCAAATTATTTAAAACGTGTATCTAGATTTTTCAAAATAACCCTCCAAAAAGTGTTAAATGGGATGTCAAAGTTTTTTCAACGAGTGGTGTGATTAGTTTGAAACTCAGTTTAAATACTTAATAGGCAAAATAAATGGACACATATTTCTGTATTTTTCAAAATAACCCTTCAAAAAGGGTTAAATGGGGTGTCAAAGTTCTTTTGACGAGAACTCGGTTTTAATACCTAAAATGCAAAATAAATGAACACATATTTAAGGGTTTTCAAAAATAGTGTGATGGTAGTTTGAAAAACAAATTAGATAAGTACATGAATTGCAAAATAAATTGACAATTAGTTTTAATACACTACATAGAAAAAAGAGAGGAACAAGTAAAAGAGTTTAAATATTTGGGTACGCTGTTTAAGAGATGGAAAACATGATGACGATATTGAAAGGAGAGTAAATGCTGGAAATAGTGTGATAAAGCACTTCACACATTTATGAGCAGTCGGATCGTGTCCAAAAAGGCAGGTCTGGCTGTGCACGGTGGAGTGTTAGTGCCGACATTGATGTATGGTAGCGAAAGTTGGGTATGGCAGAAGAAGCATCAGAGTAGAATAAATGCAGTGGAAATGAGAGCTCTAAGAAGTGTGTGTGGTTTAACTTTGAATGATAGATTGAAGAACAGCGTGATAAGAGAACGTTGTGGAGTGAAAGAAGACGTAGTGATGAAAATTGAGAAGGGTATGTTAAGATGGTTTGGGCATGTAGAAAGGATGGATGAAGGGAGATTGACGAAACAGTTGTATAAGACAACAGAGTGTGAATGGGACAGTTGGAAGGGGAAGACCTCGGCGTACGTAGGTACCTCGATCAAATTGGGGACGTTTTAGAGAAAGGCCAGGTCCAGAGTACCCTATTATATTTATATTAAGAATTTATTGAGAGTGAATGAACCAAAAAAAGTATGTCAGGATCGTAGCAAGTGGTCTACCCCGTCGGGAAACAGGCGTGATTTTATGTATGTATGTATGTACATAGAAAAAGACGGGTTGGTTCAACATTTATAACTCCTGAACGGTTTTCATGGTTTTTGATTAGTTTTATACAAAACATGAAACGCGGACAAAGTCGCGGGCGACCACCTAGTATATCATATATTAGCAGAAACTTTTTCTTATATAACGCTTGAAATAGTTATATTGTTGCCTGAGTGTGCGAAAAGAGCATCTGAAACTATAGGTAAGATGTTGGCCAAAACTCATAGATACACGAGCAAATTGCAGATTTCCACGACACAACATTGCATCGCAGCACGACGACGCAACTTGCCACGATGCAGCGTCGTATCGTGTATATATTTTGGACCTTTGCTACAATTGAAAAAAAAACATGATTGCGACTGTAAACCCCAGGCTCGGTAGATAATCTACTCAGATCTCTAGTTACATAAATTTTTGAGGATTTGTAAAGGTGGTAGTCAGAGGCAAGTTACAATTGGTTGGCTTCAAAATGTTTAAGAAACACCTATAACAAATCACTGAGAAACACTAATTGGGATAAATCTCTAACTACCCGCTCTTACAAAATCTCCCAAAGTGTACTTACCTAAAATTGCAAGACCTACTTAATTAAATACCATAGCTTTGAATCCATATAAAATGGTTTTATGGTATTACATGAGCAATAGTTATCTCTTCATAAACCTACATACAAAGGGTGGTCTGCTAGAGAAATGACGTCACAGACCTTTCAGGAATATTGCAGTGACGTCACCCTTTAAGGAGGTGATGCAATGGAAATGTCACGAGTGCTATTCACTTTTCTTGTAACGATCGTGTTAGTTCTACTTTGTCGAACGAATAAGGGCATTTTACATGGAGATAGCTTTTCGCTTTGTTTTCTATCGAGCAACTGTCGACTTTAATTTATTGAATTTCGATTATGGATAGCTACTTAAGGTGTATTAGGTATATTATCTCATCATCATCATCATCATCATCATCAGCCTATAGCAGTCCACTGCTGGATATAGGCCTCCCCTAATGAGCGCCATTGCGCCCTGTCTTCAGCTCGACGCATCCAGCCTCCACCAGCAGCCTTTCGCAGATCGTCACTCCACCTAGCCGGAGGGCGTCCTACACTACGTTTGCCGAGCCGCGGTCTCCACTCTAGAACTCGTTTACCACAACGGTTATCGGTTCTTCGACAGATATGGCCAGCTCACTGCCACTTCAGCTTGCTAATTCTCTGAGCTATGTCGACAACCTAAGTATATTAACTCAATTCTATGTATTTTTTTTACATTGAAACTTTTTATTTTTTCTATTTTAAACCTAACTAGGAAGTTTTTAATAGGTAAAGGTTATAAATAAAAAAACTAGTATTTTATTTACATACATTTATTTTGCCTATTAAATCTATAAAGTATAGCGCTTACAAGATGAAGTTGTAGATAAAATTAGAGCGAAACGATCTAACACAATCACATAAGTAGACACACAAATCAACAATATATATATAAATTATATTCAGAATATAATAACAATAGAATAACTAGATATAGTAATACTGATTCGTAAAGGCAGCTTGAAGCACTACAGACAAACGTGTGTTTATTATTATTAGATAATATATATTTTAAACTGAGACATCAACAACATTAATATCAATATAAAGTAGAGTATATTAAACGATATTAAAAGGAAACGAAACGTTATAATAATATTAAATACAATAACCTGAACAAGGCTAAATGTTCAATAGGCTAGAGATTTTGGTAAAATGCAGAGAATTTCTAAAGATATTTAGATATGACTACTAGATATGCTATCAAAGAGAAAAGTAGTGACTAGGTATTCGTTGTCGCAAGAATAAAAACTACATGGGGACTAGTATAGTTTGAGCCTTATCTAAAAGTGAAATTGAACTATCAATTTTCAATGAAAGAGATCAAGAATTATTCCTATTCTGAACACATACACGAAAATTTTGGAAAAGTTTTAAAAGCCTGGGTTCCCTAGCAGCACGTCACCGGCGCCGGCGCAGTCCTGTTAAAAAACCGAAGCCTCATTGACACATAAGTCGGGGTCCTAGCTTTTCATACTCGTTGCTTTAGACAGCTTTTGCTCCCCGTACGAAGATTTTGAGAACTTTTTAGCCAATTAGACATTAAAGTATCATTTGGAATGTAGACGGCTTGGCCTTTTACCCACGAATGACGTGACTTAAGGTTTTAGCTACGTGTTTAGAAGCTAGTCCTGCCGAAAATGAAGTTGCCAGCGGCGTTTGGGTCCTCGGTGGAGAAGTACTCCTTCCATAGTTCCTGGAACTCTTCCCAACCCACGCTGCTCTTGCCCTGGTAAAGAAATTACAAATTTCACATCTAAGGTTCAATTTTTTTTTCTTCAACTCTTTTTTTATAAGCAGTTCTATCTATAAAATCAAGTGTTATGTTGGTAATTTAACTGCTTTTAATCGTAGGTATAGCAAACTGTACACTGTTTAATAGCTGATCATATTGATCCATTGCCACTTATATTTTTGATTCAGTTTTTCTATCTTATACGACATGACAGTTTCACCAAGAACATTATAGAATGAAAAGTGGAAGGAAAGAGAAGGAAGAGGAAGACCGAGGATAAGCTATATGAGCTCAGTGAAAGAGAAGGTAGCTGTCATGTCGTATAAAGAGGTCAAGGAGTTTGTCCTGGAAAGAACTAAGTAGAGAGAGATTCATCAGTTATGCCAACAAGAGTCAAACTCTTAAATTAAGATGAAAAAGAAGGTTCTATCTTGAACAAGTGATAAATATTTCGTGCGATCTGATATTGATGGCATCTAATGCCAAAACATTTTTTCTCTCAAAAATATATCAAGATCTTACATCTTGATACAAAAAGCTTATAACTGATCGAAAATATCTTGAAAATATCTGTAGTAGACAGTCCACTTTGAACTAAAACTACGTTTTTTTATCTTGCTTGTGTGCATGACATGTGAAGTTCGCGTGTCTAACTCTATATCAGGGAGACTATCCTCTTAGCTGGGACGAAACTTTGTTGTACCACCGTTTTACGTTCCCTCAATAATAGTTAAGACGACCACGTGCAGATGAACTTTGTATGTGAAAACGGAATGAAAAAAAAAACAGATTCTTTTGTAGTTAAGAAAACATCACATCGTACACGGCGTCGCGGTGTGTCATGAGGAATGTTTAGCCTTTAAGCGAAGACAGGTTACATGACGACACGCTGTTATTTTGTCATACCTTAGCCATCTTAGCGAAAGCGACCTTGCACTCCTGTGGATCGATGCCGTAGGATGAGCAGACGGTGGTGAACTCATCACAGTCAATGGAGCCGTCAGCACTGGCATCCTCCAGTTGGAACATGAAGTGGCAGTACTGCTGCTGCCACTTGAGAGCAGCTGATGGGTTCGAAGCGTAATCGTTCCACATTGAATTCCACTCTTCAACGGACACCTGGACACAAGTATGGAAGTTAGAAACCTGGAAGAAACCCGCATCATAAAACCTAAAAAGTTCAACTTGACATTATGTCAAGTATGCGAAAGTCAAGTCTTTGAGATGCACTTTAATCATCACACTAGTTTTACAAGAACTGGTTACACAACAAGAAGAAACTTAGAAAATTGTGTAGTCCTGTGACTCGTGACCTTTATCTTCTTTTGCAATCGCCACAAGACATTAAACGAGTACCTATTATGATTATAATCGTCTCAGTGGGTCTGTGTATGATGGTGATATCGCCATTACAACATTATTATTTCTGTTTGTGAAAATGTGCGTAAACATTTGTTTTTATGTAAATTCGAAGTCACTGATATTTTTCTACCAACCAACGGTTCAACAGTTTGACAGGTTCTGACTGTAGTGTTTGTGTTAGATACAACTAATACAATAACACAGTCTCGCTCGGGCAAGTGAGAAGTAAGGCGGTGCGCCAGTGATACGGGAGCCGCGGGCGAGAGTAGACGTACCGCTTGCGCTTACCACTTGTTGTCGAGCCTGTGAAACTAGGTACCCTCACCTCGTCCATTTACCATAGCTCAGCGAGTACTACATGTGGCGACGAGATAAAAGGTCAGTGAAATAAATAAAATATAATGTATATTAAAAAGTTTTACAACATTCCTCATCGATGTTTTGTGTTGAGAATAGTGAAGGAAAAAATTGGTAGATAAATCGCAAAGTAAACCTCAAATCACCTAAAGATACGGATGGCTCACAATCAAATCGTCTAACCCACCTGCGCCGACGCTGCCGCCGACGTGGCGCCATGGCTTTACGGATGGATGAACAAACTACTGTTTCATTTTTATTCAAATAACTTTCTCATCTATAGATTGATATAGGTTTGAAGTAGGTAGGCATGTCAAAGCCTACGATGCCTACCATTTAAAAGGTTTAGTTAATATAAATTAAATAAGATAAGTGTACCTAAATATATATAATACAACAGACACCTATATATATTATTGCACGGTATTTAAATAGGTTTTTATCTTTTTTAGTTTAGATAGGTTCTCATGTTAAATATAGGTAAGTAATTACTTAGTTGGTACATAATTACCACAGCAAATCCAATAAAGCTAGGTACCTACCCAACTTGTTTTGTTGAAGATAATAGGTAATCGTGAACTTAAATAAATCATGGTACCCACTAAACTGGGAACATTGGTGCAAAAGTACCCCCATTAAATTGGAAATGCAGTTAGTGTTCTCATGACTGGGAAACACATACTACTAGGTAAACATAGTAGGTATTGGTACAAAGATACCTCCATTTAATTGGATTTAAGTTGTGGTACCCACTGAACTGGGAACGTTGGTACCTGTTCAATAGTACCTCCATTTAATTGGAAACTCGTGTAAATATCTCTACATAGTCGGAGATTGGTATAACCACCTCCATTTAATTGGAAACGGTCAAAGTCAAAATGGAATTACTTTCCATTCCAGGTCACCCCAATACATCGTAGAACATGGCAAATACTTCCCATCCATCTATTGAAAAACTCGATCTCGAAGGTGACGGGGCATCCGTGGGTCTCAGATGGGAAAAATGGAAACGATCCTTAAACCTTTATTTGGAGACAACTGATATTAATAGTCCTGTTAAAAAAAGAGCTACACTACTATTGTTAGGAGGGCAAGACCTACAGGAGGTTTTTTACAACCTACCTGGAGCAAATGCAGACTCCACCGAGGGTGCAGATGTTTTCAAGGTAGCCATAGAAAAGCTTGACGACTATTTCACTCCCAAACAAAGTAAAGTTTATGAGAGACACGTTTTCCGACTTATTAAGCAAGAGGAGAATGAAAAGTTTGAAAAATTTCTAGTAAGGTTAAGAAGACAAGCTGGAAAATGCCAATTTGATAAAACAGACGATCACTTGATTGACCAGATAGCGGAAAAGTGTTTTTCAACAGATCTACGCAAAAAGATCTTGACCATAGGTGATGACATTACACTTGACAAAATTATCACAGAAGCTAACACATTAGAAGTGGTAAAGCATCAATTAGAAGAGTACGAAGGAAATAATAAAAAGCAAGAGATAAATGCTATTGGGTACAAAGGCGGAAAACCCAAACATGCAAAACCTGGAACAATAGAATCTCAAGACACTAGGAAGAAGAGCTGTAATAGGTGTGGAAATGGAAGACACGACTCGCACGACATTAATTGTCCTGCAAGAGGGAAGAAATGCCACCATTGTGGAAAGATAGGTCATTTTCGACAGTACTGTAAGAGTGCGAAGAAACGAAAAGTGGAAGAAACAGTGAAACCTGACGATAGAAAAGATTATAAGAGAACTAAAAAAAGCGAAGAAGTAGATCACATAGACGATGAAGATATTAGCTACGTCTTCAATGTAAATAAAGATGCGACAGTAGAATGTCTCGTAGGCGGGGTCAAGATAAATATGTTGATTGACTCAGGCTGCAAACTGAACTTGATTACGAACAAAACATGGAACTTTCTGAAGACTCAAAAAGTCGTAAGCTTTAATCAAGTAAACAAGCCAGACAAGATATTAATGGCCTATGGAAGCACAACACCATTAGACGTAAAAGGCTCATTCGAAACTGATATCAAATTGAACAACCGATCTGAACGCTCAACAGTTTATGTAATCACGGGTGGGTCAAGAAATCTGTTAGGTAAAGATACAGCGCTGAGTTTGGGTGTTTTGAAATTGGGACTTGGTGTAGACCAAATTGAAACCCAGCCTTTTCCCAAATTTAAGAACGTGTTGATTGAGATCCCTATAGATGACTCACAAAAGCCTGTATCGCAACCTTACCGCCGTATACCGATTCCTATTGTAGACAAAATAGAACAGAAAATAAAAGAATTATTAGCCTGTGATATAATAGAGGAAGTACGTGAACCTTCAAAATGGGTTTCGCCAGTAGTGCCGATCCAGAAAGACAACGGTGAATTACGGTTATGTGTCGACATGAGGCGGGCCAATGCAGCAATAATGAGAGAAAATCACCCGCTACCGACAATGGAACATCTACTGCCAAAGATACGGAAAGCCATGTATTTCTCAAAATTGGACATAAAAAACGCGTTTCATCAAGCAGAACTACACCCAAATTGTCGACATGTAACCACATTCATCACTTCAAAGGGATTGTATCGATACAAGCGATTAATGTTTGGCATATCCTCTGCACCTGAGTTATTCCAAAAAATAATGGAAAGAATGCTCATTCAATGTGAAGGTACCATCAACTTCATAGATGATATTCTTGTGTTTGGAAGCAGTGAGAAAGAACATGACACACGACTGAATATAGTTCTTAAGGTACTAAAAGAAAATAATGTTTTACTGAACGAAGCAAAGTGTATTTACAAAGCACAACAGGTGAATTTTCTAGGACACGAATTAAAACCAGACGGAGTAAGACCACTGAACAAATATGTTAAAAGTATAGCTGACTTCAGAGAGCCGAAAACAATCGAAGAACTGCAGAGTTTCCTTGGGCTAGTTAATTACATAAATAAGTGGATACCAAATCTAGCTACGATCACCGAACCCTTAAAACAACTTCTGAGGAATAAAGTAGGGAATAAAAATGCTAGCATTGCTGAATATTGGACAAAAGATCAAGAGAATGCATTCAAACAACTGAAAGAAGCTTTAACCAAAATACGCACTCTGGGCTACTATGACGTAAAAGATAAAACACAAGTAATCGCTGATGCAAGTCCGGTAGGTTTAGGGGCTGTGCTTGTGCAGATTGATAACAAAGGACCTCGAATAATCGCTTACGGAAATAGAACTTTGACAGACTGTGAACGCAGATATAGCCAGACTGAGAAAGAAGCTTTAGCTTTAGTCTGGGGCATAGAACACTTCAACGTATTTCTCTTTGGAAAAGAGTTCGACCTGATCACCGATCATAAGCCCTTAGAAGTATTATTCGGACCGAAGTCTAAGCCATGCGCACGTATAGAGAGATGGGTGTTAAGGTTACAGACGTATCGCTACAACATCAAGTTTAAACCTGGAAAGACCAATGTAGCAGACTCACTATCACGTCTCCCCCAAAGTACAAGTGTTCCACAGAATTCCAGAGAGGACGATTACGTTCACCTAATTGTAGCTCATGCAAGACCATATGCAATACCTATGAAGGATATTATTAGACATTCTGAAACTGATACAGAAATTTGTAGTGTGAAGAAAGGAATATATGATAAAGATTGGGATGAATTAGCTAAAGGATATAAGATTTTCGAAAACGAATTGTGTTTTTACGGTAATGTATTATTGAGAGGAAATAGACTAGTAATACCACGCGCACTTAGGAAAAAGGTATTAGACGCAGCACACGAAGGTCACCCAGGAATTGTGGCATTAAAAGGAAGATTAAGATCTAAAGTTTGGTGGCCAAGGATAGATAAAGATGCAGAAGGACTGGTTAAAAGTTGTAAAGGGTGCACTTTGGTTGGACTACCAAACTTACCGGTTCCTATGAAACGCAGAGACCTTCCTGCTGCACCATGGATCGATATCGCGATGGATTTACTGGGACCTTTACCCAATCATGATTATCTTCTGGTAATCATTGACTATTACAGTCGATACAAAGAAGTTAAAATTACAAAAGTGATAACAAGTACACAAATTATAAATATCCTCAAAGAAATATTTAGCCGACTCGGGTACCCTACATCAATTACGGCAGATAATGGGCGTCAGTTTATAAGCGACGAATTCAAGACTTTTTGCGAAGAGTGCAACATCACTCTTTTTAACTCTGTGCCCTACTGGCCACAGCAAAACGGGGAAGTAGAAAGGCAGAATCGGGACATATTGAAACGGCTCAAAATAAGCCAAATAGAAAAAAGAGACCTAAAAGAAAGCCTGTGGGAATATCTAATGATGTATAACTCAACTCCACACTCCACTACAGGGAAAACTCCTGCAGAGCTATTCTTTAAACGACAAAACAGAGACAAAATACCAACAATACAAGATATAAGCAATAGCAACCAGGAAGAAGACATGGAAGTCCGAGATAAAGATAAACAAGAAAAGGAAAAAGGTAAAGAGTATGGTGATAGAAAGAGAAGAGCACAAGAAAGTAGCTTGAGCGAAGGAGATAAGGTGTATGTAAAAGAAATGGATAAAAGAAACAAACTTACAGCAAACTACAACCCTACTCCACACGTTGTAGAAACATCACAAGGCGGTGATATAATGGTTAGAAACGAAGAAACGGGACAAAGAATCAGAAGGAACATTTTACATCTAAAGAAAGTCGAAGGCGAGTGGAAAGCCATAGAAGGAAACGGAAACCAAGATCGATTGGAAGACTAAAGTGATTTAGAATAAATATATACATAATTATAATATACCTAAGTACTAAGTAAATTAAATAATCTTAATAAAATAGAGATGTAGTGTTTGTGTTAGATACAACTAATACAATAACACAGTCTCGGGCAAGTGAGAAGTAAGGCGGTGCGCCAGTGATACGGGAGCCGCGGGCGAGAGTAGACGTACCGCTTGCGCTTACCACTTGTTGTCGAGCCTGTGAAACTAGGTACCCTCACCTCGTCCATTTACCATAGCTCAGCGAGTACTACACTGACGTAAGCAATTTATTTTTTGAATTCGAAACATTTTGATCATACTATGATGCGGGCACATTATACTCTGCAAACACAATAGGTCTATTGTATTTTTTCAGTCAATTTGAAAAGGTTCTAATCTAAAGAGTCTAATCTGTAAAAAAAGGGTTAAAAAGTGAGCATTGTTAGAGAAACATTTACAGATGCTGTAGTGACATCGCTGCTACTGAACTGTTCAAAATAAAGCTGCTTGAAATATTAATTTTCGTCAAAACAAACCCTAATATTGTTTCACCAAATTTGTCACAACAAGGATCCTATATCAATGTTTATGTGCGCGCCGTGCGCCTTTGAACGGTTTCAACCAACCTTTACTACACCCAAGAGTACGTTTAATTCATACTACCAATTACCGTTCTAATATAACTACAATATAATATGTATTTAATATACATATGGCATAAACGAGGCTACGCATCAAAGTGCTTTAATGTGGACTGCGGTAACCAGGGGCTTGTTAATAAAAACTCGGCCAAATATGAACAATAACGAGATTACACAGCAAAAAAATCTAATAAAGGCTCACACCGTGGTTCACACAATTTACGACGACAATGAGGGCGAATAATTAAAACGAAAGCGAATATCATTTGATATTTTACGCGGCAGGCAGCGTGTGTGGTTGAACAGAGGAACAAAGAAATAAACCTGTAATTGAAAACCGTTTTTTACAGCGGCTATATTGCTTTTTTTGTTCCTTATACAACTATAATACATCGATGCTTATAGCCTATGTCACTTTTGTGGGCTTATTCCCAAAGTACTCCATTCTTTTGTTCAAAAAAGATAAGAATCTCGAACATTAGTTCCCAATCTACTCCAAAGAATTATTATTAAAAAAGGTAAAATAAAAATAGTGCGTTTAAGTTTTAAGACTACTCCATTCAAAACATCGAAACAAAATAATGTTTCATTCTACTCCATGAGATGAAGGAGTACAGTCTGTCACAGTATTTCTGTAACAAAATTAGGTACCTATGCTGGCAAAAGTTTTCTTCAAATTATTTAGGACGTTTACGTCTGCGGCAAATGGAATAAATTGTAAGTAGGTACTTCACTTCAACATCACTTAGGTAGGTACATACTTTTAACGCATTATTATTCAGAAAAAAACGGTAGCAAAAGAGATAAGTTTTGTTACACCCACGTATGTTAATGTTACAAGCAATTTCCAAATTACAAATTATTTAATTTCTGAATACTTATATTTTAAGGGGTTGTTCCTCGTGGCCAAACTATTTCGCCTAACTAGTTTGGCTACGAGGAATAACATTTCCTCATAGCCGAACTCGTGTCAAAATAGGAAAAGCAAGTACCTACAGTTATCTACAAAATGAAAATACCTCTGCAATACTTATGATGTCCTGGTACTTCAAACATTATTATTTATCCATTTTTCATGAAGGATGATTAATTATGTCTTTTAGATAATTTAGCAAAGCCATTTTTGCAACATTATTTCGAAAACATGATTTGTCCTTAATGACGACAACGGATAAAATGTTTTGAAGTAGGTAAGTACCAGGACATCAAAAGTATCGCAGAAGTATTTTGATTTAAGCAAGTAAAAAAAAACCTGTGCAACGTTTCTGATGTCCTGGTCTTTTAAAAAAATCCAAATCACAATTCATACATAGTGCATAATTGCTATTGCCAAAAAGATAGATACTATGTACGAAACAAAAAACAAATTAGGCGAAAAATAATAGAGAAGAAAAATATGTTTATTGTACTATTAAAATATGTAGGTATTTCTTAAGCTGACTGTACGTCACTTACCTTGTGGAGTAAAACGCGAAATAAATCAGTATGCTAAAGACTAATATTAAGTGTTTGGAGTAGTTTGAGAACGAATGTATGAGATAATTATTTTTGGACACCAGTAGGGTGGAGTCGAATTAAACTAAAAAAACAATATTTTATTCGTGGAGTAGTTTGAGAATATTTCTTGGAGTACTTTGAAACTAAAACGTGGAGTACTTTGGGAATAAGCCCTTTTGTGATCAATAATGTGATATATGCATATTATAATCTAATATTTGTTATATATTTCTTATAACTTTTGGAAGTGCTTCTGACAACCCTTTCTTTAGATACCATCAAAGCTTTAAAACAAGTAGAAATTGCATATGACTATCACACTAGACATTACAAATCATTTATCATAATACATATCAAAAAATGTCTATTGTATGTACTAATGAAATATGTATAATGCATAGATACTTAAATATATTTCATCATCTCAGCTTATATGTGGATACTAGGTTTTTATTACCGAGAGTATTAATTCCGACAAATTGCTTAGACGCCGGCGTATCGTCAAAATGAAGAAACGACGAAAAACTTAGCCATAAAATAAATGAGTGTCTAGAAAACACAGCTTGGTTTTCTAGAAATTGGAACTGCCATCAGCCGTAGTTCGAACCCGGTCTAGGGCATATGTGAAGAAAAATATGGTAGGTACTTAGTCACCTTGTATAGATGCTGGATAAGCCTACACTCCATTTAAAACCATGTCTAACTACAGCGTCCAGTGAGTAAAAAAATCCATTAAAATCCATTTATCGCTGTATACTCGTAATATCATCTAAAATAAATCCGACGAGTTTCAAATAAGCTTCTTGAAAAATGCTGTGACCTTTTTCATTCTTCTTCGCTTAAAATCAAAACCATGTTTTTAAGAACAGTTCCAGAATTATCCTTCCCAGGGTAATTGAGAAGAAATGGCAAACAACATTTCTGATTTTCAGGAAGGTAATTTCCTGAATATTTATGTATATAACTTCGTTTATGTTATCTCCTTTGCATAATTAAAAGCAGCACCATTAAGCTTAATTTTGTGAGAAACAAACTAATTTTATCGCGGAGGTAGGAAGCCATTTTTTCAACGTCCCGTCTTCGTTTACATAATTTTATTTATTTAGAGACCCTGCGTGACAACCGATACGGCACTTTTTATGAGCCATTTTCTGTTATTTATTATACAAACTGACTTCCGGACTTTTTAGATATTAATTTTGGAAAGTTTACCAACGTACATTAGGACACTTTGATGGTATGCCATAAAAGGGACGTTTGACCGTTCGTCCTTGTATACCTTACCCTTATATCCCTCCATGACGGCGTCGTAAATAAATTAATCTTGTAAACCATGTGAGTACGAGTACCTAGTGTGATGGTAGTTTATATGAGTTAGTTACTAGCGGGCGACTCAGCACTGCTATGAGGAAACTATAGTAATTATGTTCGCTTGTATAACGAATATGATTTAAAATAATATCTTAAAAATTCACTTCAGTAAACTAAAAAGTTCAATTTTATCGTAGGAGCACTGAAAATCAACCGCAGAAAAATTGCAATTGGAATAAATCGTACGGTCGATCTAATAATGCAGCTATGTTAAAAACTGCTAACTTAACTTCTTGTTGGAGGCAGAACAAATCTAGCACTATGGTAAAACCAATTTAACCCACCAAGACCAACTCTTGCTGAAGAATTCTACCAGGTATTTCACCTGCTAATGATGGTAGTATCCATAAACCTACTAGTAATAATATAGTAGTAATAATACATAGGTACTAGTAATGTAGGTGAGGTTTACCTGTCCATCCTTGTTGGAGTCAGCTCTCTTACGCAGTCCGTCCCAAATCTTGATCATGATCTCGTGGGTCTCGGAGTGCTTCGCGTTACCAGGCTTCCACCCGCGAAGGCTGCAGATTTTCTGTTACACAAAAAGCCAAACCTTGTATATAATGATTTTATAATCAAATTTTACATCAATGTTGATTTCAAAGAAGTAAAGGTTTACGGAAGCAAAAATTTAGAATTTCCTTATGATTTTTATTGAAACCACGTTGCTTTGCACGCGTATTTTCAAACCTTGGATGGTGGTATGACATTGTGAAACATAGAGAGGCCTTTGATAAGTAATATGATCAGCAGATTTGAAAAGAAAAAGTGATCTATGTTACTAGTAGATCGCTCACCGCTCTCTTTAGGTACAATGTACTCAGATAACAATGTGGTGAAATAACAGTGAAAAGAAAAAAGTCTCCACCAAATTTCTTCTAGATTTATTTCTTTAAGTCCTTTGTTACCTCTAAAACTTTAGCAACTCCAGTCTGGTAAGTTAAAATGGTCAAAATGTAATCCAATAGAAGATTGAAAGGTAATCTACATCACAATGTAAGTTCACGCGGCCCCAATCATCCACGCTCGTGGCCTGTTGACCTTGTTAAATAAACTACCAAAAACAACCCTTAAATAAAAACCCTCAAAGCAAATCACCCCAATTCGTAAGTAAGCCGCAAAGCAAAGTATATTTATGAAAAGCCCAATTTGGCATTTGAAACAATGTATTTTTATGGAAATTTCTACAATTTGGCCGCTGAATTTTTTTTATTACACAATAAATTAAAGGCTTACCTCGATAGCAAGTTCAAAGTCTTTTCTTTCAATGGTTCCGCTCTGATTGACGTCTAAAAGAAAGGAATAAATTAGAGAATATTATATTCACAAACCCGCGAAATTGCGGACTCAAAGAAACTTTATTTCTTACCAAAGAATACATTGAACACGTATAGGAGTTTCTTCCTTCTGAATTCGGAGACCGACATTTTTAGAAGTTTTCTGTAACAAAGAATAAGGATAAGGGCTATGGTCCACTAAAACTTCAAATACTTTTATCCTTTACTGTTTCTTTATAACATGTTTATCAAAAACATATTACAAAGACTCACAAGTTACATTGTTACATAATCCGAATTTGGTATGAGAATTGCATTTTTTTAAACGAAAACGTGTCGGATCCTAATGAGTACCATAAAAATGAGGCGTAAGGCAGAACAGTAATCCAAGTTATCCCTAATCCCATGTACAAAGTATTAAATTAAAGTATATAGTATCAAAGTGACGCAACGCTTTAGTAAAAATAGTCCCAGATTATTTTTGTATCGCTTACGGGAGAATTGGTCCAATTAAATGTTTTATGTTCTTTGAATTTTTTTATAGGCCGTAACAAGGCCGTAAAAGTCGTCGTCTCTCAGCTGTCTCTGGGATTGTTATCTTGAATTTGTGACAAGAGAAAAGTGATCGTAACGAGTAAGCACCTATAAACGTACCACAAAATACATAACTTATGTTATTTTTTCTCATAAACCATTTTTTTAAGGGCACATTTTGCTCGATTTATGTCTTATTGATGGGTGTTTTGTCGAACAAAATCATAAGCAAATGAGATTTTCTAACCTAGACGGAAGATTGTCGATTGGAAGATGCCATCATAAATGCTTGCATTCATTAAAAGATGAAAAGAACGAACGTAATTTTAACTTCAAATGAAACAAATAATATTGCTACTTTTCTGGTCTTAGAGTACATATTTCCAGTTCATTCAATTGACCGTTAAGCCATTATTTCGACCTGTTGGACTAAAACGCATTTGTGCTCCATTCAGAATCGCATAAAGCAATTTCAACTTCAATACATACCATAGCCATAGGCACAAATCTTTTGTTTGTGCTCATATTCATTTTATATTTTTATTGGCCATCAAACGGGATTTTAAGTAGATACTTCAGTCATAAAAAATAACAATAAATATAATGGAAAGTTTATAATGGTAAGTAAAATAATTACACGGGATAGTATATAATGATAGGGTTGAATTCTTGGAACGAAAGCCACATATTCCAGCTGCGAAAGAGAACCATTAAAGAGTTGAGTAATACATTTTTAATGAAGATGATGATTTAATACACCTACTAGGTAGTAGGCACTTTATTTATCTGCAAACCCTTACCGGTCAACTCAAAATGGTACAACCCATTAAAAAATCATAAGCTAAACACGTCGAACCTTTGATTATGAATATTTTACCGCAAAAACACTAAAATACCTTTTACATAGTTACCCAAGCAATTAACCCAACCCAAAAATGACACCCAGCTGTATCGAAATTCTGCGAAACCAGGAGGTCCGTGATTACGCACACCTGCCACCAGAGGGCGCTCATTAACTCGAGGGTTTGAGGGTACTCCGGAATTAACTTGGGCTTGACAGCTTACCCGGCTCAAGTACTGCCCTGAAGTGATACCGACATTATTGAGTACATGCCGGCTCGGAAAAAACTAAATTGATCAAACGAAATGTGAAAAAGTTTTCAAAGTTTTTACTTTCAATTTAACTTTAATTTTTCACCTGAGCGGCGGCAGGCAGGGATGTGTAAAATTGAACTAAGCTATCGCTTTTCCTAATTTTATACATCCCAATGATCGTTTCGTTTAGAATTAAAAAAAAAATACTTTTCTTACCGGCAAAGTGTTTAAAATTGGTACGAGTATTTTATTATACCTACAAAATGTATCTTAAAGACTCATTCAAAGGGTTTACTATTAGAATCACAGTATTTTGAAATTATGTATTTCAGAATTCTGTGATTAGACATACCGTGATCACGGTCGATGCAATACGGCCGAAATGTCGATAAAACAATAAAGATAAACGCGATATACATAGACCATACATTCAAAGTGACCTTGGTAACGAAGTACTGACTAAAAGTTTCCGTCATCGAAGCTTACCTAACTAAAGTCAGAACCAATAGGAAAGCTATTAACGTGTTAACAGTTTTGAATACATCATAAACCACTAAAGATTATGTCAAGATATCATCCAAGAAATTAATGGCAAGCCATCGGAATTAATAGCTGGCAATACTAATCCCTCAAAATTGACGATTGTTTCAGTTGTGAGCGATGACGTAGGTACTGATTTTATATCCCTTTTGTACACTGATGTATTATATATCCAATACTGTATTGATTCCGGATTTTGTCAGTAAACTTCGCTATTAGAAAAACTCTGATCAAATCTATGAGAGGCGATAGTATCTTGGTTTGAACAACTCAAAGAGATTAAAGGCTTGGTACTGCGATCGATTTGGCGAGTCCAGCGTGGTTTGGAGACATTTAATACATAGAGACTTCGTATTTGGAGAATACGTAGACTGCTCTTTTAATTTAAAAATAGATTTAGCGTCGACAAGTTTTGAGCTTCAGTTTAACGTGCTTCTATCCCTTTTCGTCAATAATGAACTAAAGTTATAGACAGGCTTTTCTGATGATGCTAGAACTTCGAGGAATTCCCACAGACGGCATTTTCTTCTGCAGATTTTTTATTCCCATTTCTGCACAAATCAAAATCATATTTTGTGCCATTCGTGGGAATAGAAAAAAAACTAATTGTTCCCACATCATAATAACGATTTGTAGTGATGGGGTATCCGAGGTATTTTCTCATTTTAATAAACTATGTCTAAAAGTCAAAGTCCGGCTATGTTATTATAAAAATTCAAATCCAACGGGGCAGCAACTTGGCAACGAACAGAGCTTTTCATTTTTGTATTTTAAACCCGCTTTCTGCGCTTAAAGTGGCTTAAGCCTCAGTACAGAGAAATAAATAAAAATGCATTTAATAGTGTTTCGTTCGAAGTGGCGAACTGGTGTGGCAAGTGGAACGGAAACGCCCAGGCTTTCCATAAATTAGCCCACTCGTAACTCCTCGTGTGCTGTACGCCCTGAGTATTCGTTACGGCTACTGTGACCTAGAGTATCCATCTACAGCAAACTGAAGATACTAAATAAATTTAATGGTAAAAAAAACTTTTTAAAAACAAGCTTTTTGGATTAAATGTGACGTTGTATTAGTTTTCGTGTTCCCCTCAGCAAGCCCTTTCATTTGATATCCTTATTGGGGGTAGTAGGTACAGAAAAAATAAATAGTCCGCCATCTTGGATGATCCCCCATTTTGGAATTACAAATTACAATAACGTCAAATAACTAAGCATGCATTGTCATCAAAAATTAGCGTGTATACCAAATTTCAGCTAAATCGGTTACAGATTATGAATATAGGAATATGAACTCATGGCCCGATGTGGCTCCGCCCTCCGACAGCTAACTAACCAATTTGCAATGTTAACACTGTTCATTTGTTTTATGTTATAATAACGATTACAATTTAAGAAAAAAGGATCATAAAAAAAATGTTAGGACCGAGACGAGTTTCTTGCCTGTTTTTCTCGTTCTTGGGTTAAGATGGAATTGGCACAAACTCACCTAGCATGGAAGACGTTTCAAAGTGATCCTTGTCATTGAATAAATATTTTTTGAATTTTGAATTGAAGTTTGAAAAAATTTTGTTATCACAGCGTCAGTCCCCACAACCCTACGAGAACCCTCAGTGTAAGCCAAACCGCAAAGCGTACAGAAATATATTCAGTACCTTCGCAAAGTTAATACGCATTATCTTTCCAGCCACGAGTAATTTACAATTTCCAAATCCCCAGACGATGGCGTTATAAAATTTATAACTCTCGTTACGCTCGCTAAGAGATTTACTGGAGTGTGTGGGAGATACTTGGATATGGTTTCACAAGTGGTTTTTCAAGAAAGTCGTGCAGTGACTTTGATATTTAACATCCCTTTGGTATAATGCAAGGTATAGACCTTTGCACCCACGTCAGTCTTAACGTATTAATTTGCTTGAAAACCTTTGACTGGAGTAAAATAATTTACATTTTATTTTATTTTTATATAATTTTAAAAACGTACGCGAAAGAAAGTTAACATTTGTATAACACAAAGCAACAAAGCTGATAACTTTAACATGTCCATTGTCTGCTTTGTTCCATGGTTTTTACGCTTTATTGCTTGTACATAATATTATCTTTGATATTATAATGTAACTTTTTTATTAAATTGATGAATGTATAAATTGAAACACATTTTTTCTCAACTGAAACCTACGGCCTGCGATTTCGTTAACAACCTAAAGTTTGGCCCGCAACTTTTCAAAGGTTGCCCATAACCTGTTTAACATCTAGGTATTCCAAACATATCAAGACGTAATCTAATATTTACCTCAAGAATATACCTACTCTTATTCAGGTAAATAGATAGATAGGTATCTATAATACGCCCGTCAGGAATAACATGGTTTTCTCCGTCAGTTTGGTTGAATTTATTATTTAACATCTTTATTTACTCGAGAGTATTGAGTTTGCGATATTCAGGAATAAGTTTGGTGGAGTAAATTTTGATTTACAAGTTGAAACTCAAGGAATTTAGCTGTCGATTTCAAATATTAGCTTTTACCAAAGAATTTTTTATTTCATTTTCATTTTTAGCTAGATTATTGTTATTACTAGGTACCTACACATGATCATTTATGAACCAGAATAAAATTGTATCAAATAAGTTGTACCTAATATATAACATAATTTTATTTCAAAAGCATTCTGATTTACGAAACTCGTTTCCCGAAATTGCCTGCCAATGTTGCTACAAAGTACCAAAGTAAAATGTCGAATAAAAATTGCTCTACGTTGATAAATTTGAAGGTCTGCCCACCTCTATAAAGAAGAAAAATGGAGTGAACCCCTCCGGGAAAAACGTGGAAAGTGCTAAGAAAAGTAACATTTGTCTAAGTCCGCGAACACAAGTAAATTGCATTTTATAATAGTTGACAACTTTAGAACCATTCATTTCTGTCAGTCAATGAAAAATGACGACTGAATTTTGAATTATGAATGAATGAACGCATCTCTATGTTTTTTTTTTATATTACGAGTATGTTTATTGTACCATGACCAAACTAACGAACCGTTTTATTCATTTGAATTATCTTTAGTTACGGCCAATACGCATGATGTGACGTGGTCTCGTGTTTGGTTTTTGGCCCTTACGTCCTCGCAAACGTAGCTATTTGTGTATAATAAACACAAAAAATTTTTGAGAAAATTAAAGATAAATTAATAAGTACAATTAGATCACTAGATACGAGCAAAGGGTTGATTACTTGATTATTACCTACAATAACTATAATTCGTTAGGACGGTACAATCACAGAATCTGAAATGTAATTATGAAACCCGTGCCCAGCTATCTACCAAAGGTGAGATAACAGTAGGCAAGTACCTATTACATCTCTACCGTTCTCTAAATACCTGACTTTATTGGGCAGTTTTGCTGTACGGAAAATTAACACTGATCTCAGAGGCTTTTGCAGTGCTACAAAAGTGGTAAAGCTATGTAAACGCTGTATTTAGTTTTATCCTGACAGTCAGTGCGTAACTTCAAACTTTTATTTAATATTTTTTATAAATCTATCCGCTTTGCGAATATGGGACTAAATGGGAAATTATACAACAAAACAAATTAAAAACACTTCACATCAAAACTTCTAATATTGTTATCTACCTACCAATTATTTAATAAAAGCAATTTGTACGAACTTCGATCTGTAGGTATCTTATGCGTATGTCCACAATTGTGACACGCCCTGACCGCGGCTCCGTACCGTAACGCGTGACCACACAGAGGGTCTACCATGAGTTTTCACAATCTACACTCGCTAGCGACTGTAGTTAAAAAAATGTATGAAAACTTTGTACAGCGCCTCTAGCGGATAGTTGGGTACTAAAACCGTACTACAGCGACTGTAGTTTGCGCTCATTAATTTGCTTAAAATTTGGTACCATGAGTAATAATTTTGACAGATGTCATAGTAACGTACTATTACTACTGTAGTAACGTCATCCAATCTAAATGTGACAACTCGTGGTAGACGTACCGTTTTATCCAATAACTACACACGACAGATGTCAGTAATGAAGCCGAAGATAATGTTATAAAGAGAAGATAATGTACGAAAATGTTATAAATAATAGGTAGGTACAATAATAGTTTTCATTTTTATTTTTGTTTTTGTTGCTTATTATTATTTAGTTGTATATTGTGTGTCCTGATATGGGAATGTGGATATGGGAATATGGGATGAGATAGGACTCCTATCTCATCCCAGATTCGCTCAGCAAGCAGATAGGTAAGGTTAAAAAAATGTCTATGTAAAAACTTCGAAAATGTATGGAAATTATGACGGCGTCGTTACGACACGATGCGACACCGCGGAACCAAAAGATGTCGTGAAAATTTACGATGTCCATCGTAAAAACTCACGACACGAATATATCGTATCGTACAATAACGATTGCAAAATGTAATTTTCATTCGATTTCATCTTATCTAATAGCAACATCACTATCAGGATAAGATTAAATACTGCCTTAAAAATGTAGGTCATCTTTTAAACTATCCCTTACTTCCCTTAAATAAAAAGGATGTTTGAAATGTTAATTGGCACAGATAATAACGGTCCACTTAATATTCAGGGTTCCGTTGATTTATTTAAATAGTTTAATCTTGTGTAAAACGGGGGATTGTTTGTATTAATTACTGCAGGAGGCTTACACAATAGGGTATTAGGCTGTAAATACACGCAGTGGGTTCTGAATGCGAAAACAATAAACTTCCTGTTCGTTTGTAGTTTAAATGAACTACCTACGTGCTTTAAAAATAATAGCGTAATAAATAATGTTTACGATAAAAAGTTGATACTCATTGAAATAATGTTGAAAAAATATTCTTAAGCTGTTTTTTTTTTCAAATCCTTCCTATAGTTAAAATTACTATATTATAATTTACATTATCTATACCATGAGAGATAAAAAACTGTAAGATACAATAAGTGAACTTTGTTTTTATGAGTTTATTTGTCAGTAAAATTTTACATTAGGTCTAATTTTAGCTAACTTTGTTTGTTGTTTTTTAGGTTAATTTTAAGGTATGATATTTATAAGGTTTTTCAATACTTAAGTTTCTTTATTTGATCATTACTTGCAATTCTACTTAAATAGGTACCTATTATTTGGCAGATAAACGCTCAAGTAAATGTCCTAAAACGCAGCCTTAAACTCTTATGAGCCACTTATTGTCCTCATGGGAATTCATACATTAGAAAACTAAGAGCCATTTTAGATAAAGGCGAAAACCATAAAAATGGTTTGAACGTCAGAAACAAGCTAGCGTAAAATAAACAAATACTAAATTTGTAAAACTAGAAAAATCCATATATTAGAAGAAGACATTTTGAGAAAAATAAAAATCAAAAAATGGGATGAAATTAGAAATTCGCTACTTAACTACCTACGCAAAAAAATATGTAAAACTAAAAATTTACAAAAATAAATGTAAGGAGAATACCATTGTGAAAAAAACTTATATCAAATAATTTGTAAGAGATAGTAAAAAGAATTCTTATTTTACTCCACAACAGAACAAAGCATTTTGCACAGGATTCAAATAAGATGAGAGAAACACGTTCGTGTTAAATTCTTTTTACTAAAACGAAAAGCAGCATCTGGTAGACTATTGTTTCTCAGCTTTTGAGGTTTTATTATCAAAGTAACATCTCAGAATATTTTCTCTTTTGTAAAATTTTACACAGTCATGGCGTCAGATAATTGTACTAAATATGCCGTCACATGGTAAATCTACCGTCTACTTGAGAGTTTTAATGGTATTTTTAGTAATAAAATGCTAATATATTTTTTTATATAATATAAGAATAAAACAGTACGAGTATTTAATTAATAGGTTTTAATTTATTGGGCTCTTGAAACTAGACTAACAGACAGACGGATAATCAAGTTGTCATTACAGCGAGACCCTAAAAATATCTATTCAATATCCGAACATCTTCTAAGACAGTAGAATACTTAGTAAGATCCTTTTTTTATTAAACGAAATCACAAAGCAGATATTTATGGTTCGACATTTTAATTTGTTCAGACTGTCCTTTATCCTTATTAAGCTCTTCACAATTTTATTGACTGAGTCTATTGAAATCACAGAGCAATTTTTAATAAAGCCATGAATTTTCAATTCACTATGAAATCGCGGAGCGGGATTTATATTCGCTATCACAAAATTCGAGAGCAATTGAAATTCAGAGAGCTCACTGCAGTCTCGTGGGACTACGAACTGCAAATCTCAGCTTAGTCTACTCTGGCTGTGGTCGGTTCAGGAAATCGAGAGTTATGAACTGGGTGAAACAAACTAAATGGAATGGGTATTTGCTCGACTGCGGCCCGTATTTCGGAACGAAGCTCAAACTTGTGATCTGGGGGCCTACTTTGGAAATTCGGTTCGAAGCGGCTCCTAATTCGGTGTCTGTTTACAGAAACGCGGCGTGAGCCGTCGCGAAATGGGTTGTAATTAATCAATTTTATAAGGACAATGATTTATAAGATAATTCAAATTAGAGTCAAAAATCAGAAGTATTCCAGCACAAATTTCTTCTTTAAGTACACTTTTTACTGCACGCTTTTTATTCCTGCTAGGGATCAATTTAAACAACTATTTTAGTAGATACTTATAATACTAATTTAACAGAATACTCTCCTTAGATAATTCTATCTATAAGTAACTAAAGATCTAAGCAGATATTTACCGAGTCTGGGGGTTATAGAGTCGTGATTATGTTTGTTTGATTAAATGTTACCGCGATATTTTTTTCTATATCTAGATAGATATGTATACTCATACATAATTATACTACATACTATAAAGTCTAATCGCAAGATTAGTTACGTTCTTTTAAATACTAAGTAACCTACTGACTTCGATATTTAATTTGTTACAAAAATATAAAGATTTTTAAAAACAACGAGGCTCACACTTTGAAAAGATAAAATTAATTAATATTTCGCAAGTTTCTTTTGTATTTCTTGCAAAGTTCCAAATGTTTAGATTTTAAAGACTTTGTCCTTTATTATGAGTCAAAGTTTTGTTAGAGCTGGCTTTTCGTATTTTTAGGGTCGAAATTAGCTCCACTTTATTAAAAAAGTTTTTCATCGATTTATTAAACTCTAATTAAAATATTAGAAACCGAAAATATTTAAGTACCTACCTACTGTTTCAGTGATTCTACGCGCGTATTTTATTATGTAACTAGCTGACCCGGCAGACTTAGTACTTATTTAGAAAACGTTTGTATGGGAAATATAAAAGGGCTTTTTTTAGGGTTTTCCCGGGAGTTATTCGAATTTTTCTTACCTTTTAAACCTTCCCTAGACCTTCACGAATATTTCAAGACCAAGATAAGATAAATCCGTTTAGCTGTTCTCGTGTTTTAGCGAGACTAACGAACAGCAATTCATTTTTATATATATATGTAGATACAAAAAACCCGACAGCCTAGAATGATGTCATTCAAAAGTCGATTCAGTTTTTGGAACAACATAACCTATCTCTGTAAAATTTTACAGCCGCCATTTTGGATTTTTTTGACATTTTGGATATTTTTAATAAACTCTATGTCATTCTTGAAATCCAGACAATCAAAGGAACATCTTTACATAAATACCTACATATGCCTCAGAAACAAAGGGTACTCTTCTTCTTCGCAGTCGGGTAAAGAATATAGAGAAATTTAGATAGAGTCCCACCGCAGTAAAAAGACTCTAAAGTAATTTACGAGTGCTTGACGGAGCGTGAAGTCTTCAAAATAATTCGGACCAATTTGGAATTTTAGGAAATAAAATATAAATATAAAAATAAATAATGCTGGACAATCCACACAGCATCATCTAGCCCCAAAGTAAGTTACTCAAAGCTTGTGTTATGGGTACTAGATAACTGATATATTTAATACATTAGATACATAGATAGATATTTTTTATTATACATAGATAACACCCAGACCAACGGAACAAATTTCTGCAGACCGTACACAAATTTGTTCCGCGGCGGGAATCGAACCCGCAACCTCTTTCGTCGCAGGCGGACTCTCGCCCGCTGCGCCACTGAGGTCGTCAAGAGCTCATCTGGTCTTGTCATTCATGAATGTCATGTGACGAGGAGAGTGTTAGATATGAATGTGGATGGATACAAGGGTAGAGGTAGACCAAAGAAAAGATGGATGGACTGTGTGAAAGATGACATGGCTAAGAAAGGAGTGAGTACTGAGATGACGAATGATAGAGGGAAATGGAAGAAGATCACATGTTGTGCCGACCCCACATAACGTGGGAAAAGGGCAGGAAGATGATGATGATCTGGTCTTGTCATTCATAGCAGGTCAACTAACTTTCAGCGCGGTCACTATTTGTATAAGCGATTTGCGTCTAATCATTTATTTACGTTAGGAAATATAAAAATAAAAATAAAATCTACCTCAATCTTTTACTATGTAGAAAATTACTAGTGAGAATGAGGTTTTAGTTTATTTATTAGATTTTTTAGTTTTATCGGAAATGTATCAATAAGTATCTCAGGAATCAACAAATATCACGTTTCTATTATTTAAATTACTACGATACTAAACAATTATAGTGTCATCACTTTACATTGACACAAGAATGATAGCTGCCATTGTTATAATAGGCCTGATACTGAGCAAAAATTACAAGTGATTATGAAAGTCTTTTAGATCTCCTGCGGTGCATTTGTCTGACAACTACGTCGCTCTGGTTTTTATATTATTTCTCGTGTTATTTTGAGTTTTATTGCGTAATTTTGGTGGTTATTTTGCCAATAAAGCCCGGGTTCTTGACGCGAGTGTAAAATGTGTGAATTAGAGTGAATAGTTCTCTTCAAATTCCATCGGAGGAAATCCCGAGAATTTTCAACAAAACAGCCATCTTTTGTTTAAAATTGACTTGACAACTTGACTATGACTCTGTGACGTTGACAATACTTATAATTAAATACACTTGACACTGGCAAAATTGTTCTCTAAGAGACAGATGCCATAATTGAAGAAGAAGAAGAAGAAAGTCTTTTAGTTTTTATGACGCAGATAAGCAATTTTCACTGCAATTCAATTAAGCTAAATTGAAATTATATAGTGTGAAGACAACCTCCACCCGACAACCCATTAGTGCCACGCGCGTGCCAAGAATGCATTACGTCGTTAACACTATCATTCTGTTGAATTAGCAAATATATAACGAGTACAAAAAATGCCTTCATCATCTTCCTATCCCTTTCTCACGTTATGTAGGATTGGGACAACGTCATTTCAGTATCAAAGTAAAAGAAAAATACGAATATCGTTAATTTGTACTTTTATCACATAGACAATGTGTGAATCAAATTCTCATATGTCTTTTTCTTTACACACAACATTTAGACAGTGTCTACTAAGCCTGAATAGTTTTCCGTTAAAACCTCTCACACAGGCAGTTTAAAAGTCTACTTTTCCTTGAGTACTTATTCAAAACACATAAGCAAAGTCCGACTCGCATTTGTCTATTTCTTTTTAAACACAAAATATAAACAGTGTCTACTAATAAAAACCTGAGTAGTTTCCCGTTGAAACCTCTCACAGAGACAGTTTAAAAGTCTACTTTTCCTTGAGTGTTCAAAAAATAGCTCCTTTGACGCAGAAAGAAGTCTATTATGGAAATGGCGAACAACCAAATGGCTTGAATACTTAATGGCGGTCCGCCTAGTGGCGCGGTAGCCGATCATTTCTGTACAAGATAAGTCATTCAAACTCGTAAAATAAACTAAATAATTAATAAACCGATTTTAAGAAATTTTTGGATGTATACCGATTTTGTTGATTTATTTTGACTGTAGAGATTCCGATTGGTTCCATATTTATTTGATTTCCGAGGGATTGTTTCTTTTCCGTAAAAGTTAAAAAAGTCATCATAATCTTGAAACCACTATAAATTATAAATTCTTACACAAGAACCAAAATCACGTAGCTAAAATATTGCAAGTGTTCTCAGACTATTAATTTTCACGACCATATTTTTGGTAATTTTCCTGTTAATTTAGTACTAAGCTCAATGCCATCAAGACGCAATTATCACGTTTTTATAAAATACAGGGTAAGCATTATTTCGTACTCACTCGTTAAATTGAAGATTCCTGAATCAGTAATCTGAAAAAGAAAGACAAATAATGTAAAAAAATTATTTCAAAATAAATTCAACCAACTGATTGACTGAGCTAAGCACTGTAGATATCTTCGGTAGAAACAATAGATACTAAAGTAATTTTAACCCTTTTTAAATCACTAACACCACACCATTTCCAATTGTATTTTAGAAGTTAATGTACCTACTTATGAGTACAGTAAGATGATATGGTATGATATGTTAATATGGTAGATAGATCTACTGCAAAATTTGATTAACATGAATCATAAATTATGAAATATGAATGTCACCATGAAGGAATCTATAGCCATCACTTCACATTAAAAAGCAAGTAGCTAGAACTACTAGTAACTAATCTGATTGACTAGATACGTGTCCCGTGATATGAGTACCTAATTTCCTGTATCGGATACTTGCTTTGTACCGCTCTCGTCCAACTTGATTAGATTTCCAAAATGGCGGATGATTCAAGCGAAAATCTACCTTAACTACATATTTCTGGATTTTGTGGTGTTCCGTGATAAAGTCGAAATTTCTGGGGTTTTTATTTTATTACTGAAAAATATAATATGTTTTTATTAAAACATTACTTGTAGCCTTCAAGTTAATCCTAATAGCTAAGAAAATAGTGCAAACTTTGCTGTTATCCATACTAATATTATAAATGCGAAAGTAACCCTGTTTGTTTGTTACCTTTTCACGACTAAACGACTGAACGGTTCGTAATGAAATTTAGCAAGGCGATTATATCCCGGAAACGGACACAGGCTATCTTTTATCTCAAAGAATAATCTTAAAAACGCTGAAATAAGAGTTAAAAATTTGTAATGGACACGCATGGTTAAGCAACACTGATCGCAACCAGTTTTGAATGGGTGACCGCCTCTTTTTCTATTTTAGAAATTTCCCGATAATTTATGGTATATTCATGGACATTGCGGTTGAAGTTGCGGGTAACAAAATTAGTAAGCAGGTACTTAAATAAAATGATAAAGCATGAAAAGTTTTTGTAAAAATCAATTTGGATGATTGTGTTATTGTTTCAAATCGCGTGAGCATTGGCACGTTCACGATGCTATTAGTGATAGGAAAGGAACAATACTTCGGATTGCCTTCTTGGAATCCAATATAATTTCCGCTAAAGCCTTCATAATGTAAGGTAATGGTTTTTTTTCGGTGAAAAATAATTTACGAAACAATAACCACTCATAAGTGAACGATTATGCCTAACTAATAACTGGAAATGTATTAGATACCTACATGATAGTGGGAATAGGGTCCAGATTTTAATAGATATGAGTATAAACTATAAAGGTGCGTTGCAAATAACTATTCCTTATAAATATCACAAGAAAGCAGGGCCGAGCCGCCCCTATGTGCGAAGTGTGCGGCGCACACAGGCGCCAAGACAATAGAGGCGCCGCCATCGCAATTATTTTTGATACACTTACACAACAACATATTATTCTTTGTAGTGGAGTATCGATAAGTAAAACCTAAAAAATGTACACCACTTTTATAGACCAAATTTAAACATTTTGCCGTATCAGGCGACACATGGGTAGGTACCTAAGTTGAAACATGAAGAAAAAAAAAAAAAAAAAAAAAAATATGATCACGACTGTAATCCCCGGGCTCGGTAGATATCTCCTCAGATCTTTTTAGTTACGTAGATCTTTGAGGATATCTAAAGGTAGTCAGAGGCAAGTCCAAACATGACATTTGGTACATGCCCACATTTTGCACAGTAGTTAGTATTCCGTACGTGACAGGTTGCAAGCCCATCGCCGCTTATAAGAATACTAACCCATGACACATACCTTCGAATTTTTGGTTCTAGGGTATGCCGGTTTCCTCACGATGTTTTCCTTCACCGTTTAAAAGCACTGGCATTGCGCACATAAATTTTTCGAATAGAAAAACTCATTGGTGCACGACCAGGTTTGAACCCACAACCTTCGGATCGTGAGGCAGGGGTGCTACCACTACACCACCAGCGCTCTTGAAACATGAAGATTCGTGAACGCTTCATAGGTTTTGCACACAGGCGCTGTGGTCGGCGCGGCCCTGCAAGAAAGATCATGTTTTTTTTTGTTCAGTCGTCAGTTAGCCAGTTAGCTGGAAAGTAGGTATTGCGATTGTTCTAGTACTATTTCGTATTTTACTAAATAATTTATGCAAAACATAATTTTAGTTTATAATTTCTACTGTAAAAATAATAATAAGGGAATCACGCGGCAGCCGATTACCTTGTTCTAATGTCTTAATAGGTAATCCAATTTAATCTAACTAATCACATTCTAATTTGCTATAGAAATTACGTGCAATTCGAAGAACGGCTGTAATAATCAATTTGTAAACTGTTCTAGATTGCCGAGAATATATAATGGCGGTTATCGATTGGAAACAAATGGCAAAGAGACTTATAACATCAGCGTTTCAACATTATTTTTGATCGTTTTAAGAAAATAAACAATCATGAAAAATGTGTCTGAGCTGGGCGTTTATTTTCAGAAACGAGTTCTGTTGATTGATATAAATATTTTTGTCTTAATATCAGAACACATTACCTACCACATATCAGAACACATTACAACAGTACTCTGAAAAAGAATGAACGATATTATTATTTATTTATTTATATTATCGGCACAATAATCTTGCAAAACCTACTTTAAGTAACATCGTTTCGACTGTCGATTATAATCATGGAATATCATTACTTTGACATTAGATATCTTAAATCGATTATCATCATTTATCGACGACACGATATAATTTGAATCACTTTGGATTTTGGGCGTCTACTCCGAAAAATGATCAACGATATATCGGCACAATAATCATGCAAAACTTACTCTTAATAACATTGTTTATGCTATTATTTGAACAATGGAACGACCGACATTACTTTTGACAACCGATCTCATAAACCAACTTTAACGCCACTTACGGACGACACGAAATTTCCAATTTGACAACGAAACAACTGTTAATTCGACTGAATTCGACGAACATTCGACTCCGATAGTACTATCGTTGTCGTTTTGCGGAGTAGACCCCCTGACAACGAAGAAATCGAATTTGACGGACATTTTTTTCGATTATATTGTTGTAGTTTTGTGGAGTAGACGCAATCGTATTGGCACATTCCCATATTCAATTAAATAACAAAAACCAAAAACAAACTGATCACGACTGTAATCCTCTAGGTTGGTAGATATCTCCTCAGACCTCTAGTGACTTAGATCTTTGAGAATATCTAAAGAGGGTAGCATTTGGCACATACCCACGTTTGCACAGTAGTTAGTATTCCGCACGTGACGGGTTGCAAGCCCAATGCTACTCATAAGAATACTAACCTATGAAATACACCTTCCAATTTTTGGTTTTAGGGTTTTCTCACGATATTTTTCTTCGTTCAAGAGCACTGACACTGGCATTGCGCACATAATTTTTTCGAATAGATTTAGAATTTTGGAATAAAGTCATTGGTGAACGACCAGGTTTGAACCCACAACATTCGGATCTACACCACCAGCGCTCTTTTTATATTTTCAAAAAAACTGCCTAAGAGCAGTTCGAATTCTAAACGGCCATTTCGAAAATAAATAGAGCTTGTTCCGTACTTATTTTATGCAATAATATCTAAAAACGCCAAAGGGACATCCAATTGCTATAAATTCAGCCTGATGGCGACCGCGATGTGTTTTATGAATATTTTGGACCTTTCGGTTGAATAAATTTGGGAAATACAAAAGAGCCGCTTACAGTATGTTACTGGGAGTCCTCCGACAATAGGAGTAATCCTAGGACTTTTATTGAATAGATTCCACAACGCGAAATAAACGTTTCCTATGGACCAACTCAGGCTTTGAGGCTCTTAGTAAAAATATGTAGCACAAAAAAATATTCTTGAAAGATATCACAAAATATTGCAAATGTACAGCTATATACATATATTTTCAATTAAAAATATATATAATACAAATTTGTACCTAAATGTCTTTCGTTAAAAAATTTGAAAGAAAAATAAATTTGAATTTCGTTAAATAAAACGTAATAGTTTTTTGGTAAAAATAGAGGAAATTTTTCCGTGATTTCCTACTACCATTAGCACGATATTATAAACAATTATAATAACGGATCTACACCACATGGCGGCAATACTTGCGTGTTACTACGGGAGTTTTACCGATTCGACCGTTTACGTATGTACATATCTATCTCGTAAATAAATTACACGAGCTAAATGCACGAGGTATACAAACAAAAATATAGCTTCACGCCACCTGGACATGCAAGGTTGTTATGTTCAGGTATTATTAGCTTAACCTACGAAAATTCTGCTTCCACAAAGTTAAACAACATAAATTACGTGAAAGGCGTTCTTTTCTAAAAATAATAAGATCAGAGTTTTAGGTTGGCGATTCTGTTGTAGTATTATCTTTATTTTACGTATCAAGTGGAGTTTGTGCGAAGAATCTTCTCATTTTGTATACCAAAGCATATTTTACCTAGGTTGTATGACGTTTCAAAATCGGTGATTTTATTGAATAAAACTACACTCATGGACTTATTTAGAGGAACGCTTCATCAATCACAGAAAAATACTAAAATATGTACAATATTATCTAAAATGTATTGAGTTCGACTATTCCTTTTAATGAACAGATTTGTGTTTCTTTTTGACTCGTTTAGTTAATTTTTTGGGCGAAAAGAACTAGAAACAGCCATCTTTTATTCAAAACTATCCGTTTCCCACGACTTCATCCGCGTGAATATCAGTTATATAGCGAAACCCATGAACATTTTGAATAGGAAAATCAAGGGAAACGTTTTTTCTTTTATTTCTTTTCGACAATTTTCCAATGCTTTAACAGTTATTCTACTATTCGGGACAAAGAAAAATACAATAAATCAAAAACCTACGAAATCCGTCTACCCGTTCTAGGGTTATAAGTGTTCCAACAAACCCGACTTTGTTTTATACATTAACATTCACTGACTCTGTAACGTTAGGACACAAAACATATAAAAACATCTGACACCTTTCGTAACTATTACAGATCACTGTCTGACACTGATAAAATTGATATTATTGAAAACAAATGCCACTAATAAAAAAAAAGAAAAATACCTTTTATACAAGGAATACAGCTAGTATAAAGAATACGGTTAGGTTAATGTGAATAAAATCGACTTCTGTATAAGTTTTTGAACTAGGGAGGGGCATGCGCGACCGGGACTGCAGGTTTCTAGAAATTTGCTTCCAATAGAGTTGCCTGGTTACGTAATTTTGCCAGGAGGTACGGTATTGTATCTATATAGGTACAATGTGAGCATGTAACTTTCAACGTATCTTTATATTTAGATGTTTAGATTGTTTAAGACTGATTTATCATGTATTTAATTCGTTTTGGACACTGAACAGCTTTAGGCTGATACAATAACACTGAATAAAAATATAGATGCGTCACACCCTAATATACGTTCGTGTTTTATAGGAACAATAGTTTTTTACTAAACGTTTTACGAGTATTTGTTGTACTCTGTCCAGATATTTGAAATATTTCGAGATACCTTATAATTTGTTTCTTTTGTTACTGTATTCTTGAGGAATTTCAGTATTTTAGTGCACGCGACATTACAATATTTCGTTTAGTTATCAAAGTAAACGATCAACTACAAATGTAAAAAATGGTCGTTTTTGGTTTCGTTATTGGGGTCTTATCTTATTTAATTTTTTTTGCAGTTTTGAGAGCGAGTCAGACACGGACGTGATTGGACGAACTGCGTTTTTTTGAACAAATATTTTAAATAAGTATAAAAAATAATGCATAAAACGGCGATTTTTTTTTAAACTGTTACCAAAGAAAATATTTATTTTTATCGTGTATAGATACTATTTACGACTGAGAGTTTAGTGTGAAGCTGCTATAAACTTTTGAAAGTCGCTGAAATGTATAATCTAACTTTGACTAATCTCAACAGTCTAAATTTATTATTTAATAAAAAGTTATATTATCTCAAACATTTTAAAACTATTAACCATCGTTTAGTGTTTTTGAAAGTTGATTTCAAATAAAGTCATCAGTAAATGTTTCAACAAATTTTGTTCCAATTAAAATCACAATCTTATACCTTTAAACGAGCAATTCTTGTATATATATATATATATATATATATATATATATAATTGGAATCTCGGAAACAGCTCCAGCGATTTTCATGAAATTTAGTATGCAGGGGCTTTCGGGGGCGATAAATCGATCTAGCTAGGTTTCATTTTCCAAAAAACAAGATTTACGAGAAAAAAACCGAGCAAAGCTCGGCCAACCAGGTACTAGATAATAAGATTATACGAAAGTTTGACTGATTGAATGAGACTGTTTGGATGAGAAACCCAACAAACGAACCGATTCCAATGAAATTTGATTATTGGATAGAACAAAGGTAATTTTATCTCGAAATATAACCAGAGCAATGAAATGGGACGTCAAAGTTTATATGACAATACAATACGCGAACGAACAATGAGTTTCACCAGTTCTCATTAATTTTCAAATAATTATTTCACAAGTCGCCGCGAATATTCTTCATTCAACGATACGCCACCGGATTTAAAATGTTCACGAACAAAATTCTCGCACTGAAAGTTTTTTCCGGAGCTCCTAGCTGAAAACTGTTCTACTTGCGAACTTTTACTGCACGCTCGTGAGACTAGCTAGCTTTTTGCCTTTGAACAAATAAGGAACGTTTTTATAAAAGCAGTTCACATGAAATCGAACATAGTGTTTTTTTATTCAAAATTTAATGGGAAAAAAACCTTTTAACCCGTCGTTCAAATTTTGGATTAACACGATATTAGAAATTGTTGAACTATTGAAAAAATCGACACGGCAAAAAAATAAAATTGGAAGCTGTTATTTAAAAAATTATATGAAATAAGGTACACATTAAAAAATAAAAAATAAACGTCAAAAACTAATCATCATTTTTTTTTATATCATTCAAAATTTTTTTAAATTATATAAAAAAAACAATTTAAAAATCGAACAAAAAACATGTTCACAGATTTAAAAATAAAAGTACAGTCATTAAAAAATGGTGTTCGAAAGTGCTTCCTACCTGGTAACCGGGAGCCGTGGAGCGAGGCGCGGCGTCGAATGCCGCACGGCGAACAGAGCATCGCCAGCTCGCATTCGGTGCCTTACCCGGGTAGAGGATACGGTATAATATAGGTACCCCTTAAAACCTTTAGTTAAAGAGTATTCCGGGACTTTTTAATACTTTTTCATATAAAGCGCAAGGAATACTCGTATGTCGAGATTTTGGTAGTAACAAGTAGGGCTTGGAAACCGGAAAAAATTTCAAAGCGGCATCGCTCTAAATACTACAACCTTTTCTTTTCGGTTACGTTCTACCTTAACTTTTACTAAAACGGTTAGTCAAGAACGATAAATCCAAAAGGATTTCGCACAATTAATCGGTTGTTCTTTTCCATATTAGTGACTTCCGCGACGCGCCCGCTCTAAATTCTAAGTTTGAGTTAAGGTTTTGAAAGAGGTTGCGCTTCGAACGCTATTATACTGGTTTTTTTCTGGTAAATTATTAACCGATTCCAAGCCCTAGTAACAAGAGCTTTTTTTAAAGCATTCCGGGATTCGGAAATAGAATAAGAAAATGTTCGACTGCTGAATGATACTCGTAAAATAAACAAAAAATTGAGAAGCACATTTTTCTTGTCCACGTAACCCTTTATTGCCTTTTTCAGATACAAATGATGATATTGATATCTAGTTATTATTAAATACTTTTTTCTTGTGATTTGTTCACTTATTTCTTTGGTCGAGCATCTTTTCGGATGTTGATAGTCAGAGGCACGTTCGAACAATATTACGTCCACATGCCCAGAAGTGTCGTAACAATGAAATATTATTATAACAGTATTGTTTAGCACACTTAGATATTACTTGTATCCCGAAAAACAACCAAGAGGATGAAAAGGAGACGTTAAACTTTTTTTTTTTGTTACATGGACATTTGGAAAAATTAAAAACTGCGTAGCACGGGTAAAACCGCGAGGCGCAATTTATAATTAAACGACGCTTATTCAAAGAGGATCTTAAATTAAATTATTTTTAACTTTTTTCCGTTTTTTCGCCAACCTGTTAATTTTGATGAATCTCCAAGCCTGTGGTTTTCTTTGATGTTTGTGTAATTTCGACACTTCTAATGGTTTTCAGGCCGCGACGACTGGGTATTATTTAATTACCTACAATTTGGAATCTACTTTAAGTAGGTACATAAAACTCTCACATCACTGATTGATAAAATATCAACCCACAGTCTTAAATAGCTGATATTTGGAGGTTAAGTTCTTTTCTGAGTCTAGAGGTGTTCTAGGAAATTTTAAAAGTTCAACCTCTAATGAATGCAGTGAAGGGTAAAGTTTGTATGACTTTGTATGAAACAGATTACGTGAATAAAGTCGTGGTATGTACTAGATATAGAGAAAAAGGTAAATTTTTGTTTGTTTGTTACTCAATTGTTTCGTACAGGAAATTTGAAAGTAGCGCCAGTGACAGAAAAGTTGAAGAGTAATAAATAAGTACCTGGGTGACCGAGCTTTGCTCGGTTTTTTTGTTAAATCTTGTTTTTTGAAAATGAAACCCAGCTAGATCGATTTATCGCCCCCGAAACCTCCTGCATACTAAATTTCATGAAAATCGCTGGAGCCGTTTCCGAGATTCAGAATATATATACAAGAATTGCTCGTTTAAAGGTATAAGATAGGTAAAAATAGGTTGGCGTGGTATGATGGGAAGAAAGCCATGTTACAAGAAGGGTGATGGTTTTGAATGTGGATGTATATAAGGGTAGCGAAGCCTAACAAAAGATGGATGGAGTGTGTGAAAGACGATGTGTAAGGGAGTGACTACTGAGATGACGGATGATAGGGGAGAGTGGAGAAAGAGAACCTGTTTTGCCGACCCCACCTAGTGGGATAAGGGCAGGAAGATGATGATGTTTCGTAATTGTTGAACAGGTGTTAGGCTGTATTAAAATAAAGCACATATCTTATACCTTTAAACAAGAAATTCTTGTATAGATTTATATAATCTGAATCTCGGAAACGGCTCGAACGATTTTCATGAAATTAAGTATGCAGGAGGTTTTGGGGGCAATTTTTCGAACCAGTGTGGTGAAAGGATTAAGACTTCTTTCGTGATCAATTCAATACAATTCAATTTAATTTAATTCATTTCAATTTAGTTTAATTCAATTCAAAATATTTTATTCAAAATCACAAGGATCACTTTGAGCTCTATGTAGGTAAAGGTATTAGGTACGTAAAGTGATAAATAAAATTTAAGGTTTCGAATACTTTTATAAAACAGTCCACGCAATTTGATAAAATCAATTTTTTTTGTTACCTACTGAAAATGAAATTCAATTGAAATGATTGAGCGTTGTTTAACTCAAATATTATATTGTTTCAGATTCGTAAATGGATTTCAGTAAATTGCGAGTGAATTACAATTTGCAAAATTAAGCATTTCAAGCAATATTAAATTTAAGTTATAATATTATAAGCTCGTTACATCCTATTAAAATCATTAATTATTAATGCAAAATTATCAGGCCTTTAATAATTATTAATTAAACGAGCCTAGTGAATATTTTTTTATTTACATTTTGCGATAGATTACACTTTAACCCGCCACGCACAGAATCATCATCATCTTCCTACCCTTATCCCACTAGGTGGGGTCGGCACAACAGGTTCTCTTCTTCCACTCACCCCTGTCATACGTCATCTCTGTAGTCACTCTTTTCTTTCCATCCTATCCATCTTTTCTTAGGTCTACCTCTACCGTAACTACTAAAGCGTGAAAAGTTTGGAGAGCCTTTGACTACAACATGATATTATTAAAGACTAGCTTCCGTTCGCGGCTTTGCTCGCAAGGTACCTACATAAAATATAGCCTATGTTACTCAGGCATAACGTAGCATTCTAACGGTGAAAGAATTTGTGAAATCGTACCAGTAGTTTTTGAGTTCATTCGTTACAAACAGAAATACAAAACTTTCCTCTTTATAATATTAGTATAGATATAAATTTGAGATGTGTACCAAAACCTGCGTATTCGTGTTCATTTTTTAACACAAATTCTATTGTCATATTAAGTTAAACGTAATAAAAATGTAGCTATAAAAATTCCTAATAAAAATTTGTTATGTGTTTTGAATAAACATTTTAAACATTCCTCAAATTTATATCAATAGATGTTTATAATAACTCTAATGTTGCAATAACAATGTAATTTGCACTCGTAAAAACAATGAGCGAATACGTTTTCGGTAATTGGTCATTAAGTACTTTTACACCTTTGCTCCGGTGTTATTGCTTGGCTAGGGATGTGCTGTCACTTTTATCGACTGTCGATGATTTATAATTTTAGTGCTAGGGTAGTAATAAATTTTATAGTATTACTCTATAAAAGTGTAGATTTATAGTCACTTAGCAGTTTTTGTTTCATATTGTTACTGAGAGTAATAAAAAAAACATAAATTTGTCGGAATTCATAATACAATAAAATTAATTTCATAGCAATTTTAAGCCTAAAAACTTTTGAATATGAAAGAGCGATTCATCGTTTTGACAGTCGTAATGAAATAATCGAGTTTGTTTCATTTAGCTGATTGTTAGAAACAATTCATTTCCACTCATCCAATCCTTTTGTTGATGTAAAGGGTTATTTTGTAAAGTTTTCTAGTCTACTGGTTATATGTAAATAATTGTACGATATAATTTATAGGGATGTAAGAGCAGCAGCATGGATCTAATTTTAATAATCACTTTTAATTTCGAAACCTGAAAAAAAAACAATTTCAAACATTTTATATTTTTGAACGTATCAACAAATAAAGTTAAAACATCAAAACAATACGTGTGTAAACAAAATGTCAAAACAATATTACCTCAGTAATACCTATAGCATTTATGTTGTGTCTGCATAAAACTGCTATCAAACACACGTTCGACCTAAATCATTGATGCTTAATAGCTTCATCTGTTCTAGATCAATTAGACGATGATTTTCAGTATAATTTGACCTTAATTACAGTTCTAAAAATTATCACAACGTATCAACATGTCCGAAACACGCTTAATGCGAACAATGACTAGTCACAATTTCACAATTTTTTTGTCTTTCATAGTTATCAATGAACAATATGAATGAGTGTTAGATATGAATGTGGATGGATACAAGGGTAGAGGTAGGCCAAAGAAAAGATGGATGGACTGTGTGAAAGATGACATGGGTAAGAAAGGAGTGAGTACTGAGATGACGAATGATAGAGGGAAATGGAGGAGGATTACATGTTGTGCCGACCCCACATAACGTGGGAAAAGGGCAGGAAGAAGAAGAAGAAGAAGTTATCAATGAACAAGTAAGTATTTAGTTAATAGACATTTGCATTAGGTGTGGGTTTAAAACAAGAACTACAACTACACAAAATATGTACTGTTGAGGTAAATAATGACAGATTGTAGAGGTTAAAACGAGAAACATAAATCTATGGGTGCGGTATTTTAGGACGACATGCTTTCAGTAGTAAAAGTAAAAGGGATCTTCACAAAAAAGTCCACTGTGCTGTCTCGAGCAAGGAGGTTGTAGTGTAGTTCTATGGCTCGTGTTCATAGACAAGACAAATGATGTTAAACCGTTAACGGTATTTCCATCATGGTTTTAATTACTACACCGACTGATTTCTTCCATTTTACTACATGGTAGATACGATAGCGTGCGAACTCGATCACAAGGCGTATCGATTCTTAAATTGTATTCTGATTGTGAATTCCACTTACTATTTAATAACACCATGTCCTATATTCGCTATTTCGCTGGAACTGGGTATGTTTTTCAGGGTTTTTTCACTTGAGTTAGGTTATTATTATTAATTATATATTATTAGTGATTCATTTTGTTAAATAAGAAACCTCAAGAGATTAACATAGTTGTATTCACCAAACTAATTTTAGTTCGGTGGTTGTATTATATTTTATATTATTGTATTATATTCTTACGTCAAATGACGGTTTTAGTTTTTTTAAGCATCTCTGGTTTATTTATTAATTAGCACGTAGTATTGTTCATTTAATTTGCAAATGAGCGTTAATTGATTACCTGCTCTACTATACTTAGTAGTTTTATCGACTGGATTGTTGTAATAATTCATTTAATTTATAATTTATCTGCACCAGACTCCTTTCGTAACGCCAATGAGTCAGTTTAGTTATATATATTGCTACATTTTGATCTATAACTTATATTATGCGTAGATCCATCGACCTTCACCACTGTTTTTGACACAGACCTAAGTTGTTATACATAAAAAAATACATTTATCGAAAAAATGTTAGTTCATCTTTTTCGATAAACATTTACTTTTTATCGATAACTGCAATCATTGCTAGCACATATCTATTGTTATAGCATTCCAGGGAGAGTTTTATGTGATGTGTAGAAATCTCAAGGCGCAAAGCTCTAAGCGGCGATAAGACCGGTTATAACTCTACCCTTACGTAAAATTTTGGGTGCTTACCTAAATAATGGAAAAGATAATATACGTTAGGCACGCTTTGATCGTGACTTAATTATTCGTGAATAAACACAGCATTATAAATAAAGGTAGCGGAAGAAAAACATCCACTTAATAGTTTCTTTAAGTATATAAAGTAAATGGTAAAACTAAACATAATATGGATTTCAGTTAAGAAGCCATATATGATGTAGTAGGTAAAAAAGGTATAGAGAGAAACAGCTCGTCGAAAATAGTTAATTAGTAATTAATTAAAGACATAATAAACACAGCGCCATCTAGCCTCAAACCTTGTACTATGGGAACCAGTTAATCGGATACTTAAGAATATCCTTTTTTTTTGTAAAAGAATACATAAATAAATAACACGGAACCGTCACATTACATAGTTCTGACCCCACATTATTCTCTGTATCGTGGGTATCAGAAACTACGAGTATGGTACCACATAACTAAGACTATGAAAAAATGTCTGCAAAACATACAAACATTTCTCCCACCGCTCCCGTAGCAGAATATCCCTTATTAATAACTGGCCCACGGCTACGCCCGCGCGGTACCTTGAAAAACAAAAACAAATCTATCCCACGTGGACCGTACATTTTTCGGGATAAAAAGTAGCCTATGTGCTATTTCTGACTATCTATCTATATCTATATAAGAGCTTAACCTGACTGACTGACTGACTGATTGATCATCGCCGAGCCGAAACCGCTGAAGATAGAAAGCTGAAATTTGGAAGGTGGCTTTCTTTTATAACAAAACCACCCACTAAGGCGGGATTTTTGGAAATTCCACCTCTAAGGGGGTGAAAAAGGGTGAAAACGTTAGTATGAAACTTTTAAACGCGTGGAGCGATTTTCATGAAACTTTGTTAGTGAACTGTAAATGCAAAATGAATGGACACGTGTTTCAGGATTTTTCAATATAACTTTCAAAAAGGGGTCAATGTTTGTATGGGAACTTTTTAACGGGCGAACAAAGTCGCGGGCGGGATATCTGTGCCAAATTTCATCCAGATCCGTTGAGCCGTTTCAACGCGAAAGAGTAACAAACATACATCCATAAATTCTTACTTTTGCGTTCATAATACTCGTATTAGTAGGATTATCTCTATTCTCTGGACTTCACTATTTATTGTTTTATAGCAAGTGTTGTAAAATAGCGAACGATTATTCACAGTTATGAAACATCGATAAACCTTATTCCCCACACTATTTTAGTAGTTAGAGTTGTGAAACTCAGTTTGTCGATAAAGTGGCAATTAGTGGATCTGGGCTAGCGCTCAGCGTTGATGTAAATCTTCATAGTTCGATGCTCAATGGCACTTTAGTGCAACACTTCAATTTAACACGTGCCCAGGTGGGCAGAGACCATAGGTTTTCTTTAGTCTCTATAGTCTCTAGACACTAATGGTTTAAGGTATTTCATGTGAAATTGCTCTACATCTTATAGCTTGATGACAAAATTTAATAATCATCTCTTGTATGACTCGGATTTCATATAATCCTTCTTCTTCTTCTTTTGTATCATCTTTCTAAATAAAGATCAAATTTGTCAGTGTCAAAGTATTTTTTAAATCAAGTATTTTTAAATGTCAGAGTGTGTATGGCAGTTTTCTTCAAAACTTTCTTATAGATATAAATTATAATTCGAGACGTTTCGACAGGCTTACACACTGTCGTGGTCACGAGATGACTGTCATAACATGGTCATAACGCGATAATAACCTGTTTAATACTAAAAATAATCTCCTTTTAGATAGCCGCATCCTACAGGAATCGCAAAATATAAGTTACTTGAATAGGCTGGGTTACCAGGAAAGAACCAGTGGTAATTAATGTATGAGTTTTGGAATTATTCTGTTAACATAGAGCTTCTTATTATAAATAAATAATGCGTACATTATAAATACATACTCGTAAGCCTTACATACGAGTTCTTAACATGCGGAGAACGTATCAGTAGCGGTGCACGCGAATTCAACCTTACGTAGGTACTACACCAAATTGGATCATTGATTGTACGACTATCAAATATTCAACAATTTAAAATACATAATTTATCATACTTTATAACATAACCTTGATAAAATTGTATTGTTCGCTGGGAAATTACATAAATACTTTTGAAAATTTTGGCAAAGCAGATAACTACTTTGTCTAAAATTTTAAGTATCCCAACTGATATTTGCATCATCATCATCCTATAAAGATGATGGTCTTTTTAGCCACGAACAGAAATGTTCGAGTGCTTCGAATTGTTCTGTAGCCTGACGTCACCATTACCTATATTATAGACTAGCTTCCGCTCGCGGCTTTGCTCGCAAAGTACCTTCATAAAATATAGCTTATGTTACTCGGGGATAATGTAGCATTCAAATGTTAAAAGAATTTTTGAAATCGGTCTACCAGTTTTTGAGTTTATTCGTTACAAACAAAAATACAATACTTTCCAATTTATAATGATATTTGCACTTTCTCCGTTATATCCTACTTAATATTATAAACGCGAAAGTTTGTGAGGATGTCTGGATGTCTGGATGTCTGGATGTTTGTTACTCTTTCACGCTAAAACGGCTGAACGGATCTGAATGAAATTTGGCACAGATATAGATTATGGTCTGGAATAACACATAGGCTACTTTTTATCCCGGAAAAATGTAAGGTTCCCGCGGGATAGATTTGTTTTTGTTTTTCAAGGTATCACGCGGGCGAAGCCGCGGGCGGAAGCTAGTCTATACTATACTATTATTATAAAGAGGAAAACTTTGTTTGTTTGTTTGTTTGTTTGTTTGAAATGAATAGGCTCCGAAACTACTGAACCGATTTGAAAAATTCTTTCACCAATGTGTAGAATGAACTTTCAGGATGAACATAGGCTATATTTTATGTAGGTACTTCGCGGGCGACGCCGCGTGCAGAAGCTAGTAACAAAACAAAACAATGTCATATAACCCTCACCACTTTGGAAATTTGTGCTTAAAACCTATTCAATCAGCAGGTAACATCGTCAGAGACATCGGTTGGTTGAACCACAAGTTCACGATGCCTATCTTAACTAATATCGTACACCTGACGTTTCCAAATTGCTTACATAAACTAATACGTATAGTATACAATATATGTATAGTATCATGTGTCACGTATGAGCATCGTTTTCACGGCTAAATTGACAAATCACAAAAGTGTCTTCTCTTTCGTAGTTTCCGACAGCATGAAAAATTGATTCGTCTCTTTTGCTATCACAATTTTTACAGACTTCTTTTCGCTCATATTTGTGACGGCAAAAGTGACATTTTTGTTTGACCAAATCACAAATTAGTGTCGGAAATTATGGAAGAGAAGACGACAAAAATGAAAATTTTAGTTGGCCAATCACAAATTAATGAGAAAAGAGAAATGAAAGATGAGAAAAGACAAAGTAGCACCTATTATGTTTTAGATTATTGGATCGTCATCTGCTGTCAATTCAACATCCAAAAGTAATGATTGAATTTACACAGACCGAAAATCGTTTTTTTATTTATTTCAATAACTATTAATAGACAATGAATATAATTATGATTTTCGGTCAAGGGAACGGCAATGTCCAATTTATGACACTAAGTACCTACGAGGTTCCGCACTCAAATGGTTCTGGAAACTTCGACACCCCATAAGCACCCTATTGGGCCAAATTTAGGGGAAAAAAGTAGCATAATAATGTTATTCCAAGCTATTCACTACGTTCCCATCCCAACCCGCTCAGTGGTTACGATGTGAAAATTCATAGTTCATAAGTTATTTATTCCTGATAAAGTTTTTCAGAGTTTTTAGAAAAAGCTTTTTCTGCTCTCTGAATTTATTCGTAAAAGTTCTCGGTCAAAAATAAATAAACGAACTATTAAGCACATGTAGCACCGAATTTGGCACTAAGTTAACTGGACACTACACTGTTTCGCGGCTTTGGCTGTTTGCCAGACATTTGCCAGCAGAAGCAATGGAGAGGCCAAATCCAATAAATCCATTTCACAGTTTCGAGCCTGCATTTGTCAGAGCAAATAAATAAATCGACCTATCATTTCAGTCTAAATTGTTTTTGGAAAGTGGAATTGATGGCAAAATATCTGCTATAACGAAGAGAAAAATCCATTGGTTTCTAAGTCCATGACCAGGTTCGAACCCATGACTTTAAGATCAGAAAATCAAAGTGCTACGTAATACACTAACAGTGCTCAAAAAAGTGTAAGTAAATCAGCTTAACTTAGGATCAAATTCAACCCAAAATATGAGTTCATAATAACTCAATAATGTTATACTTATAACAGCTAGCTACCCTAAACGTAAGGTATTAATATCCCAACCACTAGTAGTCTAAATTAAGTTATGGAATCCAATTCGCAGGAACAACTGGAATATAACTTGATCGGCTAAGTTGGAATTGCAATGTTGCAGTTGTAATGGGATTTTGAGAGGTTTACATAATGGAATATTAAATAAATAAATAAATAAATAATGCTGGACAATCCACACAGCATCATCTAGCCCCAAAGTAAGCTACTCAAAGCTTGTGTTATGGGTTCTAGATAACTGATATATTTAATACATTAATATACATAGATAGATATTTTTTATTATACATAGAAAACACTCAGACCAACGGAACAAATTTCTGCAGATAATATATATATAATATAGATATTTGAACTGCACCATGTGCATATTTTCTCTATTGGATTATATTCTTCTTATTTTGGATACATAATAGAGGTACAGGGTAGAGAGAAAAGGTAGGCCAAAGAAAAGATGGATGAACTGTCTGGAAAATGACATGGGTCAGAAATAAGTACTGAGATGACGAATGATAGAGGAAAATGGAAGAAGAAGACATGTTCTGCCAACCCCACATAACGTGGGAAAAGGGCAGGAAGAAGATGATGATGATGTTGTTGTTGTCCAATGCACCTCAGAGAAACTTAGACCCTCCAAGTGTCAGCTATCACCTAAGGTTTAGGCTGGGTATTGATTCATCAGTCAGTCAGCAATAAAGTGTATAATGCTAGTAATAATAATGTAATAATAAATAACCCATCTCTACGCGACAGAGTGACCGGCCATCCTGACGTCAGAATGAACGTTCACATTTAAATGTTTAATTTCTTCTATACTTACAAATTATTATTTACAAAAAAAATATATACTTTTCTACCCTTGTGAAGCCGGGGCGGGTCGCTAATCTAAAATTTAGAGGAAGCTAATAGGAAGCAATTTTTGGATAGCATTTCAACGTTATATACGACAGGTATATCATTCTGATAGCTAGAAATGTAATATGTATGATAATGCTTTTCGTCCTTTTCTGGTCCTCAGATCAAAGCCACATGGTTCTGTCTCTCCGATCGATAGTACGCATAGTGTCGCCGCCTGTGTACGTGTCTGACCGTAACTATTGCGCTACTCAATACTAACTACTGTACAATAATGGCGTGGCGTGTAAATGTCTAAACTAGTAATTTCACTTGTAATTTTCTGTTACCCGTAACTTATATAACAATCCACCAATTATTAATAAATCATTTATTGATATCGGTTAATTGGGAAATTTATATGCAGTGCAGATGGGCGGTCACCCATCCAAATACTGACTGCGCTCAACGTTGCTTAACTATGTGTTTCCCATATAAACTTTCAAGGTCTTATTTCAGCCCCTTCAAGATTATTCTTTGAGACTAATGATAGCCCATGGCCGTCTCCAAGGAATTAAACACCCAGTCAAATTGCGATCCATTCAGCCGTTTAGTCGTGAAAAGGTAACAAACAAACGAACAAACAAACAGAGAAATGTTCGCATTTATAATATTATGTGGATTGGTAATAGGTGTTTTAGGTAACATTAGGCTTTTTATATCATTTTTTTTTTATTAAATGTGATGGAAGTATTTTAGCTGTTAAAATGAAGATTTGAGAGTACATTACTTCAGTGACCACAGATCATAAACTACATTATGATTGTACTTGGCCTTGATCGATAGTAGATATACTTATACACAAGTCGCCATCTGCGTCTATACGTGCCTAGGCTCAAAAGACGTGCCTCTGTGATTTGATATCATCTTATGGCCCTCGCTATTATAATGTCTACACTATTCTTACTTCTCTCACAAATAAGTAAGGAGCGACTAACGTTATATGATAATCGATTAGAGAAAAAAAATCAATTATCCTATATAAAAGCGTAATTTGTAAGAATGTATGAATGTATGTTTGTTACTATTTCACGCTGAAACGGCTGAAAGGATCTAGATGAAATTTGGCACAGATATAAACTATTGTCTGGAATTGCACATAGGCAAAAAGTAGCCTGGAAAAATGTAAGGTTCCCGTGGGATACATTTGTTTTTGTTTTTCAATGTACAACGCGGGCGAAGCCGTAGGAAGCAAGTGTTATTTTAAATCAATCGATGAACGTTAAATTGACGAAGTACCAATTTTGATGAAACCACAAATAATAGTTGATTTTACTAAACTCCTATCCGCTCCGCTTCAACTGAAACCATTAAAGAACCCGGTTTTAAGAGATACAGTTAAAAGAGAGATTAAAGTCGATTTAATTTATTCAAACACGTGTAAACTGAGCCACGCGTAAGACGATTCGTGAATCGTAATGAAACAAAGACAAATTTGCTAACAGATTAAGATTTAATGAATAAATAACATGAGAAGGTGCCATTTTCAAACATGGCTTTTACTTACCTGACTCATTACGCGACACTTTGTCGCAACCCCACTACTCAGCAACATTATTACACCATTTTATAGCATATGTTCCTGTAGTACATTCCTATCGTCGAAACAAACTCTTTGGGAAGCGACAAGTCGTCCAATACCAAAGTCGCGTTTACAAGCGACTTGGCTGCTTAGTCACCACGTGAATACGCGGCTTTAATATCAGTTTAAATCTGTTTAGGTTCAGTAGTCACGTTTCACGCGGTTGAAATTCATGAACAACGTGACGAGAATAGAAATGTTATAATACTCCTTTAGAAATTCAAGAAAACTGGTAGAAAGGTAGATCATAGAATTTACTTACCTGATAGCGGTTTTAAAACAATTCAGGGCTTCAGGGTTTCAAGATTCTACCAAGTACACTTAGTATTAAAGCCACTTTTTTTTTATTGACCGGGCTCTATTTGGCCATGTAAACTTTTTGCGATACCTTTTGTTTGTAGCACTTCTTCAAATTGACAATCGCATATTTTGACATTCAACTCCGACAATTTCCAACGACCAATTTAATTTTTTGTAATAATTTTCCAATTTTTATTTCGAATTTTCTAAATTAACTAGAAATGCCTATCAAAATCCTACTCGCTCGCCAAATATTCGATTCCACTGGGATACCGACAGTCGAGGTGGACATGGTAACTGAACTTGGTCTGTTCCGGGTCGGAGTTCCATCGACCGACAATAAGAAAATAGCTGAAGCTGTTCAACTACGAGACAACATCCCTACCGAGTACATGGGCATGGGCGTCTCGAATGCCGTGAAGAACATAAACACCATCATCGCTCCAGAGCTGATCAAACAGAATCTAGAAGTCACTATGCAGAGGGAGATTGATCAGTTCATGATTTCGCTCGACGGCACCGAGACCAGGTCCAGGCTCGGAGCCAACGCCATAATGGCCGTATCTTTGGTGATAGCGAAAGCTGGGGCTGCTAAGAAGGGTGTTCCGTTGTACCGGCACATTTCAGACATGGCGGGCGTTACCACTATCATTCTACCAGTGCCTCATTTCACTATACTCACCGGTGGCGTGCTCTCCTCCAATGGGCTCCCGTTCCAAGAGTATATAATACTGCCCACCGGAGCATCATCCTTCGCAGAAGCTATGCGTATCGGAACTGAAATCTACCGCTTTGTGAAGAACGCTGTCGCAGCCAAATACGGGCCTGAATGCACTTACGTGAGCGATTCTGGAGGATTCGCCGTCCCTCTACAAAGTCATAGAGATGCGCTTTTGTTTTTGACAGACGCCATCAAGCAATGTGGGTACTCGGGAAAAGCAGAGATTGGCATCAACGCAGCTGCCAGCGACATGTTCAAGGATGGCGCTTACGATTTGGAATTCAAAAATCCCAACTCCAACCCTCAAGAGTACATGTCTTCAGACAAGCTCTCCGAAATATATTTAGACAACATGAAGGAGTTTCCAGTGGTTTCCGTCGAGGACGCTTTCGAATTCGATGACTGGGCCGCGTGGTCTACTTTGTCTGGACGTACGCCGTTCCAAATTTTCGGAAACGACCTGACACAGACTAACTTGCGGAGGGTAGGTCTGGCGGTGGAGAAGAAAGCCGGGAACACTTTGGCTTTAAGGATAAACCAAGCCGGGACCCTCACTGAAGTGATAGATGCCTATAAATTACTCAAAGCGAATGGATTCGGAATTGTGGTGACCGACCGATGGGGGGATACAGAGGACCTCTTCTTGGCAGACCTGGTGGTAGGCCTGTCTGCAGGCCAGCTCAAATGTGGAGCCCCTGCACGTTGTGAGCGCATTGCGAAATACAATCAGGTTCTAAGAATCGAAGAAGAGCTGGGCGCTTTGTCAAAATACGCGGGGAAAAATTATCGAGGTCAAGTGTAAATAAAGTTATGCCCTATCACACTTGTTTCTTTGAAAGTTAGGGAGGCCTCGTAGGTAATCCTGCCTAATCTATTACCGTTAAAGCCTACTTTGGCGACGGATTAATTCGTAATCAGCCTTGTAACGGCTCAGTTTGTTTCCTTATCGGGACAACTCGAAGCCCTGAGAAATACTAGAGAATTTCACTCATCTTGATAAGTTTAGGATAATTTCTGTTCAGAATATTTTAGGAAACAAACCTTACAGAAATGTGTATTTTAACTTCGTACTTCCAATTTTGGGGTGGCAGAGCACGGCCTTACCATAATCTCGTACAAACTATCATGTTTCAGAAAAGTCAGGTTTCATGATTGAAGCAACACTACTTCAATACAATTTTTATAGGTCATGGTACGAAACATCAAAGGCCCCAAGAAGAAGCTTAGAACTAGAGACGGACAAAGAATACTTTATATCCAGTTTGAAAAAAAAAGGCTTGACCAATTTTATGACTTGTGTGTTTCTGGATTTCTCTTCGTCCGGAATAGGATAATTAACCTATTAAAACATTTGAAAATTTAACTTTATTTTTACTATATCTAAGGCGGTACGAAGTTCGCCGGGACAGCTAATGTTGTAATAATAACTAACTAACAAGGTTCATTAAGTACTTTTAAACTTACGCGATCTGAACACACATTATTAGTATTAGACGCTGTCGTGGTCACGGGTAGACATCTACTCGTGACCACGACAGCGTGCAAACTTGTCGAAACGTCGGGAAAATATAAGGTAATTTAAACGCGATAAATACCCGTCTAATACTAATAATAAAGGTTCATTAAACCCGCTGCGCTATAACTACATTACTTTCAAACTACAGATAAGCGTAAAATATTTCAGCCAACGTATTTTTGTCATGTCCGCGGGCACTGTCGGTGATACACCGTAATATTTCGAGTGTATTTCAGATTTTCAGTTTATTTTAGCATCACATGAAAACGTAATTGACGTGGAAACTGTTTAACTGTAATTGGGCCTCTGCCCATTAGTTAAAGGATAAAAGTGACTTTAAAGAATAAGGAGCCTTTGGTTATCTTTGAAGTCGTTAGACCCGTTGATTGGATAAAAAAAGCCTGTGCCTGATGTGTCTTTAGACAACATGGATGTCCCTTGAGTATTCTATGATCTTTTAAAATATATACATTATGTATGTTAAGTAGATCTTGCCAGCCTCAGGCAAGTGAGTCTAGTATAGTTTTTTTGTCTGTCGCTGTCCGTCCGTCACCAGGCTGTATCTCAAGAACCGTGATGGTTAGACAGTTGAAATTTTCACAGATGATATTTCTGTTGCTGCTATAACAACAAATATAAAAAAAAGAATGAAATAGATATATTTAAGGGGGCTCATATGAAACAAACGTGTTTTTTTTGTCGTTTTTATAGATAATGGTACGGAACCCTTCGTGCGCGAGTCCGACTCGCACTTTTATTATTTTAGAGTTTTTTATATACCGCTAAACGTGCTAACATTTGCAGTCTGTTTCTTAGTTGCCCGTCTGCTTTTAAGTATCGCCTGCTTCTAAGTAGCATTATCCCGCAACAATATTGAGCAATCAGACGCCTGAAATACTAGCACAAGTAGGTATATAAATTGCATGGTGCTTTGAAGTCTTTGTAACCTATTGAATGAAAATGAAAATGAAAAGCCTTTTATTCCATAACCTTAAGAAAACAATTTCAATCGTGCATATAGAGAACAGCTTGTCGTAATTTAAAGTTAATGTAATTTTATGTCAAGTAGGTATACAAAGAATTCATGTCAATATGTGATCTTAATAACTAATGTAGCTACTTATTATTGAATGTCAATAGATTATTTTCGATTGAGTTTAATTTGTAACCTATTACATCTTCTTAATTTATATAACTTCTTCTGTAGTCCTATATGTAACCTGTTAAACCTAGTGCGGGGTTCATTGTCATATTATTTTCCTTTTGAAATTGTTTCTCTAGGTGTTTATGTGTCACAATGTTTTTTTTTATTAACCTGTATCGTCCCACTGCTGGGCAAAGGTCTATAGAATGTTTTATAGAAATAAATTATCTTATTATACATATATTTTTAAATCTTATGATTGTCAATCTCTACTGCAAAGCAAGAAATAAAAAGGCTTTTTATTTTTTTATTTATTTTTTACATATATTTTTGTGTGTATTGTTGTCACTCAACTCCTCCCAAACGGCTGAACCAATTTGGATGAAATTTTGTGTATATACCAATGGGTTCCTGGTTGGTTTGAAAATATTATTGGACCCGGTAGGTGGCGCTGCCGGGTCGAATAGTATTACATATTGTTCATTCCTGAGCCGCCGAGTGCCAAATACTCTATAGAACCAAATACCAGAAACTTAACCCGATAACACCAACACATTAAACTTTAAATTGAAGTACACAGACCAAAGTTTCAGAAGCTGTGGCCCAGCTTGGCAAACTCTAAAACTAAAATGGGGGCATAAATTCACAAACGACGTTGAGTGCGTGAGTACTTACTCACGAACGGCGATAGTAGATTAATGTTTGAGAAACTTTGCAGCTATAGATATGAAAATAGTTTGAAAACTGCCTGTAGGTCTACCATGAGTTTTCAAAATTTTATTTTATTTTATTTATTTTATTATATTTTGGAGAACTTACAGCTAGATAAAACATAGAAATAAATAATTAAATTAACATGTACCTATTTAGTGCAAGTACATGTTTTTTTTTTAAATCTACAGCTTCTAGCGACTGTAGTTAAAAAAGTGTATGAAAACTTGTACAGCGCCTCTAGCGGATAGTTGGGTACTAAAACGTCACGTAGTAACTGTCCTACGTCACAGCGACTGTAGTTTGCGCTTCATTCATTTGCTTAGAATTTGGTACTATGAGTAACAATTTTGACAGATGTCATGGTAACGTACTTTTACTACTGTAGTAAAGTCAGCCGATCTAAATGTGACGACCTGGTTTTAAACCGAATGGGTTGGCTGGTAGAAAATGCCCCTAGGCATTAAGCCCTCCTTTTGTAACACATTTTTTGTAATTGTGTACAATAAAGTATAAATAAATAAATAAATAAATAAATAAACTCATGGTAGACGTAGGTACTGTAGTCAAATGTATTCTGAAACACTGCGGCCGTTATAAATAACGACTGTGATGTGGCATTACCTAAGTATAAGATAAATTATTTGAAAATTTACAAAAAAAAATACAGCAAAATAATTAAATAACTGTTGTAAGCGATCATATTATTATGCGAATGTTAAGATGGATGTGTGGAGTGACAAGGATGGATTAAATAAGGAATGAGTATATTAGAGGAAGTCTGAAAGTGGCACCTGTAACAGAAAAGATGAGGAGTAATAGGTTAGCGTGGTATGGGCATTTTATGAGAAGAGATGAATGTCATGTGACGAGGAGAGTGTTAGATATGAATGTGGATGGATACAAGGGTAGAGGTAGGCCAAAGAAAAGATGGATGGACTGTGTGAAAGATGACATGGGTAAGAAAGGAGTGAGTACTGAGATGAAGAATGATAGAGGGAAATGGAGGAGGATCACATGTTGTGCCGACCCCACATAACGTGGGAAAAGGGCAGGAAGATGATGATGAAGATGATGATGGTAGCCAATAACTATCACTTAGGCCAGGGGTATTATCACAAGCTCTTCAGGCAATATTAAAGTAATGTATCTTTAATATTTCGTACCATGACATATAAAACTTATAGTAGTGTTACTTCAAGCTTGCAAGTTTGACGTTTCTGGAACACGATGGTTTGTAAGAGCTGGTAAGGCCCCAGGTTAGGCTGTAAGCTTATTTGACGGCAAGGTAAATACTTACTTACCTATTTAAGTACTTAATTAAGTAGGTAAGTAGGTAGGTACCTACTATCCACGACTTTCCTTAGTTTGTGTATTTTCCTCATAGCAACCTCGTCAGCAAGGCGACGTCAACCGCATTAATGCTTAGTAACTTCATTTCACGTTGTAGCATACGTAGAGCATAGAAACCATAGTTCATTTTAAACATAGAGCTACAAAAACTTTCAATAAAAATAACTTCATATAATAAGTACCTACGTAAGTCCATAGAGGAATTAATACACTGCATGTTACTTAAGTCCTGGTCAAAATTTAGATATTTTTAACAAAAAAATTGTTTAACCATTCTCTATGGAGAATGGACTCCAAACGTACCTACTTACGTGATTGATGAATGACCTATGATTGATTTGTGAAATCTCTTTCTTCCCCTTCTTGTATTGTAATTGTAACCCGGGACTATCTAGCCTTATTTTTATTATCTTGCGGCGTACATGTATGCTTAAAGATACTATCTAGTTTTTAATTTTGTGATTTCTTATGTTCTGATGTTAGTTGATTGTATTTTGTATTGTGTCCTTTATTATATGAATTAATTGTTTATTTTTCAATTCATTATACCTACCTATGAGCGACTTTATCTGGCTTAATAGACATCTCAAATGTCAAGTTTTTTAGATCTTTGAGAATATCAAAGCTAGAGCCTGAAGCGTTTTCGTAATTATATTTGAGACAGGCCTACGTTTTGCACAGTAGGTTCATACACATGAAATTATCAGGTTAAATTTGAGATATAGCGAATTTTGATGCTTAAAACCACTGCACTTTTGTCTCTACCAAGATGCTTCACAATAATTTCTATACCCATTTTCTCTATTTACATGAATACTGTACTGCAAGCACATCAATATTAGTTTAGCGAAATGTGCTGAGTTGGATCCCAGTCTAACAAGGTTCTGCTGAAATTGCATCGATTTGTTTTCCAAATTTATTTAAGTAATGCATACTCGACTATTTTAGCTGGAGTTACATTATTATGCTGTCCATATTTGGACTAAGGTCAAAGACGTTGAGAACCGTATAACGGAACTAAAATGGAGTTGGGCAGGACACGGTAAGGCGAGGTGACGACAGGTGGACTAAGGCGATAACTGAATGTCGTCCAAGAACCGGGTATAGGTGCGTTGGTCGTCCAATAGCGAGATGGGCTGACGATATAGCATCTGTCGCGGGTCGGACCTGGATGAGGCTAGCAGCAGACCGTGGACAACGGCATATGCAGAGAGAGGCCTATACCATGCAGTGGGTGAAGTCGGGCTACGGATGATGATAATGATGACTTATTATGCCGATTTGTAGGTTGTTTTGTTGTTTCACAAAACCTGTCCATGTTCCAACACAAAAATCGATAGAGGTCTTTCTCATAAACTGTGATGGCAATAATAAACCAGACTTCATGAAATAGAAAGAAATGAACAGTTTTTCTATTTCGCGTAGTCCGGTGAATGTAGAGCTTCAGACAAAGACAATATACGATAAATATTCGTTCGGAAAACTCATATAACGGAACACTGGACAATTTCGAATCAAACTGTTCGCTTGTTTGCAGGCAAGCTCCGGAAATGAACCGGTTCAATAAAATATTCGGTTTGTTTGATTGTTCCAATATTTATATGAAACCTTGTTTCGTTGCATGGAAATTGAGAAATTATTAAACGCAGTATAGTACCTTCCTGCTTTCATAATGTTATAAAACATGCAAAAAGTTCATTGCATCGGCCGGGAATCGAACCCGGGCCGCCCGCGTGGCAGGCGAGCATTCTACCACTGAACCACCGATGCTTAAGAACTCTTGTTCAATCTATGAAATTAAATAACATTTTGCAGTGCATTGAGAAATTATTAGTACGCGTAATTTTCGTGTCAACATTATTTTATAAAAGTCACATAGTCACGTACTTACATAAATTAAAGTAATATAAAATTGTCTAACCAACCTACAAGCATCGGTGGTTCAGTGGTAGAATGCTCGCCTGCCACGCGGGCGGCCCGGGTTCGATTCCCGGCCGATGCAATTAATTTTTGTTTTAGTAAATTTTAGTAAGTTGGTGCCTAAGTAGACTAGATTGCAATTGCAAGTGTACCTATAGACCAAACTTTGAAAATACGTATGTATCTATTTGCTTCGAGTTTCTACTTCGGGTAATTAAGAATGTAAAATAAAAATAAAAATGAGCTTTACTCCTTTTACCTAGAACTTAACATAACTTTAATTTAAACTTAACATGCAGGTAGGTACAACTAAAATTATTAAATTATAATATTTTAACTATGTTAGTGAGAATTGTATAAAAAAGTTCTCATTGTAAGGACCGCCTGTGGCGGTGATAGCCTAAGAATGTAGGTAAAGTATATATCTTCTTTTAGAGATTTTTATTTCCGTCAGCGTCAGTACGTACCTAGGTAGTAGGTACATAAGTACATACCTAGGTAATACATGTACCTAAGGCGCCAAACGTGCCTGCGGCTGGATCAGCTAAATAAATTCTATTGCGAAGCATATTGCTCTGAACTAGAAAGGTTATTTTGCAGACATTGTAGAATAAAATACAAATCTAGGTTTTCATTATACATACTATTGATGATAATTATGTTCATTAATCATCCGTTTTTTTTCCATTACCTACCGAATATAAAAAGGTGGAGGTTTTTACTTCGACTGTATGTTTTTTTTTTCATTGAGTTTTGAAATTTTTGAAATTTGAAAAATATTTATTCAAAACAATCACAAGGATCACTTTGAAACGTCTTACATGCTAGGTGAATCTATGTGCCAATTCCAACCAGCAAATGCCAGTAGGTTCATATTTATTATTTACTAGCTTCCGCCCACGGCTTCGCCCGCGTGGTACCTTGAAAAACAAAAATACATATCCCACGGGAACCATTTATTTTTCCGGGATAAAAAGTAGCCTATGTGTTATTCCAGACCATAATCTATATCTGTGCCAAATTTCATTCAGATCCGTGAAGCTGTTTTAGCGTGAAAGAGTAACAAACATACATACATCCATCCATCCATCCATCCATCCATCCATCCATACATTCTTACAAACTTTCACCTTTATAATAGTAGTAGGATTTTAACTGACTTTAAAAAAGTAGTTTTAAATTAGTTTTGTTGTTGTATGTAATATTACTTATTCTTAAGTATAATTATAATTACACACACCTTCGAATTTTTGGTTCTAGGGTTTGCCGGTTTCCTCACGATGTTTTCCTTTGCCGAGCACTGGCATTGCGCACATAAATTTTTCGAATAGAAAACCTCATTAGTGCACGACCGGGTTTGAACCCGCAGCAGTGCTCCTACGATGAATGGATACTAAATAAAATCAAAATACCATAAAAAACTAGTCTTTGGCTGGAAAATAAAATTGTAAGGTAGGTATACAACGCTAAATGTTTGTCAATGGCAAAATATAATACCTTTGATATCGCGGCCTTGTAGGCTACCGATATTATATTTGATAGATAGGTAGGTACCTATCTTTGTACCTAGATCTGCTTGTCAGAAACATTTACCGTTTCAATTTCAAAGCCTTTCTTAACAAACCAAACTGGCTTTGCTTAATTGAATAGAATAGAAATCATTTATTTTATAATATTTTTACAAAATTTTATAATTGGCAACCTATCCTTACTAAAAAGCCTTTGTATTATGTTCTTTTGTAAAATAAATTTAAAAAAACGTCTATGAAAACTAGGTACTATCTAGGCATCGCATTAAGCCGGATTTAGATGGCGCTATTTATAGTTATGGTATTCTCGTAATGTGAAAATAAAAATAATCAAAAATAAATTTGCATCGGCCGGGAATCGAACCCGGGCCGCCCGCGTGGCAGGCGAGCATTCTACCACTGAACCACCGATGCTTATTTAACGGAATTAAAAAAAGCAACAATAAGAGAATGAAAATGCTGAAAATGAATTTTCTAAAATCTCGCATACAATTCCGGGGAAAGTCGTAGACAAAGCTAGTATGTAACATTTTAATCTCTTAACCTGTTCAGTGAACACGGGTTTTTAAGGGTGACAAGCTAAAATCTCTAATCATTCACTTTAATACCGTCGTTAATATAACGGGCCTTAGCCTAAAAATCGTTTATTTTAAAATGTGGTGAAAATATTTTTTCTTACACTCATTAGGTATAGGTAGGTAATATAAAAATTCTAAGTGTTTATTTTTTCTTTTAAATTGTTTAAAATATACAGATACAATGAATATTAATATTGCACTGATTATATTTACATTTCGTACCTTTGAATGTACCTCAATAAAAGTTTAAAATATTTGTTCCAAAAAAGATGCATCGGCCGGGAATCGAACCCGGGCCGCCCGCGTGGCAGGCGAGCATCCTACCACTGAACCACCGATGCTTATATGACGAACATTAATTAATAGACGACAAATAGCAGAGTACGTATACATTATTTTGAAATCGCTTGAATCATCTTTCAAAAGTCACGTAAAATGAATGGTTTTAATCCAAAGGTTGTTTGTAAGACCATAGATTTTCACTTGCTGTGATATTATCTTTTTGACTTCATTAATTCTCATTACATCCTATTCTATCCTACTTCCTACTTATCCTATCCTATCCTATCCAAGAATTCCCACTATTCCTACTTAGTCAGCCAATCACGCTGTAATGGCTGAACGGATCTGAATGAAATTTGGTACAGAGATAGCTTATAGTCTTGAATAGCACATAGGCTATAATTTAACAAGGTACCGCGCAGGCGAAACCGCGTGCAGAAGCTAGTTTTTATACATTCGCCTCACTCTATCCATAGAGAATCATGATTTTTCATTTCTCAAACTAGCACCATATATTTACGGTCAGTTGGCCGACCAAGGAAGTCTGTAAGTCGATAGAATTGATTCATAGTATCCAACATCCGCTCTGACTCTAGGATTTCCGTTTTTCTCTATCTTTGAAGAATCTTGCACAAAGACAGCCTTGCAGTATTACGACATAGTACTTTATACTTAAGAAAATGATGCTGTAGACAAAATAAGAACAAAATAATTTGAAAATTACTTTTATAAACGCTTATACAGATAAGTCAGCACTCTAGGCATTGTGACGTTGTCTTCAGCCCCAGGCCTGACGTAGGTAAGCTCAGCATCAAACGAAATATAACAAAGATATTAGGTAATTCATATGAGAAAAGACTTAGAACAACAATTTGACATCTTATTTCTACACGAAACAGAATACGGGGATAAGCCAAAACCGAGGACCGCATCCATTATTCAATGGGTCTATTCCGTATTAAGGTACGGATTTCTAAGAAAAGGTGAGCATGTTATAACGCCTGTAATCTGAAGGGTTGAAATCGGCAGGCCATATAGGTCGCAGAACCGTTAACCGAACAAGATTCTCGAATGGCGTCCGTGAACCGGAAAACGAAGTGTTCGTCCGTCCACACTTGTGACATTTTGGCGTGGCTGTGTCCGAAACACGCCCACTTTTTAACGAAGTCTCTTGAAAGTAGTCACGCGTTGTTACGGTAAGGAGTCACAATCACATATTATACGAGTGTAAACTCGTATCAACAACTCGGGCTTTATTAGAAAAATAACCACCAAAGTTACAGAATAGAACTCAAAATAATACGAGAAAAATATAAAAACTAGAGGAGTAAAGTTCGCAGTCGAATGCATGATAAGAAAAATTCTTCCTTTTCCATTAGCGACAAGCTACGGTAACAAGTGTCACTTTGTCGCTGTCAGAACTGACAGCGCATGTCTGCATTCAATTATCGGAACAGCGGGCGACAATAGTCGTTGCGAATATGTAGCGGCATTGTGACTTTTATGGACCATGCAAATCATGTCATGATGATTCAATATCGCTCACGTGTGCTCTTACCCGCGGTTTACACCAAGGGATTCTACATGTTATATCAAAATGGTTTCATTGATTGTTTACACCTAGAACACGTTGTAAAAATAAATGTATGTAAATCAATTTTATTGTGCCATGAAAAGTGAATGGACAATACATAGGAAGTATACCTTGAGCTAAAAAAACACCCCACAAAAATAGAGCCTGGTAGGAGGTGCTTGGCAATTTGGCCAAAGATTTCTATGAAAAATTTAAAGAACCTCTTTACGTTACATGGCAATTGAAACCCTAACGTCGAGGGAATAAAGTCAACATTAATAGTTTTTTGGCAAATCCACGAAAGAGTTTCGATGTGTGAATGGTGTCATGTTTCGCGGATATTTCCCTTGAAGAAATATTTCTGTTTCTTTCCGTTCACTGGCTATGAAGTAAAGCTGAATCCTCATTCATCGCAATACAAAAATCAGACACCTGTCAGTACCTTAGTACCTACCTAATAGACTTCGGACACCAATTTATTGCTCAAGTCTTTAAAATTCTTGGGAACTAAGGCTTAAGGGGCGGCTTATTTCGCCCTCACCATGAATATAATAGTTGATTAGATAAACGAGTGTCTTTGAAGGTTGTATCTTTCTAAATAAAGGTTTCAGGTACCTACGATGTCTTACCAAGATTGAGGCATGGCTGCCAAGACGGTGTTTTTTTAATCTGTACCTATTGTTAGCTTATTCGCTATGCGAATATGGAACTAAACAAGACGGTACAAACAAGTAAACTTTACCTCTTTATTATAATTATTAGTGTAGATGTAGGTACATTACTCGTATAATAAAATCGTAGAAAAGCCGTGTCTGTAGTTTTGATATTTTAAAATAAAAATTAGTGCTACCAAAAGAAGACAAGTTACTTAGCCCATTTTTTTTTTTTAAATGACTCTCTGTTTATCTGTGCGTTTGTGCCAGTAATCTATTTTCTCTATGGTTTGTGCACGCTAATCTCCGCAAGAACTGGACCAAATTGAATGCAGTTTCACTAATGTTTTGACATAAGCTTAGATTAAAACTTAATCTGTTTCATCGAGATCGGTTAACAAATAAAAAAGATAAATGATGATTTTACTTATTGCTCGCGCGCGTTGGACGCTATGCGTTAAAGTAATCTTACGCGTACAAAGTCACGGATAGAGTTGTTTAAATAAAACTGTATCACTTTATAAGGTAGACTAAAAACTCCCAATGACTATTCCGAAGCACTTCTTACAAGTGCAGGAATCTAGTTTAAGAACTCGCTGTGTTGCGCACCGATTGTGACGTTGAATGGGCATTCCAATTTAGTTGGCGAGTCGTCTGGAGTAGGCACCTCGGAACTTTTCCATTTAAATGTCCCCGTTTGAAACGATTATTGGATTATTGTATATTAAATAATGGATTGTTTCATGTAAGAATAGATTTTGTGTTACCGCGTTTACATAAATTTGCCAACTTATAAGTACCTAGTTATAGATAATAATCTAACGTCGGTTTTTTTTCATAGACCACTTTCAAAATTTTGCTGGATCCGGTGGACCCCCTGCATCTACATTAGGTACTACCATACCAATTTCTAAATTTTGAAAAAAAAAAGTGAAGATTAGATCTATCTATCTATGGAAATTTGCGTTGTGGCTGAGGATTCCATTTCCAAATTACCATTTTTTTCTCAATTTATTTATAAATTGCCTTATTGAGACCAGTGATCTGTTTTTATCTCTATGATTGAGACGGTTTGATTTAGGTACTTATCATATTATTTAAAATGATTGAAAAATCCTGAAACACGTGTCCATTCGTTTTGCATTTACAGTACACAAACAAAGTTTCAGACCAATCGCACTACCCGTTAAAAAGTTCCCATACTAACTTTGACACCCCATTTTACCCCTTTTTGAAGGTTATATTGAAAAATCCTGAAATACGTATTCATTTATTTTGCATTTAAAGTACACAAACAAAATTTCAGACCAATCGCACCACACGTTAAAAAGGTCCCATACAAACATTGACCCCACATTTGACCCCTTTTTGAAGATTATATTGAAAAATCCTGAAACACGTATTCATTCATTTTGTATTTACAGAGCACAAACAAAGTTTCATGGAAATCGCTCCACGCGTTAAAAAGTTTCATACTAACGTTTTCACCCTTTTTCACCCCCTTTGAGGTGGAATTTCCAAAAATCCCGCCTTAGTGGGTGGTTTTGTTATAAAAGGAAACCACCTTTCAAATTTCAGCTTTCTAGCTTCACCGGTTTCGGCTGGGCGATGATAAATCAGTCAGTCAGTCAGTCAGTCAGTCAGGTTAAGCTCTTATATAGATATAGATAGATAAGTAAACTATGATTTCTTGGTAGTTGTAATGTAATAAGTGTATCACAAACAACGATTAATCTTTTGTTTTCTGCTAAAGTTGCAGAGTTGCATAGAAGACAGCACTAATAAATTACAAGATCACATGCACTGGGAAAAAGCATAGATAAATACGATATATTTTTGAACTTATGGCCAAACCAGGGCCCTTACCACAAGCCCTTACAAACCACCATGTTTCAGAAACGTCACGATTCAAACTCGAAATAACACTAGGTACCTATCTACTTCAATACAATTTTTATAGGTCATGCATGGTACAAAATATCAAAGTTATATTACTTTGATATTGCCCGAAGAGCTTGTGTGTAGTAAGGTCCCAGACCATAATTTGTTCACTCATTTTATTAATATAGGTACCAGCAATTTCCAACACGACAATAATAGAAATTGCTAGATAGTATTTGTTTTTTATTATTTTTAATGTCTTGTACAGTAAATTAAGTTTATTATTGCAAGTAAGTTTTTCAAAATTAGGTTAGGTATATAATGTACCAAACCTACGAACTACATAGTCTAAAATGTACAAGTTTGTATGGCATTGTAGTTTGATGGCTTCCTAACATGTTTGTTACTACAATTTCTTTTGGGCTTTAAAATTGGGATTGGAAGCCAACTTTGTGTTAATTTTGTAAATTTTCATTATCACAGTGCAGGTAGATATTTATGTTTGGTTTCGTGAAAAGCGGGGCCGTAACTTACTGAGTCAATACGTACTATATGTCCGTACCGCGATCCCTGTTAACAAAGAGAATATAACCACTACGTTTTCCTGTTAATGTCAAAAAATATTGACATCTGTCTCCTTTCATTCTTTATTTAAGGCACGTGTCATTTTGCTAGTGTCTAGCCTTTTTTAATCAACGTCAAAGAGTCAAATTTTATATACAAAATGGCCGTTCTGTTTAAAATTCTCGAGAATTTGGACGATGTCCGCGTTCGCCTTATTTTCCAGTAGCTACTTAAGTTTTAAACCTACTTAGTAAATGTTGCTGAGAGCCATTGACCAAGTCAATGCTGGGAGCCATTGGGTGCAGGCCATGTAAGAATGATCGCTCTGGAAATCTATGGGGGAGGCCTATGTTCAGTGGACGTCACGCGGCTGAAATGATGATGAAATGACTTATGTTGTCTCAGCGCCATATAACTGTAGCAGTTTCTGTGAAACGAGAGAACTTTACCAACATTTTCTCCTTAAAAATACATTTAGAACCGAGCTCGTTTAGCTCAGCACTATCGTAACATCACATTCGCGTGAAGTTGGCTAATTCAGATTTGAAGCCAGTTGGCGCATTAGTTACTAGCCCCATTACTGGCAAGACAAGTACCAGTGTCTTGAGGAGGAGCTAAGATAGTCGTTCACATAGCCCTGCCCGGAAGAGAGTACAGATTAACATTACGAGTATGTGACGACATTAGTGACATTTCTGTTTGGCAAAATTGCAAATAACTTTTATATGTATTTTCTTAAGACTTACATGTAAGACTTAAGAAAATAGAGTGCAAGGCGCATGTGCAAAAGTCAAAATAAAAAGAATTGCTTGTAAAATAAAGAAAAGCTTGCATCGGCCGGGAATCGAACCCGTGCCGCCCGCGTGGCAGGCGAGCATTCTACCACTGAACCATCGATGCTTATATGATGAACTTTAATTAGTATATCACAGACAGCCAAGTAGGTATAAATTATTTTGAAATCGCTTGTATCATCATCACTCAAAAGTCACGTAAAATCAAAAACAGACTGATAAGGTTATACAATTATGTGATGAACTCAGATGTTTGTTCTGTATCTGGGTGTTATTATGTATTCTATGTACTTACCTATAATATTTACAAAAAAAAGTACTTAAGTATTTAATTAATCTATCAGCTAGCTGTTTCCCATTCAAGCATTGCTTAGTTTGGGGCTAGATGGCGTTGTGTAAAGTAAATAAAAAAAAAACTTGAGAGGTGTCAAGGGACACCCGGATGGAACGAAGTTCCTTTCCTTGCTTTCTATGAGAGAGAGAGAGACAGACAGAGAAACACGCGCACGCCGCACGGCTTACAACTATAGCAAAAAGTGTCGTTACAACTTTTCGTGAGAATTTTTTCCGTCTAGCCCCCTTTCGCAACGCGCGATAAGGAACTTCATTCCAATTAAAAATAAAATTTCCCAAAAAGCTGACCTAGGCTCGGTCATCCAGGCACTAAGTAAAAAAGTTTAGAAAAAAAACCACGTCCTTTAGACAAATAAAACAAAGGATCCAGTGACGTAACATTGCGGCAGTTTTAGAATAATAACAGTAGGTACAGAACCCACCATCCATCCAGTAGGTATAGTACCTACGTGCCTGAAAGCGGTCGCGTTATTTAGGGATCAATAAATGGGTAGGTACCTACCTATTTGCGGCCGCGTGCTTTCTGATAAAAATTCGGTAAGCGTATATACCTACAGAGGAATCGATTATCATCATCATCCTGCCCTTTTCCCACGTTATGTGAGGTCGGCACAACATGTGATCTTCTTCCATTTCCCTCTGTCATTCGTCATCTCAGTACCTACTCACTCTTTTCTTACCCATGTCATCTTTCACACAGTCCACAAAACGTCCCCAACTTGATCAAGGTACGAACGCCGAGGTCTTCTCTTTCCAACTGACCCATTCACACTCGCCTTATGCACCGTTTCGCCAATTTTCTTTTAACCATATTTTCTATAGATATGCCCAAATCATTTCATTTCAGCATACCCTTCTCAATTTTCATCACTACGTCTTCTTTCACTCCATAACGTTCTCTTATTGCCGCTAGAATAGGCATTCTATGACGCTTAACTTAATTCTTCTACTTAACGCCTCCCTAGTCAATTTGCACCAGTGTGGCGTAAGGATTAAGTGCGCCTCAGACTAAATGATCTAAGTTCAGACTTAGAGGCTCTTTTGAGTACTTGACACTGTCTTCGAAGTTTCTAAGTTCTCTTGCTAGTTTCTAGTGGCCTTATAAAGTAACCTAAGTAGGTACCTACCTACTCTTTACATTTCAGGTCTCTGTCAGTCATTCATTATGTATTCAGATTATATATGCTATGCTTGTGTCGAGTGGGTAACTAAATCTACTCTTCAAAACGAAAACAATGTAATCGGAATCGAAATGTACTGTATTGTCAAATTGGAAATTTCATGTCGTCCGTTAGTGGTGTTATAATAGATTTTCGAAAAAGATTGTCATAAATCATGTTGGTCGTTCCATCGCATCTTACAAACTACATATTATCGAGACGATGTAGATAACAAGAAGGCTTTGCACGATGAATGAGCCGATATATTGTTGATCATTTTGCAGAGTAGACACACTGACCTCCGAACCTGTAGGTGTTGTTGGGTCCTACCATAAACATTACTATGCCTGTTGTTTCCGAACAAAACTAGCTTGTTTTATGGCACCGACCCTTGTATTTATTGCGCAAGAAATTAGACAGACCACAGAACGAATAGGATCATGTTTCGAAGGCTGACAGAGCACAGAGAAATAATAAGTACCGGATGACCGAGCTCTGCTCGGTTTTTTTTTGTTAAACGATGTTTTCTAAAAATGAAACCTTGAACCTTGAAACATGGAAACCTTGAAGATCGATTTACCGCCCTCAAAACCTCCTGCATTCTAAATTTCATAAAAATCGTTCGAGCCGTTTCCGAGATGCAGATTATTTACGAATTGCTCGTTTAAAGTTATAAGATATTGTACCTATCTCACTAAGGGTTAATTAAACCAACCTTCTGGCAGAACTATTCTCATTTTTACAGATAGTTTGACAGACTTTCAAGGGACTTCGTGAAAAAGCAGACATTTTGCCGTGACACGTAGTAAACCCGCGTGACAAATGTGGGCGTGTTTCGGACACGTCACGGCAGAATGTTACGAGTGTGGACCCACGCTTATATTATTGACTAGCTTCCGCCCGCGGCTTCGCCCGCTTTATAACTTGAAAAACCAAAACACATATCCCACGGGAAACATTAATTTTTCCGGGATAAAAAGTAGCCTATGTGTTATTCCAGACCATAATCTTTATCTGTGCCAAAATTCATTCAGATCCGTTCAGCCCTTTTAGCGTGAAAGAGTAACAAACATACATACATCCATCCATCCATCCATCCATACATTCTTATAAACTTTCACGTTTATAATATTAGTAGGATTTATTGTCTTAGGTAAGTACCTATGTATTTTGTAAGTATAAGAATTACGCAACCACAACACTGTTGCTAATAGGTAGGCATTAATTGTAATTGATTACAACAAGAGTTCGTACTAGCCACGCTCTAGTTCCACTCATTCTTCCTTTGTAAGCGAACCCTTGAATTGTATCTCTCATGCTAAAATCTACCCAACTGTTGGGCAATGATTTATTTAATAGGTCTAGGCGTGTTCTCGTTAATTCGGTTTTATTCCGTGATAAAACATCTATTTGGCTATCAACTAATACTTAAGTAAGTGAGTAGAGGTAGATCAGTCAAAAAATGCACGCCCCTCCAATTTATTTGCTACTCTATTTCCTCTACATACGGTACAAGTACAAGTGGAGGGGCGTGCATTTTTAGATTTAATCATCTCTACCTACCTACCTACCTAATATTAGTAAGATACCTAAGTAAGTAGGTATCAATGTTCTGTTGCCATAGCAGCTCTGATATAGATACTTTTATAGAAGTACCTATAGATAACTTACGAATTTATATAAAGTGTTTCGACTTAGGGATTTCGCCCTTTTTAGGGCGAAACTACGACGATCATTCACGGCTTCATTTAGGGCTATTTTTATTTCGACGGGGATTTAGGGAATTTTAGGGTAAAAATTACTTGATGAGGTTAAACTTTTTATTCTATACTCTTAGCTTTGCCTATTAAGGGATAGAAGACACGAGTGATAATAGCAGCGTTGCCAGAATGTTACTTTTGTAACATTTTACGTTACTTTTGACCCTCTCATGTTACCTCCATGTTACACGACTCATTATGTTACTTTTGTGTTACTTTTAGGGCAATGTAACTTTAAAAATTATTAAATAAAAAATTGTAAAACGGAACGCATCCAAGAATGTTTTTGTTTTTGTTCGTCAGGTTGGCGCTCTTGATTTTGTGGACTGACTGATGCGACGTCCGCTCGAAAATCTGTCACTTCGTCGTACCGCATATTCACTCACTCGCATGTATTTCTCAATCTTCCATCTCGCTTAGGCGAGAGATTGTTCGATCAACAAAATTATTACGATTAGTAATAAAGTGATTATAAGTAGTGTAGTGGTAGCACCCCTGCCTCACGCTATGAAGGTCTCGGGTTCAAACCTGGTCGTGCACCAATGAATTTCTATTTGAAAAATTTATGTCCACAATGCCAGTGCTCTTAGGAAAAATTCGTGATAAAACCGGCATACCCTAGAACCAAAAATTCGAAGGTGTGTCATAGGTTAGTATTATTATAAGCGGCGGTGGGCTTGCAACCTGTCATGTACGAAATACTAATTACTGTGCAAAATGTGGGCATGTGCCAAATTTCATGTTCCGACGTGCCTCTGGCTACCCTCTTTTTAGATATCCTCGAAGATATAAGTCATTATAGATCTGAGCAGATACTACCGAGCCTGGGGATTAAAGTCATGATCTGTTTTTTTTTTTTTTTTTTTTAATGTTACTTTTCTCGTGAAAGTGTTACTTTTTGAGCTGTCTCACGTTATATTTGACTATCTGCCACTGGCAACACTGGATAATAGTGAGCTAGTATCTTCTTCATCTCAAGATAAAGAAGAGAAGTCAGAAAAAGCCTGCAAAAGTAATGCTTCTTCTTCCGAGTCTTCCAATGAATTAGTTATGTTCAATTTATTTTTCAACACACAATTAGGGATTTTTAGGGTTAATTTCCAAAGAATTTAGGGCAAAACCAAATTCCTCAGTAGAAACACTGTTATAATTGTGTAGGTAGGTAGGTATGTACCTACATGCAATATAATACAGTAGGTACCTACATACATTACCTTAGGTACCTACCTATATACCTAAATAGCCTATTGAACTAATAGCATAGGCAGATGTAAGGAGCGGAGTGACCGGTGTTAGATATTATGTAGGTACCTAATTCTGCCTTGCTTGCTAGTATCTCATTGTACCTATATGTAGGTACATTCACCTAAGCTAAACAATTTCTAATTTTGTACTACAGTATCGAGCATCGGTGGTTCAGTGGTAGAATGCTCGCCTGCCACGCGGGCGGCCCGGGTTCGATTCCCGGCCGATGCATAATACTCTTTTTGTTTTTTATTTATTTTGCTTGGTACTTACTTTCCTACTTCTTAAATAGGTAAACTCATAATTATTATATTCCTTTAATTTTATACATAATTACATAACATATTTTGTTGAATTAAATAAACGAAACAAGCTACAATACTTACTTGCTCACTTTAGCTTTAGCTTTAAAAGGTTACCTACTTAGTCCTAAGTAATTTAAGTAGGTACTATATGTAGGTAGGTATTTAATTATTTATTTTTTACCGTTTAGTCCCACAGCTGGGCAAAGGTTTCCCCTAAATCACGCCAACCATCCCTATCATTATTTCGAAGTCTCCCACCATCCATAATTAAAATTACCTACCTAAGAAATAAAAATAAATACCTTGCTAACTTGTTAAACGTGGGCTAGCTCTAATGGGCTTCTATATCATCACTAAGATGCAATGCTATTTCCCACAGCGTATCTCATGTTTTATTTCCCCGGAGCATGGGAACAAACTATGAACCAGACAGCTCGATCGATAGGGAATAGAGGAGTCATTGTGCGTATTACGGGTTTTGATAGTTTACAAAACTTTGTTTCGTTTCATTTCCGCACACATTTACCTGCAGCGTCTCTAGGGTAAACTTACGGCAGTGAAGATTATGGAAGAAAATGAAACGAAATAAACTATCAAACCACGTAAAAGGCCTCGGATAGAACTTAAATAGAAATGATAATAGAAAATAAAGGCTGGTCCAATATATTTATATTGTCTATGAAAACTGTTCTCACATTTTAGTAACTAAACCTTAAGTTTATAGAATGTGGGTTTGATCATATGTGTGAAACTGGAGATTTTCTTTTATACGAGTATTATGTATCTCTTTACATATTGTGTAACATCTCCTTTTACTTAAAGTAGCGCCATCTCATGACTATTTTTTGCACATTCATATTTTGATAATAAATACGTGTTTGAGTGGTTCAATGATTTGCCGCTAGATGTGTTGAATGTTTCGGTGGCATTGCACGCCATCTATTGGGTAATTTAGTTTAACCACATTATTTTCAATTAGTTTACACCTTGTTTACACTAGATCTATCAATTGTCGGTTTCCAATATATTTTAGTGATTTTAGGTGAGTACTTATTAACACTAGAAGTAAGTAATGAATAAACTTGAACATTTTGTAAAAAAAAGAAGATAAAACAATTATTACTCGACTTCAGTGTGACAATTATTATTTAGCGAGCGATGCGCTGCTCACAACTTTTCCACAGCTTAAAAATCAATGTAATGACAGTCATACTTTTAGCATGATCGGATACAGCAAGAGATTATACATGTCGCGCGGCCATCTCTGTCTTTCTACTACTGTCTTGCCTTGCTGTGGTCTCTGTCTATCTTTTCTGATGTTGCTGTCAAAACAGTTATCTTGATCTCGATGCCAAAATGATTTATTTTGTTGTTTTCCTAAAATTAATTATATGCCGTAAAATTCATTGAGATTGATTAATTCGCGTTCGTTAACAAATAATTTCCAACCAAAATGGGTGGAAAACGCGAGTGCAGTGTAATCGTTTCTTATATTTTTTTGCAATAGAAAAGTGACAGAAATGTTATGTTATATTTTCTTTATAATTTATATGTTTGAGCTTTTATTCATTTTAATTGTTTTGTATCATCGTCGTCGGTAGTCAGTGTTAGTTTATCAAATAATAAAAGGCCGGTTTTTCGTGTTACAATGTTTGTTGTGTTGTGATTGTGATGTTGTGAGGTTAGTTTTGGTTCCCGCTTATTTATGGTCCCTGGCTTAGCCTGACCAGGGACCCGACACCAGCATCCCTCTCTACGGTTCGGTGAGTAATAGTCAGTAAGTTTTCTATTCAAGGGTTTCCAAATTTACCCAACCTTATCTCAAAATCTAAATGTTGTTTACCAACCATTGATGTCATAAACTTTTATAATGTTTGGGAAAATAAAGGCAAATATTTGAGTTTCGGGCAATGCTATATTATTTGAAAGTTATTAAATAACTTTTATAATTCAAAACAAATATGTTTTTATTACATTGAATTAACATTTTACTTGTTAATAGAGTAAATTTGAAATTTGGTAACATGTCTTCACTCATTTATTGCACATCATTAAAGTAAAATAACTTAGGTTTGGCCCATAAATAACTTAAGTTATCAAGAAAAATCTCTCAGGATAAGGTTTATAATTGCCTAAGGTTTTACCTAGGTAAAGAGGTGAGTAGACCATAGCATGTAAGAATTGTAGGTACCTAATCCAGCACACACCCCACCTTTAGTTTAGTCATAGTTTTCAAAATTGCAGGTTCAATTCCTTTAAAACACATTGTAACAATACAGATGCAAATCCTGTACATGTGTATAACACTACAGGTTTGATTCCTGTACAAAAGTACTCATGCCAAAACTACATGACTTATTTTTGTATATAAATATTTCAAAACCAGGTTCGATTCCTGTTCAAAGATGTTTCATTGTGACTACAGGTTCGATTCCTGTACAAGAATGTTTTGATGCTATGATTTTTGATTCCTGTACAAGGATATTTAATTCAACACCACAGGTTCGATTCCTGTAAATTGATATTTAATCAACACTACAGGTTCGATTCCTGTAGATTTAATCATCACTACAAGTTTGATTCCTGTATGGTTTGAATGGGTTTGATTCCTGTACTAGGATATTTCATATAACACTACAGGTTTCATTCCAGTACTACAAGGATATTTTATTAGATACCATAAGTTTAATTCCTGTACAAGAAAATTTCATTCAACGCAACAGGTTCGATTCCTGTAGAAGGATATTTAATTCAACACCACAGGTTCGATTCCTGTACAAGGATATTTAATTCAACACTACAGGTTCAATTCCTGTACAAGGATATTTAATTCAACACTACAGGTTCGACTCCTGTACCAGGATATTTAATTCTACACTACAGGTTCGAATCCTGTACAAAGATATTTAATCAACACTACAGGTTCGATTCCAGTACAAGGATATTTAATTTAACACTGCAGCTGCTATTCCTATAGAAGGATATTTAATCAACAATACAGGTTCGATTCCTGTTCAAGAATATCTAGATGCTACAGGTTTGATTCCTGGACAAGGATATTTCGTTCAAGACTACAGGTTCGACTCCTGTTCAAGAATATTTTAATGCTACAGGTTTGATACCTGTTGAAGGATATTTCATTCAATACTACAGGTTTGATTCCTGTACAAGGATATTTCATTTGACACATTCGAATTGGGGTGTTTTGGTAAGTACTATTTGAAGTCGCACTAAAGGAAATAATGTTACCCAGTAGATAGTTATGTATCTCATTACATGAAAACAAATTTTTCAAGTAATATGCTCCCGAATATAACTAAATATATGCCTTTTAAAAATTTTGAAGCCCTTTTCTACTACTCTTGATTATATTAGGTAGGTAAATTTTTTTAAATTTTCTATGGTGCCATTACATAAAGCTTGATAGGATATAATATAATGTCATGTTTTATTTTATTTTATTTCTAACAGGATATGTAAAAAGTTTTTATTGAAAAAAATAAAGAACCCCCAAAAAAGAAACGCTCAAATAAACTATGCGAAACTGTATGTCTCATTATTTACCCATTCCTTTCCTTTTCCTACCTCATTATGCAAATGGAATCTCCATTTCCACTGAAAAGTGTCTGAAAGAGCCAGACGATCAACCACAATATTAAAGAATATGCTTACCTTACTGTAGTTTTATTCACCCCCACCCAAAAGGTAACTAAATTCGGGTTTTTCCTCACAGTTCCAGCACAGTTTATACCCGGGAGAACCGGTGCTGGCCTGCTAATACTCAACGGGTTCACATTCTACATGAAGAACCACCAGGCTCATGGAAAGAAGCAGTGGTACTGCTCTTCAAGGGACGTCCACGGATGCCGTGCTGACGTCATCACGTACAAAGGAGTAGATGGCAGAGATTATATTTCGATATTTAGAGGGAGGCATATACATAGTCCTCCCCGTTTGAGACAATGTCATGACGGTAGATTTATAAGGGAAAAAGACAGTAGACAATCACTATTGTGAGCTAGAGATTTTTTATTATAGTTAGCAATAAAACCTGACCTGTGCACAGAAGTGCGCGTACGCATGATCAATCTAAGCCGTAATAGATTGCTCATACGTACAATATAGGTTGGCAACAACACAAATTTTTATTTTATTAGAAAAATCATGTACTTATTGAAGGTTTTCTTCAACGCAAGTTTCTGATAGAGACCTGCTAGAATTTAAGAAAAACATTTTTGTGAAGTTTTAGAAATACAGTATTCTGGTAAATAATAAGTTTTAATTTCTTACATTATTTTGTTATCTTTTATTTTGCCCTTAATTTGATCCTACAGTTTTTCAGCATAGCCTAATGGAAATTACTTGACCTACTGCATCAAATTGAATGACAAAGAATTGAGTTTGTTCCATCTAAAGTTTATTTAGACTAAACTGTTAGACGGTGCACCCTCGTTTTGATCTTTTAGAGTCCCAAGAGAAGTTCCACTGCAAATGCCACAACCATATCTACTGCAACTTCTCTTACCTTTTCAGGTTATACATTTTCGTTATTAATTACTTACAATTGTTGATCTATCTACATTTGATACTAATTAAATCTCTCTAGTTTTTGTTAATACGAGTGCCCAGCGAGACTTAAACCTTTATTATAGGTATAGGTACTAACACAGTCTTCATTCTAGGTATTTACTACCTACCCTCGCACCGGACCGGCAGCATGGTAATGATATTCAAAGACAACAAGTTCTGGATCAACAATCGCTATCAGAACACGATCAACTGGACTTGCCGCGATCGCAAGAGGTTGGGGTGTAGCAGCTGCGTCCAAACCACGTGTGAAGGGCGTTACATCAAGCACAAAGGCTATCACAACCATAACGATAATTATACGAAGGACAATTTCAATTATTGTTAAGATATCGTTGGTTTCGTTAGCAAATTTTGTAAAATTTTAGATTACGTCGTTGCACGAAAAGAGCCTGTGAGGCATAGTTATAACTTTACTTTTACCACTTAGGTTCTTTCTAGTGACACGATAAAAAGAGTACTTAATGTCTTCTTAATGAAGGGTAAATCGTGTTTTCTATCTGTGTACTTATTACAAATCCGAAACATTTTATTAGTGAATTTATTTTATTTATAGTCTATCAACGATGGTTACAACATTACGTTAAAAATAAAAACAATAATGAATGTATAAACTAATTGCACAACCAGTTAAAGATAAACACAGTATGCAAAAAAATACAAAAAAGAAAAACTAGATAATAAGACAAATCCAGAATGAAAACAAGAATATTACAGTAATAATTATTTAAATATGAAAGATTTCAACAACATTCCTCTAAATATAGGTACAATTTATAAGTAGGTTTAGTAGGTACCTATCTTAAGTTTGATTGGCCTATCTTAAGTATTATATTGTCTAATCACTATTGTATACCTACTTACTTAGATTTTTGTATGTATATAGTGTTATACTGTAGTAACTTAATTCCAGATATTGTGCTGTGCCTATAAAATTATACCTAATAAACAATACATACCTAGGTAAATAGTGCAAATTCTTTATATAGCTAAAGAATTTACTGCTATAGTGTGTAAATTAAATGTTTAGTCCCAACTTCATACATTCTCTGAACTGTGTAGGTAACTGAACATTTAAGTAGCTATGTAAGGTACTTATGTCTTTACATAAATAATATAAAATTACAATAATAATATGTACCTATGTAATATAATGTATATCACGTATTTTTAAGTTGTGGAGATGCCTTTGCCCATCAGTGAAACAGTACGGGCTAATAGTAGATAATTATTAGTAACGCAGTAGGTACTTGCAAATCATCTTGAATTAGTATAAATAATGAAAAGAATAGTTTTGTAACTTTATATCAGCGCCACCTGGTGGCCAGCGTGTAAGTTATATCGCACTTCTCCGACTATTTTTATATTGTCTTAGTCATTTTAACATAGATGGCGTTACTTGTACTTAATCATAGCATTTCTGTTTAAAGTATCTACGTTTGTAATACATTATTCTGAAAATAGTTTTCCTTACTAGAAGTTGGTTAAATCCAGCCTAACCTTAGTATGTTTTATGAACTTCGTAATAGGTAGGTAAAAAAATTGTACTAGACACGTAGGTACCTACTATGTACTACCTACGTCATGTTATCTTCCTTTGCTGTGATCTTGTTGGTTAACTTACCTAGTCAATTTTTACTTCGATATCTCTTATTTTATACGATAATGTGCCAAAATTACCAACTGCAAATTAATTTATTAAAACAATTATTTTAGTTTATGTAATAAATGCTATTTTTGGCTAAACTTTATTACTATTGTTTTTTATTTCAGACATGCTTCTACTCAATTTCAGATAGGTGGCACAGTTAGTACCTACCTTATAAGGATTTAAAATGCCTATCAAAACTTAGTTTATCATGTTTCTATCAAAATCGAAAAAAGATTGGACGTAGGTATTCTTTAACGAAGGAACGCTAATGCCGTGCCCAATGTTTTGAGCATTACTACCTGATATTAATTTCATAATAGTATTTAACAATATCATAGTCAAAGTCAAATCAAAAATATTTATTCAATAGAATCAAAAGGTTCAATTTGAAACGTCTAACATGATAGGTGCTAAGTGCCAAATTCCGACCTAACCCTAGTCCGAGAAGAAGGTTAGGCAAGGAACTCGTACTTACAAAATATAAATCATACATATTACCTATTAAACAGTCATCTTAGATGGGAGACAATTTCGTGATCTTCACTCCACAGGTCTTCAATATTCGTCAGATTACAATCGTGGACGAATATTAGGAATTCTAACCAGACATTAAATATAACCTTAAAACCAACATGATATAGCGTTCAATTTTTTTTTCAGATTTCCTTAATAAAATCTCGAAACTTAAGCGACCAAGGTACAGATTAGCTAACGAATATGATACAGGTATGGCAACACTGAAAAATTGCAAGATTGAGCAGTTAATATTAACTAAACGGCGTGTAACAATTTAAAAAAATGTCAGCGTTTCGTTACAGGTAAAATGATTACATTAATCAATGGTAAAAAGACATTTGTCCTGAACAATTACACTTATTGTAAACGAGAAAAGCTGCTGAGGGGTGGCGAAAGATGGCAGTGTACACGGAGGATCTCCCAAAAGTGCTATGCTAACGTGGTTTTGGGGGTAGACTGGGGGATTTATAAAATTTTTGGGAAACACACGCACTTTCCTCCCGATATAGAGAAGTGTGAAAATGGTAGTTTTCGAGTCACTCATAAATAAACTGTCATCTCTAATAAATAAAATCTATTTTTCTTTTTGATTTAAAAACATTATACTTTGTTCTCTTGTGGAAGATATTTCAACTAAATGCTGACAATAGGGTTAATTGAATTGGCTTGAAATGATTTCAATGCTAAATTATTTATAATATAATGTCAGTTATTTTTGTACTTGTATACTAACTTAAAGATTTGTACAAGTAACTTGTTAAGTGTATGTAATAAAGTTAGTTTTCATTTAAGTATGGCCCTTTTTCTTTATACTTAACACCATGTTTTATTTTGAGAAATATATCCAGATCTGGCGGACTTTTAATCACCCTTTTAATTACTTGGCAAATAGATTATAATAACTGTCTAACGGCAAGACGAGTGTAATACCTCTGGTATTGTAAACGCCTATGGGTTACGGTAGTCACTTACCATGAGGTGAGCTCAAGTTTACCATCTAGTGAATTTGACCAACTTTTAGCTTGTGGTGACGCCCTAAAGCTAGGTAGCCAAAAGCTGTGTTGTGCAAGTCTATCAAGTATAAAACATTTATAAGTGCCTTCTCCCAAATAAGGTAACACATAAAATTATGACAAACTAAATGTTGCCCGTATCTTCGTCCACGTTGTAGTTATTTTTGATACAAAATGTAGCCTATATCCTTCCCTGTGAAGCAATCTATCTCCATGACAATTTCATGATTCGTTCAACCATTTAGTCGTGAAAAGTTAACAAACAGTTACTTTCGCATTTATATATTAGTACTGATAATCGGTAGCAGGTACTTTTTTAACTTACATTTTTCGCCTTTACCAAAGTTAGTAATTTACAAATTGTGAAGGTTTAGGAGAATCATCTATTTTTCTGCAGAAGCTTCTGAGGAGTGTGTACTGAGATGACGGATGATAGAGGGAAATGGAAGAACGTGTTGTGCCGCCCCCACATAGCGTGGGAAAAGGGCAGGAAGAAGAAGAAGAAGCCTCTGAGGCGCACTTTCCCTTTTACCACACTAGTTCCAGAGAACTAGTGACACGATAAAATCTAATTTCTCTACCACCTATCACATATTAATATCTACGTACTTTCGTAAACAAAGTGCAGTTTGTGATAATCATATTTTTCAGTTCTGATGGTGAAGGGTAGAAATGGGAAAGACCTGCTGATGCTTAACGGCTACACTTACTACCAGCACAAGCTGTTGAAGGATGGCTTCCGTTGGAGCTGCACTCAGATGGGGTCCAGGTCATGCAGGGGTTTCCTGCACGTGACGGGAGAAATGCTGGTCATCAGAGCACAGACGGAACACACGCATCCGCCTTCGACTTATTTCCTCGAAAAGTTGAAATCACAAGTTAAAGGCGTAAGTTTTCAGGTTTTGTGCATTAGTAGCTTCCGCTCGCGGCTTTGCTCGCGAGGTGCCTACCTAAAATATAGCCTATTAGCTTCCGCCCGCGGCTTCACCCGCGTGATACTTTGAAAAACAAAAAGAAATCTATCCCGCGGGAACCTTATATTTTTCCAGGATAAAAAGTAGCCTATGTGTTCTTCCAGACTATAATCTATATCTGTGCCAAATTTCATCCTGATCCGTTTAGCCGTTTTAGCGTGAAAGAGTAACAAACATACATCCATCCATCCATCCATCCATACATTCTTACAAACTTTCGCGTTTATAATATTAGTAGGATGTTACTCAGGGATAATGTAGCATTCAATTGGTAAAAGAATTTCTGGAATCGCACCAGTAGTTTTTGAGTTTATTCGTTACAAACAAGAATACAAAACTTTTCTCTTTATAATATTAGTATAGATATAGACTAACATCCGCCCACGGCTTCGCCCGCGTTATACCTTGAAAAGCAAAAACGAATCTATTCCACGGAAACCGTACATTTTTTCGGGATAAAAGGTAGCCTATGTGCTATTCCAGATTATAATGTATCTCTGTGCCCAATTTCATCCTGGCCCGTTCAGCCGTTTCAGTTTGAAAGAGTAACAAACATCCATAGATATAAACTTTCACGTTTATAACATTAGTAGGATTAGTAGGACTAGACTAGCTATTATCAGAAGACAATAACGTTTTTTCTGACATCTGATTTTATAAAACAAAACTTAATTATCCTTTAAAAACTACATAAAAATAATACCATGAACTATACAAATTTTATCAAAGTAATATTATTTCAAGCTTGAAATGTGACGTTTCTGAAACACGATGGTTTGTGAGAGCTTGGGGTAAAGGCCTTTTCTATATTATCTTTAAAAAAAAATAAAAAATAATATGATCACGACTGTAATCCCTAGGCACGGTAGATATCTCCTCAGATCTTTAGTTACTGAGATCTTTGAGGATATCTAAAGAGGGTAGTCAGAGGCAAGTCCAAACATGACATTTGGTACATGCCCACATTTTGCACAGTAATTAGTATTCCGTACGTGACAGGTAGCAAGCCCATCGCTGCTTATAAGAATACTAACCTATGACACATACCTTCGAATTTTTGGTTCTAGGGTATGCCGGTTTCCTCACGATGTTTTCCTTCACCGTTTAAGAGCACTGGCATTGCGCATATAAATTTTTCGAATGGAAAAACTCATTGGTTTGAACCCACGTCCTTCGGATCGTGGGGCAGGGGTGCTACCACTACACCACCAGCGCTAATATTATCTTTGACTACCAAAAACCTTCAAAAAATCTTTAAAGTGTTAAAAAATAATCATTTGTTCCAGGGAAAGAAAGACCCTGACGATACACATCCGGGAAGAAAGAACCCCAACGGGAGACAAGGAATGAATCCGTTAGCACTCAAAATAGCTAATGTACAAGGGCGTGTCGGGTTTTAATGATGTTAATTTTGATTTTTATGATTCAAAATCCACTTTTAATTATTAAATTGATATTGTTTCCCTTCCAACTGGAATTCCGAAGGAACAGTACATTTTTTCGGGATACAAAGTTGCCTATGTGTTATTCTAGACTATAATCTATATCTGTGCCAGATTTCTTTCAGATCCGTTCAGCTGTTTCAGCGTGAAAGAGTAACAAACATACATCCTGACATCCATACATCCACACATTCTTAATATTAGTAGGATAGTAGGATATATATTTACAACCAATTTATTTATGTATATTATTATTATTAAAAAAAGTACTAATAGTTATTTAGTCGGGGCCGCCGTCGAAATCGATGCATATATATAATTATGTACTATAGGGTACTTACCCGTTTTTTTAATTCGGGAAACATTTAGAATTTAAGACTTTTATAAACAATCGGTTTTCTTCGTGGTGTTATAATAGTTATTTGGTGTATTTGTAAATAATAAAAAAAGTGTAATTAAATGTTACTTATATTTAGAATATAATAACATTCAATACTAATTTTAGAGTACATAAGCATTAATTATAATACCTATGTATATAAATAAAATATCGTGGATTAAAATGTTATCATAGATTTTAGAGATATACGAGTATATGGAGTAAACAATATACGTTAGGATCTACGAAATCTATAAGTTAAATAGATTTTGACCTTAATACAGATGTTCGTTCTGTATCTGGGTGTTATAATGTATTTACAAAAAAAAACTATATAACTAACTATCAGCTATCTGGTTCCCATAGTACAAGCTTCGCTTAGTTTGGGGCTAGATGGCGTTGTGTGAAATGTCCACCATAGCTTGTTTGTTAATTATTTCTTGTGCCTCGCTTTTAACAATGTTATACCTGATGTAATACTGCTTGTTTAAATATATACTCTCGGGACTTAATCGCGTATTGTGAAACATTCTATTTACCTCGACGTTTCGATGATATTACAATCACCGTGGTCACGAGTAGACGTCTACTCGTGACCCCGTGGTCACGAGTAGATTAGTGATTGTAATATCATCGAAACGTCGAGGTAAATAGAATGTTTCACAATACGCTATTAAGTCCCGAGAGTATATATTTAAACATGTTTCCAAGTCGCGATAGTTTAAAAAGTGTTATACTGCTTATTAATCAGATACTCATTTATAAAAACGAAATCATTTACTTAAATAATATTAAGTTGCTATATTAAACACTGATTGGATTTATTATTAAACAGAACTCAGTTTTATTTTCAACTAGTTGATACCCGCGACTACGTACGCGTTAGACTTAATACTCTGTGATTGAAGCTGTAGGAATGGAAAAGATTTTTTTATAAAATATATCTAATTCTTATCTTATTTATTTGTCAACCGATTTCGATGAAACAAGAGGAATAAGTCAAATTATCATAATCTTTTTTATTTGTTAACTGATCTCTGTGAAACAAAGCCTAAGTTTGTATCCAAGCTTATCTCAATACATTACTGAAAACTGCATTCGATTTGATTCAGCCGTTGCAGAGATAGCGTGCACAAACGCAACAATGATTTTATTATAATGCATAGATTTGATCTACTCGTATAATAATGACTTTTTAAAATGTTTTTAAAAAAAATTTGTTTATCTGTCTATAAAAATGAATTGCTGTTCGTTAGTCTCGCTAAACGGATTTATCTTATCTTGGTCTTGAAATGTTCGTGGAGGTCTAGGGAAGGTTTAAAAGGTAAGAAAAATTCGAATAACTGCCGGGAAAACCCTAAAAATAGCCCTTTTCTATTTCCCATACAAACGTTTTCTAAATAAAATGTACAGTCAATTTGAACTTTATTACTATTTAATAAAGTTCATATCAAATATAATCACTCACTGTTGTCTAAGCAACGTAGAAGGCGGTACGAAGTTTGCCGGGAAAGCTAGTTAAAGTTATAAAAAAATGTCTTTCTTTGCAGTAGAGTTCTTTCTCAATCCAATGGGAAGAGTGAACATTCGATTGAACGGTTTTATATTCTACAAGCACTACAGACTGCGTAATAATGTACGCCGTTGGAGCTGTACGTGTTACGCGGCCAGGAAAAGGTGTCGCGCATTCCTCATCATAACCGACAAATTAGAGATAGTCAAGGCTGATATCAACCACAATCATGATGCTAAACCAAGAAAGGAGCCCCATTATGTTGAGACGGTAGGTATTAAATAAAAGTATTTGAAGGATATGTTTTTAAACTTACGCGATCTGAACACATTATGATTAGTATTAAACGATATATACTTTTAAACTTACGCGATCTGAACACATTATTATAAGTATTAAACGGGTATTTATCGCGTTCAAATTACCTTTATTTCCCGACGTTTCGACAGGTTTGCACGCTGTCGTGGTCACGGGGAGACTGGAAAATAAAGGTAGTTTGAACGCGATAAATACCCGTTTAATACTAATAATAAAGTATTAAACGAGTATTTATCGCGCAGTCTACCCGTGACCACGACAGTGTGTAAACCTGTCGAAACGTCGGGAAAAATAGCTAAATAAAATGCGATAAATACAAGTTTAATACCAATAATAATGCAGGATATATTGTGTTTAAAGGCGCGTGCCCACCGCAACGCATGCTGCGCACGGGCACGCATTCTAGGTGCGTGTATTAATTTGCGTGTATTCCCGTTGTCCCCGTACGCCAGGTCCCATTCACGGGGATAGCGGGACGTGATAAAATTTCTGTCCCGTTGTCCCCGTTGTTTGACAACGTGTCTCTGCGTTTCCACTGCAGTACACGAATAAACCCATGACTATGTATGTATTTATTTATTTTATTTATTTTATTGAATTAGAACGGTTTACACCACTTACACTAATCAATCAATTATACACATAACAGATAGAATTTAGAAAATACAATTTATAAATAATATTAATTATAAAAAATGGACATAATTTTACATCTCGACGAATTAATCACAAAATAAGTCAAAATAGCAGGTCATACAATCATTTTAATAATGCAAAGGTCAACGAGTTTCTAAATAAGCTTATACCTAGTGTACAATATACGATGTCAGGTAGGGTAACGGCTAAATTCATAATGTCAGATGTCAAATCAATACAAAAATTTAATGTACCTAACACATTTATCCAAGTCATGAGTCAACACATGAGTCCAAGCACATGCATGTCAATAAAATAATAATAATATTAATAATAGAAAAATTCAAACACATACACAATCCATTGATTACGCACAACTTTCATTCATCATTCTCACAGTACCTGAGGCATTCCGACATCACTTTCTTCCACTCGTCTGCAAACACGTCACAGTCTGGACTTGCTGTGAGGAGTTTGTTGAGGGCAGTGAGGGTCCTAGGTACAGGAGAGGCAGCGCGCGTGACAGTACGACTCCTGGGTGGGGCAAAGAGCTCGTGTTTTCTACCACGGAGATAGTTGTTAGGAACGAATGTATGTCGTGGCACGGGGCGTATGGAAAGCATAGAGATAAATTTAATAACAGATCACTGATGGAAAGGCTTAAAAAATACCGAATGACAATGACACCTAGTTAGACTCTAAGTTTCGAGTAGGTTTCTTTCGTGATGTATTCGACTGTCAACTTTAATGCTCTAGTTGGAACGAAGTTCCTTATCACGCGTTGTGAAAGGGGGCTAGACGGAAAAAATTCTCACGAAAAGTTGTACTTAACGACACTTTTTGCTATATTTGTAAGCTGTGCGGCGTGCGCGTGTTTCTCTGTCTGTCTCGCTCTCTCATAGAAAGCAAGGAAAGGAACTTCGTTCCATCCGGGTGTCCCTTGACACCTCTCAAGTTTTTTTATATTATTTTTCTCGTGTTTAGAGTTTTATTGTGTAGTTTTTGTGGTTATTTTCCAATGAAGTCAGAGTTAAATCACGGGTGTAAAATAATGTGAATTAAAGTGTAGTTCCTTTATAGATTGGAAAAAAACTCGAGAATTTTAAACAAAACAGCCATCTTTTGTTTAAAATTGACTTGACTACTTGACTATGACTCTGTGACGTTGACAATACTTATAAATTAATACACTTGACACTGGCAAAATTGTTCTCTAAGAGACAGATGCCATAATTGAAGAAGAAGAAGAAGAACTCGATACTGCCAAAATTGATCTTAAAGGAGACAGATGCCATATAAAAAGATGTTTAGAGTAATCATTGTCATCACTGACGAAATTAGCGTCTATGCTGGCGGTTATATGGTATAGTTTGCATAAATGACGAATGACAACTTTTATGCTCTCTTTATTTGATGTTTTTATTTATAGTGTAACAAATATTGTAATTTTTTTTTAAATTAAATTTTAACAGTTGAAATTAAACGTTTTTGTTACTCGGTTATTATTTTTTGCTGTAATCCATCCGGGCATTTGGTGAGACTAATTTCAAATTTAAGATGATATGGAGTGAATTTTCTCCATCCAAAGTTGTCTGCAGGAAATAGCTTTCTTAGCGATAAGTCCGGTAATTGTAAACTACTCCTCTTGTTTAGATACTTGTTATTAAATTGTAAATCAGGTACTTTGTTATTAAGTTGTTAATAGTCTAGCTAGTTTTAAGGTGAAGCATTTAATTCATTCATTTTAAATTCATTGTACATGCATGTATGTATTTGTTACTTTTATATGAATGTCATTTCTCATTTTGTAAACGTTTTTAAATAACCATGTGAATATAAACATAGATTCGAATCATTATTTCAATTAAACCAATATTAATGTAGTCCGTAGACTTAGTATTATAACATCTTTAACTTTTCTAATGTCTGAAATAAAGATGGAATAATATATCGGAGCTTAATTATTAAACTTTACATAAGAGGAATACTTATGGTTTGTTTTCATTTACTGTTCCTTTCCTGTATATACAAAATTCACGACTCTTCAGTAATGCTTGGCTTGGCCATTTTATAATTGATACTTTTTTCTAAATTCTTGTGCTAAATGAAAAATATAGTCACCTAGTATGTAAGACGATTCAAGATGATCCCTGTGATATTACTGAATCAATTATTATTGACTATTGACTAAAAAAATAAAAACTAAAATAAAACTATGCTAATACATTCTAGCGCCTAGTTTTATTTTTATATGTAATCACTTAGTTTAGCTATTTTTACAATAATAATTAGTAATTGTAAAAAAAACGAGATTGCTTTGGACCACACCACTGAAATGAAACTTCTTTGGCTCCATCTTATGTAGTAGGCTTGCAATGTGTCTTACATATACGAAACGTAAGTAACTAGCTATGAGAGAAAGAGAGAAAGAAAATGTATGCTCGCACCTCTCTCTTGTCCCTACGTAACTCTCTCTCTTTCTATCTTCCCTCTCAACTTCCGTTCGCCTCGATCACACTTTTCGTAACGCTCTCGTCACGCATTCACCAGCTTTCACCCCAAGTCAAGCGTGCGTAAAGAAATTGTTTAGAAACTTCAAAAAGAAAGTTGAAAAAATTGTAAACAAAAAAAAATATTTTGATTTTAAATTAACAAGTTAAGTATTTACTTTATTTATAAATCTGGTGAATTTTCAGGTTCTTCCCGGAAAATGTTACTAAAGCGCATTATTCGGAAGACCATTCTCGGCTGGCTCATCCTTGGGACCTTCTACTGTATTAGTGTCCAAAATGTATCTTTGCTTATATATGTTTATCTTTTTTTAGGTAGCTGTTATATGCTCTTCACTCTATTTTGACTTCAATGACCAGTTGACGTAACATAATATAAATCATTTCATTGATATTATTCATAGTATTATATTTCCTAGCTTGGTATATTTTTAATTTCAAATTAGTACTTTTTCTGTTACTGGGTGTTATAATGTACTATGAATGTACCTATTTACAAAAAATGTATCAGCTATCTGCTTCCAATAGTACAAGCTTTGCTAAGTTTGGGGTAAGATAGCGTTGTGTGAACTGTCCACCAATATTTATTTGTTTATATTAATTCCATAAAAATATTAAGGAAAACATCGTGAGGAAACCGGCATACCCTAGAACTATAAATTGGAAGGTATGTGTCATGGGTTAGTATTCTTATAAGCGGCGATGGGCTTGCAACCTGTCACGTACGGAATACTAACTACTGTGCAAAATGTGTGCATGTACCAAATGTCATGTTTGGACTTGCCTCTGACTACCCCCTCAAAGATCTAAGTAACTAAAAGATCTGAGGAGATATCTACCGAGCCCGGGGATTACAGTCGCGATCATATTTATTTTTATTTTATTTAAATATTAAGTAAGTTGTACTAGTTGTCTAATAATTTATATTCAAATAATGCTTTCAATAAACTTTATAAAATTTTAGTTACTTTACTTATTGTAATAATGGTTACTAAGCTTTTCCCGTTAACTACGTCATTTACCACTTGGTACACAAAAAGTCACAAATCAAAAAATTCACGTTCAAAAACACTTTCAGGTTGTTTAATATATCAGTTACAAAGTTGATACCTAGCTTGTACGAACTAACTTGTATGCTTATTAGGTACAAGGTACATGTACACAATGAGAACAAGCTAACAGAAGCCCTCGACCGGGATGAAGGGAAGGGATTCTTTAGATTAGAATAAAAAGAACTTAAAATCTGTACAAACATACATCAAAGTATCCATGTCAAGCTCCTAACTATACCTACTGAAATTGAAATTGAAATTGAAATTGAAAAATATTTATTCAGTACAATCACAAGGATCACTTTGAAACGTCTTACATGCTAGGTGAATCTATGTGCCAATTCCAACCTAACCCAAGTACGAGAAGAACAGGCAAGAAACTCGTCTCGGTCCTACTAAGTTTGAAGCTAGATAGCGCTGTGTGAAATGTCCAACAATACCTGCTATATATTTGTTATTCCCTTTATCATACACTCTCTGTTTCAGGAATGGATATCAATTTGATCGAACTGCTAAATGGGAAACAAATCTTGCTGCTCAACGGATTTCCTTATTATAAAAAAATAACAAACAGAAAGGGAGTACGCTGGTGTTGCAACAAAAGTTATTGCAAATCGTTTGTTCAAACCTCTCTCGACTTGACCCACATTCTAAGGGGTCACTGTGAACACGATCACCCTCCCACCAAATATGCCCAATCGGCAAGGTGTGGGAAATACATTAGACTTTAATTTGAGATTTGTTCTTAAAATATCCAGAATTTATGTTACTCTTAAAGTTACTCGCATTTTTGATCACATATTACTTTAGCAGGACTCACTGCAAATCCCTTAGAAGACGTTGCAAAAATTATCGAGTTAATGAATGGAAATAAGGTTTTACTTTTCTACGGGTACCCGTATGACAAGAAATGTACGACAACAAAATGAGTGCGGTGAAAATGCAACAAACGCTACTGCAATGCAAGGCGTTTGTACAAATCGAGTCATTCGAGAAAATTGTGAGCACGATCATCCACTTACGAAATATGTTCAATCAGTTGTTAGTGGCAAATATATTAGAGTTTAATTTAAATTTTGTTTGTATAATACAAAAAATACGAGTACTTACTTACGTTTCTTAATCAATGTTGATAAGTATCGGCTTCTAATAAAAAACTATTAAGACCTTTCAATATTTGGCACTATACTATTATTAATATAGTTTACTATTACAATTGGTAAAGTTAATAGAAACACCAATTGCGTATCAGCCTACGTACTGACAGCATTAGTAGCTGACATTTAACAATACTTTTGCAGACACTCAGCCCCGAAGAAAAAGATACATCGGATACGAAAACGAAGATATTTACAAAGCAGTGCTAGAAATTAGAGCCGGTGCAAAAGTGCGGAAAACAGCTCGAAAATATAACATTCCGCGTACGACACTCGGCGAGAAATTAAAATTGAAAGGTCCCGTTCCGAGAAAAATTGGTCCCGCTCCAGTATTAACATTGAACGAGGAAACGATGCTGAAAGAGTGGATCTTAAATATGTCAATGAGAGGCTTTCCTATCGACAAACGTATGCTTACTGATTCTGTTAAATGTATAGTTGAGAGCGATGGTCGATCAAATCCGTTTAAAGATAACACCCCTGGAGAAACATGGTTCAACAGCTACTTAAAACGAAACCCAGATGTAGCAACCTGTTATGCAAATTATACACGCATAAGGAGACGTAAAATAACAAAAGACACATTACGTAGATGGCATACAACATTAAAAGATTACATAGTTGCCGAAGATGCAGCTGACATATTGGACGATCCCGAAAGAATTATAACCGCTGATAAATCTGAATTCACGATTAGTCCAGCTGGCATAGTTTTAGGACCTCGCGAACATTCGCATGAGTCTAAGAATTTAAAAAAATATATAACCTTTCTAGGCGCTTTTACAGCGTCGGGAAAGATTTTACCACCATTAATAATGTACGCTCGAGATCTAGGGGAAGATCTCCCAGATGATATTGTTAAAAAGACCAACGAAGAGTGGTGTATCGACACATCCAGCAAAGGTAACTTGACTTCCACGGCATTTTTCAGTTATCTACTCGGTACTCTCATTCCCTATTTACAGAAAAGCGAAGTTCAATTCCCCGTTCTTTTCCTCATTGATGGAAAAAAGTTGCTTGTAAATCAAGAAATAACGCACTTGTGCTCTGAAAGTAAGATAATTCTGTACTCATTACTTCCAAAAGCGAATTTGATGTTACAACCCGCAGAAGTAGCAGTATTTCGGCCGTTGAGAGATTCATGGAAGAAAGCAGTAAAGAAATGGTTGCATCAAACCGGGCACAGAAGTGTTAAAACAAATATGTTTGCGCCTATTTTACAATCGATCCTGAGCTCAGTGTCTTCTGAAACTGTACGCAGCGGATTCAAACAATGTGGTCTATATCCTTTCGATGCTGACGCCATAAATTATGCTGAATGTACGAATGACGATTTAGATTAAAACCATTGACAATATTTTTAATGCATAGTTTTACGAGGTTTCATAGTGATTTTTATGTTTAATTATAACAGGTAATGAACCCAAATAATAAAATTGTAATATTTTTTTAATCAAAACGATTTTCATTTAAGATTCCACATCTCATACCCTTTGTAGGTTCGATTATATTTATAATGCCTAAATCTAATCTTGCGTAGCTATCCCCAAAGAACTGGAAAAATTATATGACAATAGAATTAATAAATCCTTTCACTTTTAAGAGGAATCTAATTTTATCATCACTAACAGATCTATATTTCAGTGAACATATTCATGACCTCGCGAGGCAAAGAACGACTGATATACCACAACTTTACGTACTACAAGCAGAGCAGAAGCCGCCATGGCTTTCGTTGGGGATGCACTAAAAATCGATGGCACAAATGTAAGGCATTTCTACACTTGGCTGATGATATGACAATCGTGAGAAGTAATATGGAACATACGCATAGTCCGATTGGCTCGCCAATGAATAAACGCATCTAATGCCTGGGCTGGTTTTCAAAATATAAAATTGACCCTTTTTTAATAAGCGATGCGTGTGCTATTTTCGCTAGTTTAAAATAATGCTGAATAGTGGCGTGGAAGCTGCAGACCTGCTTCTCTGATTTGATTCTGATATTATTGTTCAGTATGATTTGTTTACTTAATCTCAAAGTTCTATAAAAAATTCTGCGAACATCGTTTAAGTACACAGTAGTTACAGATCCATGCCAGTATATAAGATATCTTCAAAAGGCATTTGGTGGTATAATATCACTTTTACCGTTACATTAGGAAAGAAAACTACTGTACAATAACAAACAGCTAATTATTATAACAGCGTTTGTTTATGGTGCTGATTTAGACATAACTTCTAGTCACTTAATTTTAAGATTCAAGTACCTAATAATGTTGATACATAATTTCCTAGTCACTATAAATAAGATCTAAATAATTATACATGTTGATATAAGTACTCAGTCACAGAATTTTTAATTCCAAATATTAGTTGTTTCTTCTTTCTAGTAATTCTGTCGGCATTATTTCGTATTTTCTAGTCACTATTAACATTGTAAATTTAATAAGTCTTTCTTTTTAGTAACTCTTGTTTATCTTGCACTAGTGCGTCACATGACCGGTTGAACTGAAATTTGAAACATAGAATTATGTCCAGTACCTTTATGTAAGTTTTGGTTCATAGAGGTATCCTCATGGAAATGGGAGGTGACCATATAAAGGCTGTTTATATTTCGTTTCCTTCTATAATCATCTCTCCGTCCTTATCCCAATTCGTTTGTTTCTTGTTTTCTTTACGACACGTTATTTTCTTCCATTCTCCTTGATCAGTATCTATTATTACTTGTCTCTTTCCCGTCAGTAAATTATAACGGAACTGTTTAAACGATATAATTACGTATTGTGTTAATGACTATTTTTATTCATGAATAGTAGAACTCCCCATTAGGTTTTTTTGTGTACCTCTAGCTAGACCATAAAAGGAACATAATTACCCTCGAAATTTCAGCTCGCTAGGGTCAACAACTTAGTATATGCTTAAAGTTTCTCAGTCACTAATTCGTTGTTCTCAATCACTAGTTTATATCGTTGTGATATTACTCTACATTCCTAAATGTTTTTTTTTGTATAAAACTTAATGTTGTGAGTTGAATATAATGAATTATCATAATATTACCTAAATTTTGTTGTTTTCTTATAACCCTTTAGTTAGCGTAAACCTTGTGTTATTATTAAAATCAAGAGTTTGTACTCTTGATTTAAAGTTAAAGTTTAAAGTATTTATTTATTTCATCCGCTATAAATTAGATAACATCAATAAATTCATTCACCTTCAACTTAACATTTTCAGCACATTATATCCAGTTATCGAGTGGTGCCACACTACTTATGATAAACGGGCATACGTTTAATAAGCATGTACCGAACAAAGGAGGCTTTCGATACAAGTGCTCTGGCAATAGTAAAGGATGCAAAGCGTTTGCGCATGTCTCAGCTACTGACACTATAGTTAAATGTAATATGGAACATAATCATGAGCCTGTACGGTTCATGCGGACGTCGAATGGACTGTATGTAAAAGTTTAAATAGCTTGAGTACAAGTTAATGGACTGTATGTAAAAGTTTGAATAGCTTGAGCACAAGTTAATGGACTGTATGTCAAAGTTAGAACAAATTATTATAAAAGTTAAACTATCAAGAAAGGTTTTCGAATAAACGATCCAGTGATTAATTGTGGATGTGGACATCATCAACCATATTATAAAAACAATGCGTGTTTATTTTTACGAAATTTCATTGCGAAATATTGCCATGTCAACCTTTTTGTCTGCAGGAATAAACTTATCGTCGTAGTTAAGTCTAAGGTTAAGTTAAGGTTGAGTCGTAAGTCTATCGAATAAATTACCGCCTATATTATATCAGCGCCTATCAAACCGATCTGGTATTGCTTATTACCAAATTAGGAATGTAACAACAACATAAAGTTATACATATTTATCCTGTACATTTGACATTTTCAGCACATTATATAAAGTCAATGCGGGGTGCCAAGCTTCTTTTAATAAATGGACATACTTTTAACAAGCACGCGCCCTACAAGAAAGGAGGGATGCGCTATAAGTGTTCCTACAATAATAAAGGGTGCAAGGCGTTTGCGCAAGTGTCAGCTACTGACACTATAGTCAAATGTAATATCGAACATACTCATGAGCCTGTACGCATCATGAAGATGCCAAATGGACTGTATGTAAAAGTTTGAATAGCTTTAGTACAAGTTAATAGACTGTATGTAAAAGTTTGAATGGCTTGACTACGAGTTAATAGACTGTATGTGCAGAAAAAGAGCCTTAAAGGTGCACTTTAATCCTTTCCACTTAAAACTAGAGTTTGAAACTATTAGTGACACAATTAGAAAAATGGACTGTATGTGAAAGTTTGAATAGGCTAACCTGAGTAGATAATTGACGAATCTTCTCTAAATACGGGAAACTAAACACATTTTAATACCACCATGAAAAACAATTGTACAGTAAAAAGCAAAAGATCCTTGTCAAGTTGATTATTATCCAGTGCATTTTTATTTTAAATATTATAAAAAAAATATATATATCTTCTTAACATATTTATTTAATAAATTCGTTAGTTAATGGCGAAACTTTTAACTATAGTAATCGGTTCATATGGAGAGATAAATTAGGCAATAGACAATCATATCGAGAATTGGTCAAAGGGAATAAAAGGCTGGCAACATTATAATAACATCAAAAATTTATTAATTTATACATTCTACATTTTCAGCGCATTACATCAAGTTATTACGCGGTGCCACGCTTCTTGTCCTAAACGGGCACACATTCAATAAGCAAGTGCGATATAAGAAGGGAGGCTTTCGATACAAGTGCTCTAGCAAAAATAAGGGGTGTAAGGCGTTTGCGCAAGTGTCAGCTAGCGACACTATACTCAAATGTAATACCGAACATAACCATGAGCCTGTACGCTTCACGAAGATGCCAAATGGACTGTATGTAAAAGTTTGAATAGCTCTAGTACAAGTTAATAGACTGTATGTAAAAGTTTGAATGGCTTGAGTACGAATTAATGGACTGTATGTGCAGAAAAAGAGCCTTAAAAGTGGACTTTAATCCTTTCCACTTAAAACAACTCAAAAAAAACTAGATAAATACTACAAGATATATTATGTAAACAATGTGACGTATTCTATTGTCAAGTGATGGTGTTGATTAAGATCGTTTTAAAAATTATATTATTATTTAACTTTCATAAAAACATTTCCTTTCCCTATTTACAACAAAAACAAACCTTAGTTATCACGACTGTAATCCTTAGGTTTTAAAGACATCTCAGATCTCTTTATACTTACTTAGATCTTTGAGGTTAGAAATAAACAAGGACGGGTCTAAACTACTTAAAGGCACGTCCAATTACTCTTTAAGAAAATATCTGACCTCTGTGGACCGCTAGCCAGCAACCCAAATAATATATTCCTACAAAAGCTTTTTTGTTTTATAGAAATGACTCAAAAAAATATTGCAAAGCTAAAAAAAGTCCGTAGATTGAATAGTGATTCGCCGGAAAGGGGAACCAAAAAGGCAGTAAGAAAGAAATATTCAATACAACAAATACAGGGTGCTGTAAACGAAATAAAGAAAGGTATGAGCCAACATCAAGCATCAACAATATTCAATGTGCCCAGAACGACACTTATCAGAAAAATTAAACAGCCTATTCTTGAAACTCGACCCGGCCCTCCTACTATTCTTACAATGGAAGATGAAACAGATTTGGTCAACTGGATAAAAACAAGGAGAGAAAAAGGGAATCCTATAAAGATCAGAGATTTAAAAGCTAGCATTACAAAATATATTAAACAGCACAATAGATCAAATCTCTTTAAATATGGTATGCCAGGTAAGACATGGTACAAACTCTTTCTAAACAGACATCCAGATATAAGAAAATTCATAATTTGATTCATGAAAATGGTGTTCTTTGGCTATGATAAAGACAAATATTTCGGAAAATTGCTTCTCGACTTTTGTCGAGAAAAAATTGATAGGAAAGGAATTGGTTTCTCAACGGTATACATAATACTCGTATATCTACTTACACTGATTCAAATGTTTCTCTTCAATTTAAGTATTTATTTGTAATAATGTACATACGTAGAAAGGCAAATGAATGAATTCTAATCAAGTCGCAAGCAAAGAGTTTATTATTAGATTAAGTAGGCTTAGATTTGTTTAATAATAATAAAACCGTTTTAAAAACATAGTTCAATGTTCATTTTAATTTATCAAAACTTTAATTAGACCGTTTACAACAACTTGAAAGCAAAAAAATCTGTATGTTTTAACAGTGACCTCATAATATTAAAACAACTTACCTACATATATCTTGGTATAAAATTATCCGATGCTGATCCATTTCTAACTTCGTATAAATATTTTAGGACGATACGAGTACATCACGCTAAACAGCGGCGCCATGCTACTGTTGATAGACGGGTATACCTTCAGTAAGTCTGGTCCGATCCGCAATGGTGGCTCCAGGTATACCTGCTCAAGCAGATTGAAGACTTCCTGCAAATCTCATGCTCATGTTTCCGCCGAAAACGTCGTCTGGAAATACCCAGATGTGCACAACCACCCAAAACCTAAAATCCATAAAACATATACATGAAAAAGTATCATGTTAAGGAACCGTGATTTTCGACATACTTTATACTGTTTCCTATTAAAATCACAGTGACTCCTTGTTTTCGTGCTCAAGCAAAAAAACTATATGCGTTAACAGGGATCGTCAACGGGGATTAGTGGAATAAGCCTGAAAATCTTACGGTCATATACGAAAGATTGAATACAATGAGTATATAAAACAACCCGCCCCGCGCCTTCATCAAAAATTCATCAATATAAAATATTAACTATTACACCTTGTGTTACATTTTTGAAGTTTTAGTAGGATCCCTTTTTTTCTAGAAATACATATAGCCTATGTTACTTAGGGATAATGTAGCATTCTAATTGTACTCCCAGTCAGTTAAAAAAGAGTTCGTCCGATGTGGCTACCTGAGTCCATAGCTTACTTGGACTGCGGCAGATGATAATTAAGTCGGGCCTTAATTATCATCGTCTACTTTACTACAAATAATTCCATTTTGTTTCAGCAAAATTCATCACCTCAGTAAACGGTTTCAAATTACTCGTGATTGACTCACACACTTTCAGCAAAAAAAACTGCACGCAAAAAGGTGACGCCAGATACAACTGCTCAAAATATTTACGCCAGCACTGCAAAGCTTATGTCCATATTCTACCGGACGGCACCATAACGAGGGCGAAACTAGAACATAACCATCCCCCTCGTAAGCTGCTTAAATCAACATGTGGAAAATATCATATAATGTAGAAGTTAATGTAATGTAGCTCATTAGGGGAGGCCTATGTCCAGCAGCGGACTGCTATAGGCTGATGATGATGATGATGATGATGATGATGATGATGTAGAAGTAATCTATTTCAACGTTTTCTTCTAAATTTCCGGAAATCCATTACTATAAATAACAATACGCAAGTTTGTAAAACTATTTTTATCAAAAACTGAGTCTAAATGTAATATTTCATTGTTAGTCATCGAAAACACTACCAAACCAATATGTAGGTATGTAGGTAGTTAAGGTATTATAATAAATCCATTTTTATTCTCACTTTTTGGTTATGCCAAAACCAAGATGCTGCGTTTTTATCGATTAGATTTAGCCTATTAAAACAAACATAATTGAATCGTTTTTTTTTCTCTCACTTTAATAATAGAAAACCTGTTAAATATAAGTAAACTTTTTTAATATCTATTATCTACTGATTTGGGAGTTGAAATCGAAAACCTAACTGATTATTTATTTTTGTTAACAGATAAACTAAAAGAGCATGAAGTGTTAGACCTTTTGGGTATCAAAATCGAGTATATTGAAGAAAATAATGAGACAGATTTTGATCAGAGGCAGGTAGAAAGTGGCGGTGCAAATAGAGATCCTAGTACCTGCAGCGGAAAAGATATGAAAAATGCTACTACAAAAAAAGAAATCCGAAAATATAAGAATCGAATTGCCTGCCGGTCAAATAAGTCCCAAGTAGCAAAAACACTAAGGAACCAGGGTCTGGCTTATGTCGGCATCAACTCAAATAGAGAAGTACCTAGTCGAAGCATAAAAATGGCTTGCACAAATTGTAGATTAAAATGCTCTGAACGATTTAGCGAAGAAGACAGGAACCAACTATTCAATAATTACTGGAAACTAGGCGACATCAATCTCCAACGTGCTTATATCAGATCGTGTATGACAGAAATTAAACGCAAGTATTTGTATTTGTACAGTACAAAGTGCAAACCGCGACGGTTAAACCACGCATTGCATTTTACTGTTAATGGTCGAAAAGGTCGTGTTTGCAAAACATTCTTTCTTAGTACTTTAGACATTACCGATAGAGCTATAAGGACTGTTTTAGCAAAAACGGACAGCACCGGTTCAGTTGAAAAAGATCGTAGGGGCAAACATCGAAGGAAGAAGAATAAAATTAAGTAAGAGTAATGTCTTGATTGAACCACTTAAAACACAAGTTTTTAATTTTGCAAACACCTCATTCTATGGATGTTTTAACTCTACTACTTACAACATTATTTAAGGCAAAGTATAATTATTGTAGTATAATATTATGATTATTTTACGATTAAGATGTGTACTTATTACGTTATTATTAATGAATAAAAATGTATGTATCCTGGATGTTGGTTTGTTTTTGAATGTTAGTATTTATGTGTTTGCATACGTAGATTTAAAAAAAAACACAAAACTTCTTTTTATCGTGTCGTTGGGTCTTTGAAACCAAATTCAAATTCAGTTTATTATTATTATTCATTTATTTCAGATTATAATATTATTAATCCATAAAACAATATAACACACTTAAAACTACATTATAAATAAATCAGAAGCTATAGGTAAATAAAATGGATGTCATAAAAATAAAAATTAAAATAAAATTACAAAACTTCACATAAATGGACAATACAAAATTAAAATACAAAATAAATGAAATATTATTAAACTCAAAATAACAAGTGTGGTTAAAGAATTAATAACTTTTATATTTTAGAATTTAGGCTTGTAAATATAATGGCAAATTATATACCAAAGAAAAGGATCAAAATCAAAGATCTGGGGCCTTACCACGAAGTCTTCCAGAACGATTCCGTAACGATTTCGTTCTAGAAACGTCATGAAGTAACACTACTTCAATACAATTTGCATAGGTCATGGTACGAAAAAACATATATAAAATCACGCCTGTTTCCCGACGGGGTAGGCAGAGACCACGGATCTCCACTTGCTACGATCCTGACATACTTCTTTTGATTCATTCACTCTCATTACATTCTTCATACACGCGCGTCGGTTTAGGGTACTCTGGACCTGGCCTTTCTCTAAAACGTCCTCAATTTGATCGAAAAAACAATGTAGGTAATACTAATTCGGTAATGTATTATGAATTCGTGGTGAGGCCCCTGTATGAGTGTAAAAATTAAAAAATCAGTATGGCTGTAAGAATCCAGTTTTAGTTTAGATGAACTAAAAAAGTATCAAAACTTAATCTGAACTTGAATCGATGTCAGCAAAAAAACGTATTTTGAATTCGTTTGAACCGACATAGTCTACAAAATGACAAAAATCTAATATGGCAAAAGCTATTCACCCGACTGTGCGACGCAAAGGAGGGTTATATGGGTAACCAAAATATAAAAAAATACAATATGGCGGTTGTAAGAAGTTATTTTTTATTATTACCTACTTTCAGCCGGTTTTTCGATTTATTAAATGGCAAAGCGACGTATCGACCGAAAAATTTTCGATCGATTCGGCCGAAATGACACTTTCAATTTGAATTATTTATTTACTGACACTCGGCCAAAAATGTTAAACGCTTGTACGGTCAGCGGAAAAACTTAAACTGCCAAGACTAATCTTTTAAACATAAAATACAAATCATTGTTTCAATTACTTTCAGTATGGTTTTTTAGATTTTTTAAATAAATACTAGCTGTCTGTTTATATTAATATAATATATCATTTCAGTTCTATTCGAGCAACATGCGTTAATACCATCAGATAAGATGAAAGACGGTAAACGAAGGCGATGTAGATGTCACAGTTGCTATGTAAACAAAGTGAAGGAGTTTGGCACAAAATGGGCACAGAAGAATGTTAAAAAAGTCGCCACTTTTTGCCCTGCTTGTAAGATGTTTTACTGCCTGCCTTGTTACACTATAGATCACTAATGTACATGGTATAACTTATATAATTAATTGTAACTAACTTTTTTACGAATTGTAATGTAAAGGTAATTCAAATATATTTAATTATAGAGACAAAATATATGAAAAATAAATCACTGAGCACATTTCATATTGTTTTATTCATTTTGAATATAAATAGTGACTGTTAATGTTGAACAAAAACCGAACTTATGATAATTAGTACATACATGTACAAAAAAAAACTAATAATAATTGGTTAAGTAAGAACGATGTTTCCTTCGTAAAAAAAACTCCTTAAGTTGCTGTAAGTAATGCCGTTAAGTATCACTAGTTCTATGGAACCAGGGGCCTTACCATGAAGTCTTCCAGAACGATTCCGTTTTAGAACCGTCACATTTGAAGCTTAAAGTAACACTACTTCAATACAATTTGCATAAGTCGTGGTACGAAATAATGTAATATTAATTCGGTAATGTATTATGAATTCGTGGTGAGGCCCCTGTGCTATGAAAGGATTGAAGCGTGTCAGGGGCTGTTTTCGGAACTTTAATAACTACTACCGACGACCTCAGTGGCGCAGCGGGCAAGAGTCCGCCTGCGACGCAAGAGGCTGCGGGTTCGATTCCCGCCTCGGAACAAATTTGTGTACGATCTGCAGAAATTTGTTCCGTTGGTCTGGGTGTGTATGTATAATAAAAAATATCTATCTATGTACCTACATCATGTATTAAATATATCAGTTATCTAGTACCCATAACACAAGCTTTGAGTAGCTTACTTTGGGGCTAGATGATGCTGTGTGGATTGTCCAGCATTATTTATTTATTTATTTATTTATTTACTACCGGTATAAACTATGAATAAAGTTAAGTTTATTAATGTACCACTATATTAACGACTGAAAATTTATTTTAGCTCAATTTATCAAGCTGCAAGGAGGCGCTGAGCTACTTATGATCGAGAATTACAGTTACTACAGACATGGCGAGCGCAGAAATTGCGGCACCCTTTACAGATGCTCGTCTTACAAGAGAACGAAATGCAAGGCGCACGCGCAGGTTTCGAGTGAAGGCTTTATAAAAAAAATTACAGCTCAACACTGCCATCCACCACCTAAATATGTAGCTACTAAACTTGGATATATCAAAATTTGAATCATGCAGAGTTATAAAAGACTAGCTGTTACCTGCGACTTCATCCGCAAAAATCCATTGTGGCGCAGCGGGCGAGAGTCCGCCTGCGACGCAAGAGGTTGCGGGTTCGATTCCCGCCGCGGAACAAATTTGTGTACGATCTGCAGAAATTTGTTCCGTTGGTCTGAGTGTTTTCTATGTATAATAAAAAATTATCTATCTATGTATATAATGTGTTCAATATATCAGTTATCTAGTACCCATAACACAAGCTTTGAGTAGCTTACTTTGGGGCTAGATGATGCTGTGTGGATTGTCCAGCATTATTTATTTATTTATTTATTTATTAAGTACTTAATTATTTTATTTTATTTTTTTATATTCGGAGTACATACAGTTTTACACACTTTACAAATAAACTTACATAAAATAACTAATAACCATTTATGTATCCTCGCATGTAGTAGCTAAGAGACTGTTTGCTTGCTTAGGACGAACTGCTCTGTCCTGTTAAGGCCCAGCATTTTGAAAATTGCAAATATTGCAACCCTAATCATTCTATTACCGCTTAATAGATTACATTGAAATTGAACTACACGATACTCAAGGATATAAGTGATAAATCAACCGGAGCTAAAACACGAATTAGTTAGAAAACCTTGGTTAAAAATCATGTCAAAAACACCTCTGAAAATTAAGAAATTCCCTTATTTATCCAGAACAGTAAGGTATTTTGAATTTCTATTTCACATGAATGTAAATCAGTTAATTTGAAACAAATCAACCGAGCCCTTTTTTTTAAATAAGCTATTTACTTGAAATTATTTATGTTTTTTATAAATTGTCGCTTTCGTTATGTAATTCAGAGCAGCCATATTATCATGCCGCACTCTATTTTATATTAGTATTCTGGGCCTTAATTACCAAGTACAGAAGTTAAATAAGGATCTTTACTTAAAAAAATCATAACAAATTACACACAAATATTTAACAAGAAATTATCCCCACAGGACAGTAACTGATTGTTAAGGGAAAAAAATCAATTAAAAACTAGGTATCTAAGTATTTAAGAAACATAAAAGTAGATCAAGAGACAAAAAATCTAAACAAAAAAGATACAAATAATATTAATTGTCAAAATGGTTACATTTAAATTGCAGATATTGCAAAAACCTACGCTGTATAAATTATTACAACTTGGGTTACATTATTGAAGTTTTAGTAGGGATCCCTAATTTTTTCTAGTAATAAATATAGCCTATGTTACTTAGGGATAATATAACATTCTAATGGTGAAATAATTTTTGAAATCGCACCTTTGCGTTTTTTCGTTACAAATAAAAATATGAAACTTTCCTCTTTATAATATTAGTTTAGATTTAGATTATAGTTTAAGTATTCGATTTTTCATTAGACATTAGATTCAAAATGTAGTTTAATAATAAGGAAACGAGTGTGTGTTTAATGTCTTTAAAAATAAAGTAATTCCTAAATATAGCTATCAACTTACCTGCTTTAGTTGTTATTTTGATCATAAGGCTTAAGATTTCTGACAGATTGCTATAAGTGCTGAAATTTGAAAATTTTCGATACTAAAATATGGAAGGGGTATCTAAATCTGATTGATAATACTAGTTTTATCTTTTAGCTCAATACATCACTCTAATTGGTGGAACGAAGTTACTAATGATTGGACTCTACACATACTACAAGCAAAAGTTTATTAAAAACAATGGTCGCAACGGTTACCGTTATATATGTTCCAATAAAAGAATATGCAAGGCGCATGCTCACGTTTCTATCGATAACTTCATAATGAAATGTGCAGGCGAACACAACCACTCACCACCTAATTATCTAAAAACTGCCAGAGGATATTACCATAAATATTAGAATGAAAGAAAGAAACGGAAGATCTGAGGCGGAAATATACATTCATCGGCGATGGGTGGGCGCCGCCTTTCTACTCAATTTAATAATTTACCGTTATTTTCAAAACTTTTGTCCTTGATTTTAGAGCTCGTCTTTCAAGCTGATAGCATGAAGATGAAGCAATAAAAGATTGGGTGATAATAAATTAATTCACGAAGGGTATTTAATATCTAATATTTTACGAGATAAACAAAATTGTTTGTTGCGAAGTGTGAATGACGTAAGTGAGAATAATGACGAAACCGTTGAGTAGAATGGTCTGGGTATATATATTTCTGTCTTTTGGGGTAGAAACTTTAGGTCCGTTGGGACCAGACCAGTTGGCTCTTTCAAAGAGTTATCCAAAAGACTGGTAGACGAGACCAAACGGCTGGTGCTTACCTCGGTCAGAGAATCACATAGCTATCCTAATCCAACGAGGTACTCGTAACGTTACCAGCCTTTGGTTACATTACCTGCGTTCAGTGACTTAAAGTTTGTAAAGGTGTTACCAGAATACCTCCGAAATCTTCAGGGGGTTTAAGTATCTACCCATATAAACAACTTTTTATAAGAAACCAACACAGTGAGTGCGAAAAAATAACAGCTGTTCCATGCAAAAGTTCAATACCAAGTAGGTATTGTAAAATGTAAAAAAAAAAAACTTTTATCCAAAAAGGCTTTTACCCAAAGGGGCTTAAGACGTTGGACCAGTGTTGCCAGATACACTGTAATTACAGCAGATCTATTGTATTTTCACACGATCCACTGTACAAATATCAAGCTAAACAATACATTTAATTATTAATCTTTTTTGTACTTAACTTTTAAAGAATTGATTTTGTACGGAATTAAATAAAGCTTTATTATTATTATTATTATTATTATTGTAAAATGTATAAAACAGCTGTTTTTTTGCGCTCACAGTTTTGGTTTCCTAGAAAACGTTTTTTACAGTGATGGGTACTTTAACCTTCTGAAGTTTTCGGAAGTAGTCTAGTAACAACCTGTATAATTTATTTATTGTTGATGTTATTATTTATTAATTTTCTCTATTAAGATATATCAGTAAATAAAAATTAATATTTAACATAGGTACTTTTTTTTCTTAGACAACGATTTAATAGTTAAAGTTGAATCTTCTTATGTTGGCAAATCCTTGGTAAGCGAATGGTAGTAGTGTGACGTTGGACCAGTGCTACCAGATACACTGTAATTACAGCAGATCTACTGTACTTTCACACGATCCACTGTACACTGTAATACTAAAAAAATTACAGTGTATGGGAACACTGTAATTTTTGAACGGGCAAAAATCAATTCACTGTATTTTTTTTACTTGTACTTTTGAGTAATTTTGAGCACCAAACACTGTAATATAATTTGTCTCATCTGGCAACACTGCGTTGGAACATGGTGACCGTTTTTACCGTTACAAGTTTGTATGTTTGTTACTGATTCACGCTGAACCCCGGATCTGGATGAAATTTGACACAGACATAGATTATAGTCTGGAATAGCACATAGGCTACATTTTATCTCGGAAAAATTACGGTTCCCGTGGGATATATTTGTTTTTGTTTTTCAAGATACCATGCGGGCTAAGCCATGGGCGGAAGCTAGCCTGAAATAATCGTATGAGACCTAGGTCCACGTCTATAGTGTTCAAGTGCGAATTAGTTGTAATACGATAAATTATTTTCATTATATTTCAGCGAAATTTATCACTTTATCGAGCGGTGCTAAGTTGCTTATGATTGATACATATACATTTAAAAAACATGCCGCTCTTAAACTGAAAAGTGGTCCTGGTCGGCGCTACGATTGCTGCTCATGTAGCAAAACCAAATGCAAGGCATACGCACACGTTTCCAATGAAGGTGTCATCGTGAAAGTTAGAAGAGATCACAATCACCCACCAAATCAATATTTCTTAACTGCCAGTGGATATTATGCTAAAGTTTAACACATAGGTAACTATTGTTTGAATCATCAGGCGCAAGCCACAAATAGATGCGGTGCACTTCGCGCGTCCTTTTCATCTGATTTGCGCCGCGTCAGTCTCATACATGTTGTATACAAGTACTACACTAAACAAGCGTCTTGACGATTGTCTTAACAGTCTGCAAATTACGTGTTAACAGATCAAAAGTCACGCATCAGCATCCGGCGTTTTTACTCAATTTGATATTTACCGTTATTTAAAAAACTTTTTAACTTTCATTTTTGAGCTCGTCTATCAAGCTTTTAGCATGAAGATGCAGCAATAAAAGATTGGTTGATAATAAGTTATTTCACAAAGGCTATGTACATTTAAAATTAATTATTATTTTACGAGATAAAAAAAATTTGTTTGTTGCGAACAATGACGAAAGTGTGAACAATGGCGTAACCGTTGACTAGAAAAGACCACCCGATGTACGCCCCGCTGTGCCCTTTCTATCTGACTTGCGCCTTAGATTAAACCCTCTTTATATGTATGATTGGTAATGCCCTATTTGGCTATAGATATTATAGTACAGATAGTAAAACTTACTTCGTGTCAAATATTTTTACTGAAAACATGTTATTGCAAAAACCTAATAAAATACTGAGCATATAGCAGCACTGGTATCAATATAGATAAAACCATTTTGTACATTATCATCATCTTCCTGCCCTTTTCCCATTTTATGTGAGATCGGCACAACATGTGATCTTCCATTTCTCACTATCATTCGTCATCTCACTCCTTTCTCATATATTATCTTTCACACAGTTCATTTTGTACAGACAATAGTATTATTAATATTTAACTAGGTGTCCAAACGCATTGTATCTGATGTTTCAAATCATATTTTATACTAGCAACACCGGCTTCACACGAGTAGCAAAAGTATCTCTATTTGAAATGCCTATGTTACTCAGGAATAATGTAGCATTCTAATGGTGAAAGAATTTTTAAAATCGGTCCTGTAGATAGTTATTCTGTGCCTGTAGTTTTTGAGTTTATTCGTTACAAACAAAATACAAAAATACAACACTTTCCTCTTTATAATATAAATTTTATATATATCTATTTACCCAGTTCCAGCTGAATATATCAAGCTTGCCCACAGTGGCGTGAGATTGCTGAAGTTGGGTGACTTTACATATAACAGAACCACAGTGCTGATAAGAAAGGAGGGCTTTGGAAACCGCTATGCGTGCTCCCGATATAAAAGCAAGGGCTGTAAGGCACATGTCCATGTCTCTGACGAAGGGTTCATCATGAAAATTGTTGATGGTCATAATCATACGCCGTGTAAATATTTAAAAACAGCAACTGGATATTTGAAGGCTAACGAGAGAGCTAAATTTGCTTCAAATCTTGGAAGTTTAATATAAACAGATTCTTCTTGTCACTAGTATTTTGAACCAGTGTGGTGATAGGATTGAAGTAAGCCTCAGAAGGCACGCATGTCTTCGAACTTTTTTGGGTACCGTTTCCTCACGATGTTTTCCTTCACCGTTTGTGAGTACTGGTATAGCGCACATTAATTTTTCAAACAGAAAAATCAATTGGTGCACGACTGGATTCAAACCCACGACCAGAGGATCGAAAGGCGAGACCACCATTAGACCACCAGTGCTCTCAGCAGAATATAAACAGCAGACCGACTTTTAATAACTATGTAATTTTAAATAATATTATATTTTAGTCAGTGATCTGTAATATTTTAGTCCAAAAAAAAAAATAAGTAAGTATAGATTTAATCGCATTAAAGCATCGTTACCAAAATCTGTGTTTTAATAAATAAGTTATCGTAGAACTTCTTCACAAATAAAATTATAAATAAATCGATATTTCAGTAAAATATATTACGCTTACCAGTGGTGCGGAGTTACTGATGATCAACGGTTATACGTATTCCAGACATATAGCCCTTCTGAAACAATCTGGCGCGTACCGATACAATTGCTCTTGTGCTAAAGGGAAAAAGTGCAGAGCTTATGCTCACGTATCCAGCGATCATACCATCGTGAAACTAGTCGAAACTCATACCCATCGCCCCATTCGATATAACGAGTTACCAGATGGTAAATACAGAAGAGAGAAAATAAATATTCCCATATCCGGCGATAGTCTTGTATTGTAGCTTGTAGACATCCCCTCACATATCTAGTTACTTCCATGAATGAATGATTGTATTCGATAAATATAGAGAACTAGCTTTTACTCGCGACTTCGTCAAAAATCCATCAATACAATGTTATAGCCTATGTAGTAACATAGGCTATAATACCTATGACATTTGTCAAAACTGTTACTCATGGTACCAAATTGTAAGCAAATTATGAGCGCAAACTACAGTCGCTGTAGTACGCTGTGACTTAGGATAGTTAGCTACGTGACGTTTTAGTACCCAACTATCCGCTAGAGGCGCTGTAGGCAAGTTTTCATACATTTTTTTAACTACAGTCGCTAGCGTGTTTAGATTGTGAAAACTCATGGTAGACCTACTGGTAGTTTTTGAGTTTATTCGTTTCAAACACACAAAAATACAAATCTTTCCTCTTTATAATATTAGTGGAGATAACTGCTATATAATATTTTCATGTCTTATACTGTAAATTTTCTTGTTATTTCAGTATTCAAGATTCAACAGATTTTTAGTATGAAATTTTTAAATGGCTAATAGTGAATAAGTGATAAAATTAAAATAATATCTCTGAAGATATTGGGGGTAAAAGTATGAAAATTTTAGAAAAAAAAAACTTAATTGTCTGTGACAAAATGTACTGGAGCTATGATCTCATATTTTTGAGTTAAATAATAAATAAATATATACATATACATAATCAAAACTGGCTTTACTTTATTTTAAAACTTATTCTCTACTCTTATACTCTCTTCGTAGTTTTGGTAAAATATATACGTAAAAATTATAGATAGTTACCCCTATACAGATAACCTACGTTGCAGAGGCGCTCGCGCGGGAAACTTATTGCTATCTCTTTTTTTCCGACACTCGTATCTTTCTATCCTTCTCAGCCAACTCTATCGCAGGTCTACATTTTCGCGAGACGACTGTATTTATGCGGTAAGTACCATAGATTTAGTGTTATGACATGTTGATATGCTCGCGAGGCGTATACTTATTTATCTTTTGTGTAATTTTTAACAAATTATTCAAATATATTCGTTTTTAGGAATTATTTGTTGGTCGACCCTAATGTCAAGCAGGAAGACGCTAGCAGAAGAGAAGATATTTGATATACTAGGTCAAGAAGAGGAAAACAGCACAGATCAACCTCTGGAAACCGACAGCGAGATAGATGATCACCTCAGCGAAGACAGCGTACAAAGTGACTATGAAGATGATTTTGCTTGCGACCGACAAGTGGAGAACACAACGAATAATGAGTCTCTGTCTGTACTAAAAACGTCAGCGCTTCGTGAAACTTCGGCACCATCCGAACCTTCAGAACAGGATTGGCGTATAATAGTTCCAGATCAAAGAATGATGAGAGGTAAGAACAGGCATTGTTGGTCTACATCTAAGGCTCAGACTAACGGAAAAACCACTGCCGTCGATATAATTCACAACAAGGCCAAGGGTCCTACTAGTATGTGCTGCAATATTTTCGATCCCATTTTGTGTTTCGACCTATTCGTTACCGATGAAATACTTCAAGAGATCGTTCGGTGGACAAATGTGGAGATTTCGGTAAAACGTCGTGAATCTATGACCAGCGCCACATATAAAGACACCAACACAATTGAACTTCGTGCTTTGATTGGGATTCTTACACTGAGTGCTGCAATGAAGGACAATCATTTATCGACTGAAGAGCTGTTTGATTGTACTTTTTCGGGAACAATGTATGTATCAGTGATGAGCAGAGACCGATTTGATTTTCTGATAAGATGCCTCAGAATGGATGACAAGTCTCTACGATCTGCTGTTCGACAAGAAGACCCAATGATTCCATTCAGAACAGTCTGGGAACTATTTATTACCCAGTGTAAACTGAACTACGCACCGGGAGCTCATGTCACGATCGACGAACAACTACTGGGTTTTCGAGGTAGATGTCCATACAGGATGCACGTACCTAATAAGCCAAAAAAGTGTGGCATCAAAATACCAATGATATGTGATAATGAAACAAAGTATATGTTTAATGCAATGCCATACATCGGAAAAGCTACAAATACCAATGGACTGCCGCAAGGAGAATACTACGTAAAAGAATTATCACGACCTATTCATGGCACAAATCGCAAAATCACATGTGACAATTGGTTCACCTCGGTGCCACTTGCGAAATCTCTGCTTCTTGAACCATACAAACTGACTCTTGTTGGCACTATAAGATCAAGCAAACAGGAGATCCCTGAAGAGATGAAAAACAGCCGCTCTCGACCAGTAGGTACGTCAATGTTCGGTTACGATAGATGTTTGACTCTAGTGTCATACAAGCCGAAGCCCCCTAAAATGGTTTATCTGTTGTCATCGTGTGATGAAGAAGGCGTCATACATCCAACGACTGGTAAGCCTGAAATGGTGATGTACTACAATCAGACCAAAGGAGGCGTCGACGCTTTTGATCGAATGTGTTCATCGATGTCATGCTCAAGGAGAACAAACAGATGGCCAATGGCAATGTTCTATGGCATGTTGAACATAGCTTTTAAAAAAAGTAAAATTTTTTTTAAATTCTTATGTAATATACTGCCACAATGTTCTGTCCAAACATGACAAGCCATTGAGTCGAATTGAATATATGAAGAAACTGAGCACTCAGCTGACTACACCATGGATGGTGAAGAGATTGGAGGCCCCTACTTTGCCGAGACATGTGCGAAATAATATTGAAGGTATAATACCTAAACTAACTGAACAGGATCAAGTAGTTGATGGAGATGAACCTTTGGCCAAGAAAATGACTTGCGCTAAGTGCAAAAAAACAATATGCGGCGAACATAAACTTGACATCTGCAAGAATTGCCTGTAAAGTCCAGTACTGTTGTATTGATTACTATTTTAGACTGATGAGATTATAATCAAGTAGTTTATAAGAAAAAACTTTTGTTACTTATGTGATTTAGTTCCTAAATCAGTAGGCTGTTGATTTTTGTTATTTTTTTGTACCTACTCATTTAACTTTTATATTGAAATAAACAAATTAAACCAGCGTTGCACTCTTTCCAAATAGCCAATTACTTACCTTTTACGATAATAAAGAATAGTTTCAGTTATATTCATACAAATTGATTAAAAACGTATTTAAAAACCAAACGCATAGAAGCGTATGGTTTAAGGTGGATATGGTTATCTTTTTAGGGGGTTAAACGAGCGTTTTTTCAACGCCCGCGGATAATACGTTCGATAACTGTTGAATGCGCGGATACTCGTGCGATGACCGCTTATACATATAGGTAGTACGGCTATTCTAATGTATTCTGATCTTACAGCTACATACATAACGCTAGCAAACGGTGCAAAACTCCTCTGGCTAAAAGGTTATACCTACAACAGAAACAGTCGCATACGCAAAGGTGGTTCCCGCTTCGTCTGTTCAAACGCCTTCAGCCGCGCCTGCCCCGCTTTTGTGCACGTCAACGCGCAAAATGTTATCATCAACGCGGTCAACGATCATACTCATGCGCCGACTAAGCACTACGCGCCACTTGGCGGGTGTCACATAAAACAGGATGTTAAAAACATATATAAACAGCCGTAGGTACTCGTTAATAATCGCTCGTTTGCCATGTCATTAGTTCCATTTCTAGCGTTCTGCATTTAGTAAGTCAAGTCATCAATACTAATATTATAAATACGAAAATAACTATGTTTGTTACGCTATAACGATTAAACAGCTGAAACAATTTTTATGAAATTTGGCTACCTTTTCTTGAGAAAAAATGCTTAAAGGGGTTGAAATAAGATAAGGGATGAAAGTTTGTATGGAAGCTGTCATTTTCGAACGCGAACGAAGTGCGGGCAAAATCTAGTCTAAACTAATATTATAAAGAGGAAAACTTTGATTGTTTGTTTGTTTGTTTGAAATGAATAGGCTCCGAAACTACTGAACCGATTTGAAAAATTCTTTCACTGTTGGGAAGCTACACTATCAGCGGGTGACAAAGGCTATATTATATTTTCAAAAAAATTAGGGATCCTTACTAAAACTTCAATAATGTAAGCCAAGGTGTAAAAAAATTACCTAAAATATTCTTTATATCGCGTGCGCTGCGAAAACTATTGACGATAGAATAAAATAATGTACTACGACTTTGTAGAACACATCATTATTTACATAAAGTGTCGCGATAGCATATGTCCAACTATTATAGAAATACCACAATAAGAGTTCTTTTATTTTAAAATTTTAATTGAAAGGCTACTCTTAGAAAAATGCTCTTTATTTGTATCTTAGTATTAATCCTTATCAAAATAAATCACATCATATTCTAGACTGCTTCAATACCTTTATATAGTTTTTTGAATTACTCAATTCGGACATTCCATTCAAAAGATACCATTAAATTAAAAATGTAAGCAATAGAAAAAAGTTGCGTGAGAGCCGCGCTAGCTTATGCACTGCAGGCGTCACTGGGTGTACAGGATGTGTACAGGATGGAGTCAATGTGAAAAAATAAATAAAAAATATAAACAAAAAAATACATTATAATAAATAAAAACTTCATTAAAATAATAATACTAAAACTTTCTATACTTACAATTTTCTTTTTTAGTAACCTGACGCAGGGTATGTTTAGACGTGTGTGTATTATAAATAATGAATTTTGAAATTTTTGTTAAATTTGAGAGCACTGGTGGTGTAGTGGTAGCACCCCTGCCTCACGATCTGAAGGTCATGGGTTCAAACCTGGTCATGCACCAATGTGTTTTTCTATTCGAACAATTTATGTGCGCAATGCCTGTGTTCTTAAACGGTGAAGGAAAACAGCGTGAAGAAACCGGCATACCCTAGAACCAAAAGTTCGAAGGTGTGTGTCATAGGTTAGTATTCTTATAAGCGGCGATGGGCTTTCATCCTGTCATGTACGAGTACCTACTCAAAGATCAAAGTAACTAGAAATCTGGGAGATATCTACCGAGCCTGGGAATTACAGTCGTGACTATTTATAGGTATATATAAATACCCGTGCGAAGCCGGGGCGGACTACTAGTATAAAATAATATTAAAGTTAGTGACACTCACATTAGCTTTGTCCGCGTATTTTGTTACAAATTTAACCCCATTTTAGGGAATTCCTAATGGACCTCTAAACCCCGAAAATACATAACCTCCAAATTTCAGCTCTCTAGTACAATCAATAGTAATATCTAATCAATAGTATGTGTACTCAAAAGTTTTTTTTTGTTTGTTTGTTGTGTTTGATTCTTTGTAGATTTTGAAAAGATTAGTCTGTGACCTGGAATAGTAGTAAAAGTTACTTTTTATGAAGGACTACTGAAATACTAAACCTAACATAAGGATGTGCTTTGATTGTCAGACAGCAAATCACATACTTACCGACTATATATACCTATGTATTCAGATATCAGTCATACATACATACCTACATAAATAATAGATATTAAAAGTGCAATGCAAAGGCTGAAATTTTACAGTTAGATCAAAATAAAGGACTTGAATATATTTTATTACACAAGTACCTATTTATATCCATAAAAATCAAAATTAATAAGTAGATATTTTACATATCGCCGTCCAGTTCTAGGGTATGCCGGTTTCCTCACGATGTTTTCCTTCACCGTTTAAGAGCACTGGCATTGCGCACATAAATTTTTCGAATGGAAAAACTCATTGGTGCACGACCAGGTTTGAACCCACGACCTTCGGATCGTGAAGCCGGGGTGCTACCACTACACCACCGGCGCTTATAGGTACAGACTTGGTTAATTGTTATTTGAATGATAAAATAATTTTATGTTGTGTTGTCAACATCCTGAATTAAATTAGTTAATAAATACTTTTTTTACATATTTGTTAAAACTTTTTATTAGCATTATTTAAAAAATCTATGGAACCCCTTCAAGATTGCTAAAATTATGGTAATCAAATATAGTGGTTTAATTTTAACAGCGCTAAGTACTTTGGTGGTAATTTTTTTGTTTTGCGGATCAACCTAAAAAATATTTAACTACATACGATCTTAACTTGTTCACCCCAAAGACTAAATTAGCGTAAACAGTTTAAATGACAGTTCTCATTTGACTTAACTGTCGTGTGATCGTGTGTTTTAGCTTATTTAAGAAGCCATGTATATTGGTATTGACTAAAGCTACGGATATATGGTCGTATATTAATTCTGACCAAAATGATAATTTTAGCTTCTTTAAAAACTGAAATTGAGAAAGGTTACCCTAATTTGGTCCTTGTAGTAAACAAAATAAGATCGTACCTCTTTTAATTTTTTTTAAGTTAATCTGCAGAACACTAGTAATACTATCATGACTCGTTCATTTTCATCTTTGTCTATTTTGTATCTTATCCGCTACATCCGCTTAGTTCTAATTTTTTTTTTATCATTCTTCGTAAACTTAATTATTTTATAAATGTTAATTTCAGGTAAAAAAAAAGTACTGACGAGAAACGGTTTTAGGTATACCCTACACCACTTACTCAAGGATGGATCGCAAATGTGGAAATGTACTCACAATCGATCGTGTAACGCAAGGTTTAAAATACATGACGAAATAGTTCTGCGCGATGATATTCATCACGGCACATGTACCCAGCAATCGTTTAATCGACAGATTAAAAAAAGAAAGGACAGCACTAGACAAAGTCATACTCCACAAAGCGCTGGTGGTGTAGTGCTAGCACCCCTGCCTCACGATCCGAAAGTCGTGGGTTCAAAGCTGGTCGTGCGTGCACCAATGAGTTTTTCGATTCGAAAAATTTATGTGCGCAATGCCAGTGCAAGCACAGAGTGAAGGAAAACATCGTGGAGGAGACCGGCATACCCTAGAACCACAAATCGATGGTTTGTGTCATAGTGGCGATGATCTGGCAACTGTCACGTACGTAATAACTACTGTGCAAAATGTGGGCATGTACCAAATGTCATGTTTGGACGTGCCTCTGACTACCCTCTTTAGATATCCTCAAAGATCTAAGTGACTAAAAGATCTGAGAAGATATCTACCGAGCCTGGAGATTACAGTCGTGATCATATTTATTTATTTTATTTTTAGTCATAGTCATAATCCAAAACCTTAGATTTATAAGTAGTTTACGTTGTTACAAAGAAAGAAAACTGATGAATATTATATACTCGTAGATATATAAAGCTGGCATCTCTTGGCTGAATGCCTTATTCAGGTACCAGCTTTCTATTCTCTTTTAACTATGTTCACACTATGTGGCCATATCTGTCGAAGAACCGATAACAGTTGGGGTAAACGAGTTCTCGAGTGGAAACCGCGGCTCGGCAAACGTAGTGTAGGACGCCCTCCGGCCAGGTGGAGTGACGATCTGCGAAAGGCTGCTGGTGGAGGCTGGATACGTCGAGCTGAAGACAGGGCGCAATGGCGCTCATTAGGGGAGGCCTATGTCCAGCAGTGGACTGCTATAGGCTGATGATGATGATGATGATGATGATGTTCACACAGCACAGTAATGTATCACAATGTAAAGCTGTGAAAAGACCGATTGGGAGATCGAAAATTCAACCCAAATATCAAAATAGTCTTAACTATATTAAGAAATAGTTTATAACCAATTAGGTATTATAAAAATATACTCACTTATATTGTAGTGAAATAAATCAAATGATCTCTCTACTATATTGTTAATAATAAATATCGTAATATTATACTGCTACTTGTACGGTAATTTATTAAATAGGTTTATCAATTAATATTATTCTCATTTATTACACGAGTCAATATTCATTAAATTATCTGTACATTTTTGTGGTTCTTATAGAAATGTTATTTGTTCAATTGTTTATATTAATAAATTATCAAACAGATTTTTCGTCAATTACAAATTGATAAAACCTTCCTTAGACCATTGCAAGTGCCTTTGTTTACAACTGTTATTTTAAATACAATGATGTTTCAGAGATCACTTTTCTGGAAGTCCCCCGAATTCTGGTCTACCAAAACTACAGTTTCACAAGGAGCAATCATCCTCTTTTGAAAATTGGTGACACAGAAGACGTATATTCGTACCTTTGCACCAAAGCAGTAAGCAGTGGCTGCAAAGCGTTTCTACGTGTCAATCAGTCTGGGGACGTCTTGTCTGCCTTTATTGGGCACAATCATGTTCCTAAAACGAAGGATGAAATAAAACTCCAAATGGAGCAAGAAACCATTGAGAATGAAGAATTATTTAGCTCGGGAGATTCTAAAGTGTATGTTGCGTACTTTTTTTCATTCAGTTATATTGCCATATTGGGTCAAGAGTGAAAATAATCTAAGATTCTTTTGGTTTAGTCAATATATTGGAATATATAATAATAGAGATTGGTCCTATTCAGCCACGCGACTTGCATGCAGGAAAGACAATTTATATATTTTTTATTTTTATTTTACTTTCTGTGTTACTTGTTTGGTTTTACCTTTGTTTTGTTTTTTTATCTACTTTTATTTTCCTGTATGTGTCCGTGTCTGAATAAAAATTTATTCTATTCTATTCTATTCTATATTATATGTATATCAATGGGGTTTATTTTTAACAAAAGGTTATTTTGTAGGAAGTCACGGTGCACAAAGCGGCAAATGACGTATTTGATCGATTATATGACAAAAAATCCAGATCTAGCGATGGAGACGAGTAAGGGTTCTAGGAGTCATGTTTACAGAAAATGGAAGACACTGGCCTGTCACCTAGCTGAAATTGGTCCAACAAAATCGATTGAGCATTTAATGTCGGTATGAAATTATTTCTTACTTCTCAATTTCTAAAGTGATTACTTTTTAAGCAATAGTACTGTCTTCAACATTTCGCTGCATAGTATTATGCTCTGACTCAGTTCTTTTGATTCCTAGCAAACACTCACTCCACCGTACCAAAGTCGTGATTTTCCTTAATCACTAATTAATATTAGTAACTCCGCAAGCCAGCAATCAGTTGTGCATCGATTGTATATGTAGGTTAATATTTGTAATTACATTCATGTAATTTCAATAAACATTATTTTAGACATGGAAGGACCTAAAAAAAAGTGTTCGTTTAGAAGTAGCTAACCTACCACATCGCTCCAAAGGAATAGACACTTCGCTATCTGAGAAGTCATGCAAGATATTAACTGCCTTAAGTTACCCTATTGACAGTAGCAAAAATTTGACTGTCCGCGATGTAGCTTCAATATCGGATCATTTAAGGTAAATTTCAATTTAATTTCTTACAGTCTTCGTAGTCTTTATACCACATACTTACAACATGACATATCACAAGCGTGAACAAATATTTATTTAGGTCAAAACAAATCATGCAAACAATAGAATTGAACCCGTACTAATTAAGGGATATCCAACAAAATAACAGAAAGTTAAAAGACAGAAGTACATATTTAATTCAATTTTTTCTAACGCTAATTAATTTCAAATTGTTTGAGGATATAATTATTAATTATATTTTAAGTATAACATATTGATTGTTCGGTTTGGTGTTGTTATAGCAAATCGGGTGGAACTGAAAAACCTCTTTATAAAATACGTACTAATACTACTGAAGATACTATTGCTAAAGATGCTGTTTCTGATAATGTTACTGATGAGGTTACCGTTGCTGAAAAAACTGTTGAGGTAGCTACTGCAAATACTACAAAGCAAAAGCAGATTCGAATTAAAAAGCAAGAATCATCAGATACATCTGGAAGGTATGGTATAATACAATAATTATTCTGAGAAATAAATATAAAATTTTATATATATATGTATATACATTACATATATATTCAATAAATAAACAAGGATAAATTTGAATCATCTTACATGTTAGATGATGATTCTAGATTACAATTCCAGTCATAACCCTAGTCCAAGAACAGGCAAGACACTCGCTGAATACTAGCGCTTTTTTGTTTGATCATTGTTTATTATGTTATGGATGCCGCCGCTTTATAAAATGCTTTTGATACAGATTTTGTTTAATAACAACATTGATTTTACTTATCCAGTATTTCTCCATGTGTTTAACCAAAATATTAAGCCCACCTGAAACTTACAGATCGCGCTGCACCAGGAGACAGATTAATTTCTTGATAAATTATATGAAAGCTAACAAGGAGTTCGCTTTGGGAGATCTGGACAATGAAGTAGCTGATAAAAAATGGCAAGAATTATCCTCTCAGATGTCAGTAATTGGCGCACCTAAGTCGGGGAATCATTTAATGGGGGTAAGTTATATGACCTACGCCCATCTGTCTATATTTAAACTGTCAAAGTAGTGTTGCGGAAAGTCACAGTTAAAAAACAGAGTACAGATCTAACCGCAGATAATTAATTTTATAGCTATAGTAACACTAGATATATTGCAGACTTGGAAGGATCTCAAAAAAAAAGCCCGGTGTAAGAGGATAGTACCAATTGGTGAGGGAAAGCCTTCGTCTCAAATAATGAAAGTACTAAAGATATTGGATCTGCCGATCCTGTACCTGAAAAATAAGGAGGCCATCTCAGACCATGTAAGTTACATAGTCTTATATTCATGGAATCACACCGGTTCCTGATTTGTTAGACAAAGATCACAGATTTTCATTTATTTAAATGCCTTTTTCATAATCAGAAACCCGAATTATCTCGAAATTAAGACCCATATAATTTTATTCAAAATCAAATATCTGCCACCTCGGGTTAGCGAATAGATGTAATTTTGTTATCAGCATTTCTTCGCTTCGCAGTCGAGTAAAAAATATAATACTTGCCGTCATCAGCACTCTTAGTAATTTTGCAACACCCGTTCTCCTAAATCCTTTTTTTATCATTAAAGTTACTCTTAACACGGGTTCATTAAAAATTCAATTGCAACCAATGGTGGCTGTAACTTAGGGACTGAATCTAGCAACTGTAAAACCACAGAATATCCTCACAAGTTAAGACTCATAACAAATCCTTTTAATTAATGTGGTGAATATAGTTTTAGGAACTTATGGTAGTATTTTATTCGTATTTGCAGAAATATGCTGTAAACGTTACCCCGGAACTTACTGAGGGTGAATACACCGAAGGCGAAGGAAGCGAAAGCGAAAATACTTCCGATAGTGACGACTCAAGCGAGAACTGGCCAATCTGTGAAATTGATTCATCATACCCATAGTTATGATGGTTGCTCTGTTCCCTTAAGGGCCCTAACTCACCGAGACGCCATGGCGACGTCGCCGGCTATGTATCCAAACTATACTTATTGAAACTTATGGCAGTTAACTCACTTGGCAACGTCGCCAATTTGGAAGTATAGCCACAACCAACGGCTCACTTTGTGGAGACTGGATACCTGGCACGCTGACAGCGTAGCCAATAAAATGCACACACGCAAGCTGGGTCTCGCTCACTCGGTGTCCAACCGGTCGCCAAGACGGACGTACAGCACACATTTCAGGAAACTGATTAGCCACTGGCTACTCCATTTGGCGACCGAAGGTTACTAGAAGTAGTCATGGATGCGACGTCACCATGGCGTCTCGGTGAAGGCCCTAGGGGTAACTATCCTGGCGAGCTTATCGCATCTCTGTTGGATAATCCAGTGGGTTATGCGGCGACAGTCATTCAAGTGCTTTCCTTTGTGCCGTTAGCTAGACAATGTAGGAGGGTACGAGTTGGCAGCGGATGACATGAGGCAGCAGCGGACGACGTGTCGCAGCGTCACTACTGGTTTCTATGTATTTCTATGAAATTCCCTCCGTAGTTAGCGACACGAAGCTAGCGATGCATTCCTCATTTCATCCGCTGCCAACTCGTACCATAACACTTAAGATACCTACTAACATCACTCTACAATACGTTTTTCATTTAATATGTCTATAATAATGTAGGAAGGAATGATATTTTGTTTGATTAAATATACTTTTTCGAATGGTTTGGTAAAGCTTATCTGTAATAAATATTTAAAAGTTATAATACTAAAAACATAAACATTATATAAGCAGTTGCCGCTTTTAATGTGGTTTATAGTTTTGTTTGATTATCGTAGTGTTGAAGGAATATGTAACACAAAAAGAAAACAATAAAAAACAATTAATGATTATAATGATCCAGACATTCTTTGTCCAGACGGCTTTGTGATAACTTTGTCTTTTATAAAAAAAAAACACTATTACTAGCTAATACACCTTTTTATTCGCTACATGTAATGAAACATTTTACTATTTGAATGTAAGTAAGTATGTTTATTTAACTTTGTAAATTAACAGGTTTTATTGAAAAACAATAAACGATTGGTATAGAAAAGATCTGTATTTTAAACTACCTTTTTTAAATTTACTGTCCTGCTAAAATATACTCAGAGAAAATCTAGCTATATTAGGTGTAAAAGATATTTTAGAATCTGTTCAATAGTCCCTAACACCCTTTACAAATAATCTTACCAACTATACCTCTATAAAATGTTACGGTAGATAGATATCAAAGCGCTGCCCTAAAGGTAAGTCCTAAAAAACTGAAATTTAGAGGGTTTTTCCTTCCTCGGAAGGAACAACCCTCTAAATTTCGGTTTGTAGACCTCGGTCTAGAGGTGCTAAAAAAATAATTTCTGATTTTCAACCTCTAAGGAGTGCAGCGGGAGCAAAGTGGAGTTTTACTATTTACATAATACAATGTTTATCTTTAAAGTTCATTTCATATTTCAGTGCGCTATATCGCCCTGGAGTTCGGACACAAACTTCTCAGGTACCAAAACTATACATTCGAGAAATTGAGCAAAGCCCGTGACGGCGGCGCCCGCTACATCTGTACCAAAAGACCAAACACGGGCTGCAAAGCCGTTGTTCATGTCGACAAGAATGATTCTATAGTGTATGCAGCCGCAAACCACAATCATAATCCCGTCTTCATCGTACCAATTAGTCCACAAAACGTCGATAAGTCAAAACAAAAGGATTTCCGCTTTTGGCACCGATAAGAATGAGATATCAATAGTCCCAAATTGAAATAAGAAAGAACCAAGGAAAAGTATTTTATTTGGTATATAAATGCAGAGTTAGCAACACTGAGAAAAAAGTGAAACAATAATTTTATTACCTCAGATGATCCTTTCAACAAGTGTACTTTGGATACAAGGGTGCTTTTCCGCTGAACTATACTCAGTCAGTTTAATCAATGGTAAATGGATGAAATTGGGACAAAAAGAAGCCTAAGACTTAGACTTAGTAGCCCGTGAGTTGGGTCAAGGTTTTGTTTTTCTATAAGTATTTATTTGTAACCTTTTGTTAATTTTGAACTTAGGAATACTTTTTAAACTTTTTAAGCGAACGAAGCGTCTCAGTTTCGAGATTGACCAAAAATCCTTTCGTCCGTCTGTCAGTCAGACAGATAGACTGACAGACGGACGAAAGGATTTTTTGACCTACAGGTCAACTACATACATATATAGTAAATTAAATAAATATATGAACTCTGTTTTATGTTCGTAACAAAACTAGTTATAGATAGAAAACAGAGCTTAGATCAGCGACCGCATGTAATGTGTTCAAAAGGCTGCTAAAGGCCCAGCATTTTGAAAATTGCAAGTATTGCAACCCTAATCATTCTATTACCGGCTATTAGATTACATTGAAATTGAACTACACGATACTCAAGGATATAAGTGATAAATCAACCGGGGCTAAAACACGAATTAGTTAGAAAACCTTGGTTAAAAACCATGTCAAAAACAATTCAGAAATTCCCTAATTTATCCAGAACAGTAAGGTATTTTGAATTTCTATTTCACACGAATATAAATCAGTTATTTTGAAACAAATCAACCCAGCCATTTTTTAGAAATAAGCTATTTACTTGAACATATTTATGTTTTTTATGAATTGTCGCTTTCGTTATGTAATTCAGAGCAGCCATATTATCATGTCGCACTCTACTTACTTGTCATTTTGGGTATTTCGCTTCGTGCTATGTCTGATTCCGTGGAGATCCGCGTTGCTATACGGACCTTACTTTTTGTAACTTTTACGTATGGAATAGAGTGACGAGTATTCTGGGCCTTAAATACTTAGAAATCTAAGTAATTTATGAATAGTATGATATTTAAGAAAAATCTTGCGCAAGACTCTTGTTTTTGTAATTATTGGGTAAGAATAATGAATATTATAATGTAAGTTTTAATATTTGATGAATATATACAGAAGTTTTAATATTTGATGAATATATACAGGGTGTTACCAGACTACTTCCGAAAACTTCAGGGGGTACTTTACCCATCAATATAAACAACTTTTTCTAAAAGACCAACACTGTGAGAGAGAAAAAAAAAACAGCTGATTCATACAAAAGTTCAATACCTACTTGGCTAAAATAAATGAAACAGCATTTTTTTTCTTTTGCGCTCACAGTGTTGGTTTCTTAGAAAAGGTGAGTCTGGTAACACCAGGGTGTTATTGGAGCTCACTGAAGTCTACCTTACCTAAGAACATTACCTACTAAAGCAAATAAATGTAAATATTTAATAGTTTTAATACATCTAGCGGAATGTATGTAAACTGGCATCTTTTTTTTTATGAAAACTTGTACAGCGCCTCTAGCGGATAGTTGGGTACTAAAAGGTCACGTAGTTAACATCCTACGTCACAGCGTACTACAGCGACTGTAGTTTGCGCTTCATTCATTTGCTTAGAATTTGGTACCGTGAGTAACAGTTTTGACAGATGTCATAGTAACGTACTATTACTACTGTAGCAACATCAGCCGATCTAAATTTGATAAAAAAAATAAATATATTTTTAATGACAACTCATGGTAGACGTACTGCTGCAGTTAGTAGAATATCGCTACGATAAATTGTAGTGTTTGTTAGTTGTATGGACCGTAAGTTGACCGTCAGCTCTGACTGTAGCAACACTGTAGTGTGGTTGTAAGGAGTGTGCCATCCATAAGACGTTTCAATAAGTAGTTTCCTTTGACTGGCTTCACAGCTCAGTTGGCAGTAGCTCTGCCTTCTGCGTTGAGGTTGTGGGTTCAATCCCCACCCAGGACTAACATTTGTGTGTTTGTTCTGTATCTGGGTGTAGTTATTTATTCTATGTACCTATGTATTTACAAAAAAAGTATATATTTAATCTAGCAACTATCTGGTTCCCAAGCTTTGCGTAGTTTTGAATTGTGAATTGTCCACCAATGTTTATTTATTTATTTATATGATTCTTGTGTATTTATTGAATGAAACTATTTGTAATTTTACTTTTAAGGTAAAGTATACTATAACATGCCTTCTGCATTATTTTTCAGCACAGTTCATCACTCTACAGCATGGCCGCAAACCCCAACTTCTAATGTACGGTGGTTACAGTTTTGGAATGCACACTAAAGTACGCGACAAGGTTAGATACACTTGTTCTTGCAGGTTAAGCAAGAAGTGCAAGGCAAATGTACAAGTAGACAATTATGGCAATATAATCTTTGCTAGCGCATTCCATAATCATGAGCCTATTAAGTACGTGAGAACCAATGATGGGAAGTATATTAAGTATTAAAAATCACAACGGCCATTTTGAAATGGCTTACTTGCTAGGTGAATTTATAATAGTTCCAGTCTTTTTGAATAAAATTAAACTCGTACGAAATACTAATGTGCTAAACGATAAAGCCAAATAATTGTAATGTTTGGACGTGTTTCTGACTACCCCATTTGGCATTTTGTAAGGATCACACAAAAGCGCTGGGACTGAGATTGTCATCTGATTTTTCTCGGACATGGATTAAGGCTACATTAGCTACATTAATCTAACACAACACGTTTGGAAATATTATTTATTTTATTGAATGACAAATATTTTTTTATCGTCATTTATGTATTTCATTTACAAGCTATTATTTAATTTGTTGTTGAATTTAACTATCAATATAAAATTTAAAAAAATTACTACTTTTAAACGAGTATTTATTTATCGTGAAATAAATTTAAAGATTTAATTGAACTTTTTTTCTGATCGCAACATACTATTTCAATTAGAGAGTTAAAGAAAGTAGAGTACAGTAAAAGTGGAGCAGAGTAAAAGTAGAGTGGAGAAAAAGTAGAGTTCAATCTCGAATCACTAACCGAAGGTAATATACCCGAAAGGCTGACCTCATTGTATACCTGTAGTGAACCTCTGTCCGAGAAAAACACCACGATTTTTCTTAAGATTATCTTCAACTGTAATACCGTTTCATTTCAGCACGATTCATTATGTTGGGGGGCCACCGTAGTATCCGTCTCCTTATGTACCAAGGACATACTTTCGCAAAGCACGGTAAACGAAACAACGCAGGCAGTTGTCGATACAGATGTTCAAGCTCAAAAAGCAAAGGCTGCAGAGCGTATATGCACGTGGATAAATATGACACCATCATTTTTGCAGCTGTCGAACATAATCATAACCCTTTCAAGTATTTAAAAACGAATGATGGAAATTATATGAAGCTTTGAAACGTCAAGGGGCTTATTATCATTATTAGTTTGATGTATCTGTCTGTCCGTGTGTGTGGGTCTGTCTGTGGCATCGTAGCTTTCGAACGCTAACGCATGAACCGAGTTTGATTTTGTTTTTTTTTTTGTTTGAAAGGGTAATTAATGAGGGAGTGTTCTTAGCTATTTTTGTTGGAGATCGGACCAAGATGGCCGTCGCCACAAAATGGCAAACAACTTTTTTATTATTTTGTGTCCGGGGTTTTTAAATTTTTAATTTAATTTTAAATTGTGTATCACAAACAAACGTAAGTACATAGGCATTGAGATATCTAATCTATTTTCCGTCACAATATTCAATGAAATTATAACTTTACAATTTTGGATTTCCAGCACAATATATAATGTTGGAACGCGGTATCAGACTCTTGGTTTACCAAGGCCACACTTTCGGAAGGAATGGGAAACCGAGTCGCAACGGGAGGTGTCGCTATCGTTGTTCAAGTTCTCAAGCCAAGAATTGCAAAGCGCATATTTACGTGAGCAATGGTTTCATCGTTCGTGCACTCGCCACCCACAACCACGGTCCCGTCAGGTACTTGAGGAGAGCTGACGGGACATACATCAAACTTTAAATCATCATTCAGCCAGTTATGTCCGCCTTCGGGTGACAAATCAACATCGAGCTATGCTGCGCTGTACTGCGCTGTGCTATGGTTGGTCAACTCGCTCGTCTATTTTAATGAGGATACAAACAAACCATGCTGTGCTGCGCTGTGTGAGGCTACGCTCTGTTTAAAAAACGCAGCAGTCTCGAGCAAGGCGCGCTACCCGCCGTGCTGAGCCGCGCTGTGCCCAACTGTGCTATGTTTTTGACGAGATAAACGACTACACGAGCTGCTAGTTACTTTTAATACTGAGCTAAGCAAAGCGCAGCACAGCTTAATGTTGATTGTTAAAAAAAACGTAGCTTAAGAAACACAGCACAGCACAGCGCAGTACAGCGCAGCATAGCTCGATGTTGATTTGTCACCCTTCCACTGCGAGCGGAACGGGCTCCGTACGGACTCCGTTTAACTCGCAACGGCTTTCTTCATAAGAGTGCTTCCACTGAATGAGCGGATTTCAAAACAATTTCAATCCGTTCAGATCATTAGCTCAGATTCCGCTTGCTACCCATTTTTAGTGGAAGGCGGGCATTAGCATCGATTGGTAGGCCTCCTTTTTATTACGCTAATCATTGGGTTACAAACTACGTTGATAATGTCATTTGACCATCTGAGGGTATGTTCTGCCTATTGGTTGATAATTATTTTGATAAATATTATAAGTGATATTTAACTAAAATAAATGCGATCCATATTGTAACGTAATAAACAATTTTATCATCAGTATTTAAAATATTGACTGATTGTTTTGATTATGATAAATACAAAAGTATTTATATACGAGTAAATACTTAATAATGTTATGATTCGCTATTTACTTACATAATGTATGGATGTCTGGATTTATGTTTGTTACTCTTTCACGCTGAAACGGCTGAAAAATTTGGCACAGATATAGATTATAGTCTGGAATAGTACTTTTTATCCCGGTAAAATGTACGGTTCCCGTGGGATAGATTTGTATTTGTTTTTCAAGGTACCACGCGGGCGAAGCCGTGGGCTGAAGCTAGTAATACATAAATCTCACAGTCTTGTTGGTAGTAGCTCTGCCTTTTACGCTGTAGACTTGGGTACGATTCCCATACGGGACAGATATGTACATTATGATGAAGGCAAATATTTGTTGTGTCTGGACAGTTAGGTTGATAAAGCTGTTTTACGTTAAAGCTAATTCTAACTTAGGGTTTCCAGCACAGTATTTATTATTGACTAGCTGACCCGGCAGACGTCGTACATATTTAGAAAACGTTTGTATGGGAAATAGAAAAGGGCTATTTTTAGGGTTTTCCCGGCAGTTATTCGAATTTTTCTTACCTTTTAAACCTTCCCTAGACCGCCACGAACATTTCAAGACCAAATAAGATAAATCCGTTTAGCCGTTCTCGAGTTTTAGCGAGACTAACGAACAGCAATTCATTTTTATATTATAGATAGATTAGCAGACCCGGTGAACTTCGTATCACCTACTATTCTTCGCAAATTTTTTTTATTTTCTCACCATTTAAACCTTCCCTGAATTCGAACGAATATTTCAAAACCGAAATCAGTCCAGCCGTTCTCGAGTTTTAGCGAGACTAATGCTATGTCATCAGCCCATCTCGCTACCGGACGACTGACGCACCTCTATGTTAGATTATAAATAGGTAAAAGTATATAAGTTTATTAAAAGAAATCTTCGGAAGTACTGAACCGATTCTAGATGGTATTTTCTTTTTATTTTTAAGGTGAATCTTCTCACTCGGGTACAGGAAATATTAAAAAACATTTTGTTTTCTTTAAGGCGGAAATGTTTCAGCAAAAAAAGTTCTTGTTAAAATTTTTGAGAGTGACACTAAAATAGACCCATGAAAAACAGTTAAAAAAAGTTAACTTTCTGTAAAAGTTTCACAATGAGTTGGCCAGCTCAAAAATAATCAGCCTTTCAAAAAAACATGTGCAATGTTCTAATATATAGGTATTGTTATAGGAAAGAAGATTAAATTCATCACTATAGCAACTCGAGGGAACAGACTAGCAATATACAACAGACATAGTTTTTGCAAAAACTATGACGTAAAACATGGAATTTGTTACAAGTGTTCTAATTTCGCTGGAAAAAAATGCAAAGCCTATATCGTTGTTGACTCTAACGACTATGTAGTGAGAGCAGTCGGTGAACATAATCACCAACCTTCGAAATATCTTCAAGTGGAATCTGGAGAGTATATACGAATGTAAGGATATTTATTGGAAGCAAACTAACCTCACTTTTGGAAAGTATTCTTTTCTTAGTGAGCTTCTATTATGTTCTTCTATTTATGTTAAATTGTATGTGTGTCTGTGGTACGAAACAAATAAATTCTTTATCTATCTATCTATCTATCTTCTAGACTCTGAAAAACATAAGCACCATTTCCTAGCAGCCATATTTTAGTTTATGTATAATACATATGTTTTTATACATAAGTATACATTTTAATACATAAGTATACATATGTTTTTTTTAGTCTATCAAAAGAATAATTCATTCAAACAGCAACCTATAAGCATATTTTAATAATTATATTGTGTCGATGTTACTGATGTTACTTCATATCTACATATAATAAGAATACGTGTATCACGCACGTTGTAATACTTAATAATAAATAATATTTGTGAATAATAATGTGTGATGAACGTTTGTTTGTGAATGTTTGTTCTGTATCTGAGTGTTACTTTACTATGTATTTATCAAAAAAGTATATAATTAGTCTATCAATTATGTGGTTTAAATAGTACAAGCTTTGCTTAGTTAGGGACTAGATGGCGTTGTGTGACATGTCCAACAATATTCATTTATTGTTAAATATTTCTACTTAGTTCTGACCCCATAATCGTGCCTGGCCACAACTCCACAGCACCCAGACATAGTAAACCAGTCTTTTCTAGTAGTCTTTTATATTATTACGAAAGCTATTGAGTGGTATTTTGATCTTAGAACATTGATGAATGTAAAAGGTTATTATTTTATTGTTTTTGATATACCTACACAGTGATCTGTTATAGTTACTAAAGATATTTTCTCTATGTACCTACATAACTAAACAGAATACTTTACAGAATCCAAAGTATACTACATCACACTGGCGAGAGGAACCAAACTTGCTGTTTACAAAGGCTATAGCTTTTGCAAAAATAGTAAACAGAAGTCAGTTACCAATTACAAGTGTTCTAGTTACCAGGGTAAGAAATGTAGAACTTACATCAATGTAAACTCCGAAGACTGTGTAGTGAAAGCAACAGGAGAACACAACCACGACCCGCAAAGTTATATCGAAATTACGCCCGGGGAGTATGTCAGATTGTGAAACTGATGTCCAACATACTGTAAGTATCTGCACTGAGGGAGGCAATTTGAACTACGTCTTTATATATTCTCTTTAGTCCTAGATTACGAGTCTTGGTGTCATTGTGCCTTATTTATTACTCCATTTAACTAAATTCAATACTATGTTGACTCGTCATCATCTTCCTGCTCTTTTCCCTCGTTATGTGGAGTCGTCACAACTTTCATTTTCCTCTGTCATTCGTCATCTTAGTACTCACTCCTTACTACTTATGTGATTTTTCACACAGCCCATGCATCTTTTATTTGATTTATTTTTGTTATCTGACAAGCTATGTATTTATTAATAAAGTAAACCAATGTGTTTTTGAAAATACTCAATGTAAATGTTATAGTAATTCTTTGTATATTACGAGTATAATACGGGTAAAGAGCCCAATTTTTTGAACTAACTATTTTGAAATGGAGGTAGCTCCAGACCTTGCGTAATTGCTTTTGAATAATAGTACCTTTTGTTCGTTTTAGCTATGAACGTTAACACAAAATCTGGTTCAACATTGCTTCTTCTTCATGGCTATCTGTTCAGCAGAAACAGTTGCATCCGCAAAGGGGGGTAAGGTATGCTTGCGCGAGCAGACTATCCGGTAAATGCAATGCTTACGTTCATATGTCCAGCGATGACGTCATTTTGAAGAGCGGCATTATTCATACTCACAAGAAACCTAGTTATGTTTATAGTAACGATGGATACATAGTTGTGAAAAGACAGAAATTAAAAAAAAAATAAGTTGTGACGCGCGTTACGTTGGTATTTAATAAAGAACTTATAGATTTTGTACATATAAATGACTCATCTAAAAAAGTTTGCCTTTGTATCAATCTTTTTGAAATGACAAATTACTGAAACCGGATAGAGCATAACACCTCAGCTTTAGATTTCAAAGTCATTAATGATAAATTGAAACAAGATACCATACCACGTCAGGCCTCATTTAGAAAACTACCTACCTGATTTATCAACGAATTTGGTTAATTTTTAACTTTCTTTGTTAACAGGTAAAGAAGAAAAAATCGAGATTAACGTTGAATTGCCGGGCTCGTCAGGTACTGACGAAATAAAATTGATCAATAAAAATGGAGGCATTGTAATTTTAAGGGCAGGTCACCAATACCACATCAAGAGGAGATCTAAAAAAGGAAACATTAGCATGCGGTGTGTGAAACATAAAACTGGAAAATGTCGGGGAATGCTAACAACAACGAGCAATTATGAAGTGTTACAGGAAAAAAAACATTCCTGTATCCCAGATTTTAATGCCAATGAAATAGCAATCAAGATAGATACATGCAAAAAAATTACAAGTGCAACAAACGCACCAGTCCCACAAATTGTTAAGAGAGCTTTCGCAGAGACTTTAAATTTATCTTCAAAAGCACCATCATTTAAAAATATAAAAGCATCTTTATACCGTGCAAGAAGAAAAGAGTTATTACATACGTAAAGAATATTACTAATAGCAGTGACCATGCAGTGACCTGAATCAGTTGAGCTATTGTAGATCGTTAGTAACTGTAGTGTTATACACATTGAGCTGTACATTGTATAATAACTTAATTTTAATTATTAAAAAACACACTAAGCTAACACGAGTCTTTAGAGAAAATTTCGTAGTTCTTATTTATCCTTTACACTCACCTTATCGCATTAGTTTTTCGAAAATCAAAAGTAAACTTATTTTGGTCTGATATAAATACTTTTTTCAACAGATGTTGAAGAACTCTCGAAGTTGTTCGGTTCAAAAGAAATAAGGTTCATAAATCGTCGCGGAGGAACTGTTGTTTTGAGGAGAGGCTACCAATATCATATTCAAGAGAAATATAAAAATGGAAATATACTCTTGCGTTGTGCAAAATATAAACCTGAAAAATGTCGTGGGAAGCTTAAAACCACGAATACTTATGAAGTTTTAAAGGAACAAGAACATTCTTGCATACCAGATTTCGCAGCCAACGAAATAGCAGTCAAGATAGACACTTGTAAGAAACAAACAACTTCCACAAATATTCCAGTTACTGCGATATATAACAATGCTTTGTTGGAAATCGAAGCTAGTGGAATTAATTTGTTGACAGAAGTGCCGTCATTCAAAAGTATCAAATCGACTCTATACCGCGCCAGGAAGAAAGAGTTGAATAGAAATAATTTTAATAAATGATTGATTATATTATGTTTTATAATAGACTTCTACTAGTGGTATCACCAGGAATAACGTGGGTCTCAAAAATTCGTGCCCTTAAAATACGTCTTCGAACATGCCTCTTCTACCACTCCTCTAGATTAATCAGTATTCATTCATAAAAACATAGAATAAAACAATATGTTAATTCATCTTATTTGGTTTGATTATTAAACAACATGTGTATTACAATTATGCAAGAAATGAAATAACAGTCAAGATAGACGCATTTTAAAAACAAATAGCTACATCTAATAATTCAGTCCCTGTGATCTACAACAATACTTCGACAGAAATGAATGCCAGTGGAATTAATTTGGTCTCAAAAGTACCGTTGTTTAGAAGTACATATTATGTTAAGTCGACTCTATACCAAATCAGAAAAAAAGATGGATAAATATAGTTTAAATAAATAGTTATACGTAGGTATAGCGGCGATGGGCTTGCAACCACTATGCAAAATGTGGGCATGTGTCAAATGTCGTGTTTGGACGTGCCTCTGACTTCCCTCTTTATATCCTCAAAGATCTAAGTAACTAAAGATCTGAGGAGGATATCTACCGAGCCCGGGGATTACAGTCGTGATCATATTTATTTTTATTTTATACGTAGGTAGGTACATATAAGATAAAAAAATATAGATAAACATATAGATAACTTCATCACGTATCAGACCTTTCTACTCGCGAATATGATATTAATATTTTTTTCAACAGATGCAGAAAAACTCTCGAAGATGTTAGGTTCAAATGAAATAAAGGTAATAAATCGTCACAAAGGAACTGTTCTTTTGAGGAGAGGCTTCCAATATCATATTCAGGAGAGGTATAAAAATGGAACTATACTCTTGCGTTGTGCAAAATATAAACCTGAAAAATGTCTTGGGAAGCTTACAACCACGAGTAATTATGAAGTATTAAAGGAACAAGAACATTCTTGCATACCAGATTTCGCAGCCAACGAATTAGCAATCAAGATAGACGCTTGTAAGAAACAAACAACTTCAACAAATATTCCAGTTACTGCGATATATAACAATGCTTTGTTGGAAATCGAAGCTAGTGGAATTAATTTGTTGACAGAAGTGCCGTCATTAAAAAGTTTCAAATCGACTCTATACCGCGCCAGGAAGAAAAAGTTTAATAAGAATAATTTAAATAAATGATTTCGCATGTTATATCATAGACTAGTGGTGTCACCAGGATTACTGTGGGTCTTAAAAAAGCGGCATTCGTGCCTTTAATACGTCTTCGAATATTTACATGCCTCTTCCACCACTCCTCTAGATTAACCTGTATTCATTCATAAAAATATATAGAACTAGCGTCCGCTCGCATCGTCGCCCGCGAAGTACCTACATAAAACATAGCCTATGTTCATCCTGAAAGTTCATTCTACACATTGGTGAAAGAATTTTTCAAATCGGTCCAGTAGTTTTGGAGCCTATTCAATTCAAACAAACAAACAATCAGATCTTTCCTCTTTATAATATTAGTATACATAAAACAATATGTTATCATCTCATTTGGTTTGTTTATTATAAAACATGTGTATTTTAAACCTTAATCTTAATGAAAGTTAGGTTTATAGAAGACACAGAACGTAAGTCACTGGTCGTTAAGTTAGGTTTAAAATAACAACCGATCTTTATGTATGTACTATGATTAAATAATATTAATGTGGGATTTAGAAAATTCTTTGAAAACATTAAACCTTTTTACTCTTTTTAGGCCTTTGCAGGAACCATCCTATTTTTTAGAGTGAGAAAAAAATGTTGATGCATGCACCGATATAGGTACACAATAATAACTATAATTTAATTTAAAAAGTTTCAGACATGGAAGACACAGTGAACGTATTCGGTTCCAAAGAAATTCGTTGTATACAACGCAATAGAGGAACTGTTTTTTTAAGGGAAGGCCACCAGTACCATATTCTTAAAAGATATAAGAATAGAACGATACAGTTGCGTTGCACAAAACATAAAACTGAAAAATGTAATGGTACCCTCACTACTACAAATAATTATATAGTTTTAAAAGAACACGGACATACGTGCATACCAGATTTTGCAAGAAATGAAATAGCAGTCAAGATAGACACATGTAAAAAACAAATTGCTTCATCTAATATTCCAGTCACTGCGATCTACAACAATACTATGGCAGAAATCAATGCCAGTGGAATCAACTTGGTCACAAAAGTACCGTCGTTTAGAAGTATTAAGTCGACTCTATACCAAATAAGGAAAAAAAGGGGAATAAATATAGTTTAAACAAATAGTTATACGTAGATACATAAAGATAAAACAATATGATACGACCAGACATGCTGATACGGTTTTGGAAACGCGGTCAACCATTTTCTTAACCCCAAGATACATTATGCATCTCAAATCAACTGCCTACCCTGCTCTCTAGGGACAAGAATCATACCATCAGGCCTCGTAACTTCATCACCTATCAGACCGTTCCACTCGGGAACATTTCTGTAAACAAAGATTTTTTAATATACTTACCAAAATTAAATGATTTCTACATTTATTCCAGATTTTTTTTAGCAGTTTTTTATAATACACTTGACGTTGAGTGAGACTGCAATGAAGCTGGAGCGGCATAATGAGTCCGTATTAGACGAGTATTTATCGCGTTCAAATTTCGTACAAACTTCTTCGCTGTCGAGAACGAAGTGAGGGTAGTTGCAAATAATGCTGCCCCCGTTTCGCAGCGGCGGTAGCTCCTTGTACTCCAGTCTAACCGTGACCACGACAGCGTGCAAACCTGTCGAAACGTCGGGAAAATATAAGGTAATTTGAACGCGATAAATACCCTTCTAATACTAATAATAATGTGTTCAGATCGCGTAAGTTTAAAAGTACATATAATGAGTCCGCTTCAGTTTAGTGTCAAAAATACAAGTCCTCAACCTGTCAACAATAAATGATGTATTTTATCAGAATGATTATGGTTTACTAGCTGACTCTCACGCAACTTTCTTATAAGTTCATACCCTCTCCCACACACACTCACTAACACGCGGGAACTCCTGATTCCCGAACTGTTTGAGAGTGTTCACTGGAGTTCCAACAACACAACATAAACAAACCCCCACACTCACACTAACACACACTATCCTCGCACATACACTACCTCACCACACATCCCACAATTATGTACTTACATACTCTTAGAGACACAGTATTCTTTGTTTCCTACTCGTAGTTCTTAGTTTAGACTCTCTTTATATATAAGTTAAATTTGATATTTAATGGAAGCTTAGCTTTATTGTTTGGAGGAGGGCGCTGTCACTGCAACACAGTTTATAACTTCTGCAGTGGTTCAACGTTCTCATTTTTATATGTACCTTTGTATAATGTTGTGCTAAATAAAAATTATTATTATAAGTTTATCTGCGCAATTTAAGTGTTATATTTTTTTCCGCTCTTGCAACATTTTCTATTGATGCTTCGCTCCTATTGGTCGTAGTGTGCGTGATGTATATCTGCCTTCCTCGATAAATTGATTATACAACACAACAATAATATTTTAATTCGAACCAGTAGTTCTTGAGATTAGCGCGTTCAACGAAACAAACAAACTCTTCAACTTATTATATACAATATTAGTATAGATTTAATCAAAATATTTTTTTTTCAACAGACTTAAAAGACACACAGATCATGTTGGATTCCAAAGAGTTGAAATTCATAAAACGGCATAGAGGAGGTGTTTTCCTATGGGCAGGCCACCAATACACTATTAACACAAGATATAAGAATAATACAATATTAATGCGTTGTGTAAATAATAGAAGTGAAAAATGTCGTGGAACACTTACTGCCACTAATGATTATAAAGTTATAAAAGAAAATGTACATACTTGCAAACCTGATTTCGCAAGCAATGAAGTAGCAATCAAGATAGACGCTTGTAAAAGACAAATAGCATCAACAAATATACCAGTTACTGCAATATATAACAATACCATGATGGAAATTGAAACCACTGGGATGAATTTGGCCGCTAAAGTGCCGTCATTCAAAAATATCAAATCAACTCTATACAGAATCAGAAAAAAAAATTGTGGCCCTTAATACAACTTTTAATAATATAACTTTGTGTTTGTAGTTATCCCACATTTTTATTTTGAAAGTCTTATAAAATATACTTGGCCAGCACTTGATCCAATTTTAAGTATTGTTTCCAGGTTTTTTAGGCCAGGTTTTTTCTGGTTATAGAATTAATCTTGTAATTAATTAAATAATTAAATTTTAATTATAATAATTGATAGATCCGGCGTAGTTGTAGTCAGATACGCGACGTTAACTTTTTTGCTTCATATACAAGTGCCCAACCTATCTGATTGATAATTAATTGTATTTAATCATAAACTCGTATATCTTTCAATAGACTCTGAACATGTCATAAACCAAAGAGTTGAAATTACACGCGAACAATTAAGTACAGCAAAGAGGCGTTGTTTTCTTATGGGCAAGCCGCCAATACCCTATTCATAGAAGATATTAGAATAGTACTTAATGCGTTATAAATTATAAAATATCGTGGGACGCAACGGTATGATGGCTCATTCTAGTGTCAAAAATACAAATGCTTACCTTATCAACCAATAAGTAATGTATTATATCAGAATTATTATTGTTTATATAATCACTAGCTGATGCCGGATCACTATTTTTTCCGACACCTCCAACAAATATCATTATATTTTAGCCAATGTTATACAAAAACTTAACAAATTATATAATATTAAACCTTCCTCGAGAACCACTCTATCTGTTGGTGAGAACAGCATAAAAATTGGTGCAGTAGTTTTTGAGTTAATCGCGAACAGACAGACAGACGCGGCGGAGGACTTTGTATTATAATATATAAGTAGTGATAATGTGATTTTTTTCAACAGACATCGAAGACACACTGATCACGTTGGATTCCAAAAAGATGGAATTCATAAAACGCAATAAAGGCTTTGTTTTCTTATGGAAAGGCCACCAATACACTATTAATAGACGATATAAAAATAGTACTATAATAATGCGCTGTGTACATAATAGAAGTCAAAAATGCCGCGGTACACTTACTGCCACTAATGATCATAAAGTTATAAAAGTACATGCACATTCTTGCAAATCAGATTTCGCAGGGAAAGAAGTAGCAGACAAGGAAGTAGTCAAGATTGAAAGAAATAGCTTCAACCATAATACCAGTTTCTACAATACGATAATATACGAGTAACAATACCTTGGTGAAAATCGAGACCAGTCGAATATGTTTGGACACAGAAGTGCCATTATTGAAAGCGGCTTTTTACAAAATCAGTATAAAAGAATTGTATGTTTACATAATAAAAAATAATATATTAAATAAACGGAATAATAACTATTGTGCAAAATGTGGGCATGTACCAAATGTCATGTTTGGACTTGCCTCTGACTACCCTCTTTAGATATCCTCAATGATCTAAGTAACTAAAGATCTGAAGAGATATCTACCGAGCCTGGGGATTACAGTCGTGATCATATTTATTTTATTTTTATTTTATTTATTTATATTAAATATAATTTAAATAAATAATATATATGTATGTGTGCCTATGACTTTTTTATTTTGCAGTTTTCTGAATGTAGCACGTTGTTTCCGCGACGGATCTGAAGCTATGAACCAGTCTCGTTTCATGTTTCAGGGTTTAGGTTATAAAATATCCTAAATAATTTGATGTCTACAATATTCATTTGAGATAAATAATTACAATATTCCGTGTAATTCTTTTTTTCAGTGTGATTTTAGGCTTTTAAAAAACAGCAGGATGAACTCATTTTAGTGTCAAAAATACAAATGCTAAGCTATCAATCAATAAGTTATGTATTTTATCCGAATTATTTGCTGTCATTTGAACATAATGTTAATTTTCCACAGACATAGAAGACATGGCAGATTCCAGAGAGTTGAAAATCATAAAACGAAAAAGAGGCGTTGTTTTCTTATGGGCAGGCCGCCAATACACAGTTCAAAAAAGATATAAGAACAGTAACATAATGATGCGCTGTGTAAATTATAAAACTGAAAAATGTCGCGGAACACTTACCGCTACTAATGATAACAAAGTTATAAAAGAACATGTACATTCCTGCAAACCAGACTTCGCAGGCAATGAAGTAGCAGTCAAGATAGACTCTTGTAAGAAACAAATAGCTGCAACAAATATACCAGTGACAGCGATATATAAAAATACCTTGATGGAAATCGAAAACAGTGGGATGAATTTGGCCACAAAAGTGCCGTCATTCGAAAATATCAAATCAGCCCTATACAAAATAAGAAAACAAAATTTGAATCCTTAAATAAAATTGGAATAAAAAACTGTTTGTGTAAGTACCTACATAATTTGATTTTTATTTTGCTGCTAAGTAGCACTTGGCGTGGCTGTGATGGTATTGGAGCTATAATCCGATTTATGTTTAGTTTCATGTTCTCATGTGGCTTGTTTAACCGCATTGTAAATCAAGTATTAGGATCAGGATAGTATCAGGATACAGAAAATCTTCCTGTCTGATATTAACTAAACATATAATATTATATAGATTAATTTCTTAATTGCTTTTGATTTTTTAGGTTACATATAAGTAAGTGCAGAGGTACTGTAACATTACTTACTATATCTAGCTGCCTGTTTCTGAAGAAATAAGATGTATTACCCGCAACGGAGGCGTTGTAATATTAAAATCAGACTTTCAATACTGCGTCGTAAGGAGATGTAAAAATGGAACGATTTGTATGCGGTGTGCAAAAAATAAAACTGAGAAATGTCGTGGAAGGCTTTTCACAACAAACAATTATAGTTTTAAAGGAATATGAACGTCTTGCAAACCAGATTTAGTAGCTAATGAAATTGACAATCAAGATGAAGCTTGTAAAAAACAAATAGCTTCAAGAAATATACCAGTTTGTACAATATATAACAAAACTTTGGTGGAAATAGAAACCAGTGAGGTAAATTTGGCCACAAATGTGCCTTCATTCAAATATGCTCTTTAAAAAATCAAGAAAAAAATTGTATGCTCTAATATAATTAAAATAAATAACAATTTGTGCAACAATGATCAAAGCGTTAGTGCTTACCTCAGTCAGAGAATCAGTATTACTATCGAACGAGGTAATGTTGCTAGCCTTTTGGGTATATTGCCTGTAGTCAGCGACATGAACTCTGTTTTGTAATAATTAATTTGTTGTTGATGTATTACTAATGAATTTTCACTGTAAATAAAAGTATCAATTTTTGTGCATCTATGAGTTTTTATTTTGCAATTTTAAATAGGTATCTAGCATTTGACGTGACGCGATGAAGCCGGAGCTATACATCAAATTTCAAGTTTTGTTTCATGCTTCCATGAGGTTTGTTTAAGCGCAATTGTAATTCAAGCCTTAGAAATTACTATATAGAAGTCTGCCTGATATGAAATAATTAATATTATATCGTCATTCATGATAAGAACACCTTTTTCTTATCAAAAATATTTATAAGAATACTTATATAAATATCGGTAAATAATAAATGCTTTCTTTTTAAACAGGTGTAGACGGACAAATTTCTGCAAATTTTGTCAGTGAATGGTCGGGTTGGCCTGCTTCTGAAGAAATAAGATTTATTAATCGCAACGGAGGCATCGTTATATTAAAATCAGGTTATCAATACTATATCTTAAGAAGATCTAAGGATGGAACGATTTGTATGCGGTGTGCTAAACATAAAAGTGAGAAATGTAGTGGAAGGCTCTTTACCACAAATAATTATAAAGTTTTAAAGGAATATGGACATACTTGCATACCAGATTTTGCAGCTAATGAAATTGCAATCAAAATTGACACATGTAAGAAACAAATTACCGCAACTGATATACCAGTTCCTGCGGTATATAGTAATACCTTGGTGGAAATAGAAGCCAGTGGAATGAATTTGGTGTCAGAAGTACCATCGTTCAAAAGTATTAAATCTACGCTATACCGTTCCAGAAGAAATAAAGATAAATTGTAATTAAAATTAATGCATTCGTGTGTTAATGTAGAAAATTGTGGTTTGTTTTACTTACATCAATCTCTAATCCCTAGTCTTGGTCACATCTCTTCAGATCTCTAATTACTTAGATATTTGAAGACGTCAAATATTGTCCTAATATACATTGTAGTATGTACTGTAACATTCGATATAGGTACAGAGACAAATATACAGTATCAACTAAAATAAAATGCGATGAGCTAGATAAATGTACTTATAAAAAAATGTACCTACTTGTAAATATGTAATGCTAGTTTGTAATTGAGGTTATCCATTCCTATACAATACGCTGTAAATATTTGTAAATAAGCAGTCTTATGTACTAAGTAGAAAAAACATAGATTTGACTAATGTAGCATGTATGTAGTATTTAGAAGTCTCTTTCCAGAACAATATTTTAGTAAAATTCACCACTATTGTAGGGAAAAAATGCATGGTAGTCGGCGGCATTTTCGAGTCGTCATCTGGACAACAACTAATGATATTCAAAAACTACATATTTGAGAAAGGAAAAAGTGAAGGTAACCAATTAAGTTGGCTTTGTTCCTCTCACGAATCACACAACACAGGGTGTCCTGCATTTTTCTTTATGGAGGGTACAAATATGACAAAAATGAATCTTAGGCATAATCACGCACCAAATGCATCTACTATGATGAAGAATAAGGAACTTAAGAAAGCTTTTAAGAAATCTGTTAAACCATTTAGTGCAAGAACTTGATGATATTTTTTATTGTGTTTTCTGTGCTGTTGGTAATTGTATTGTCAGAAGTCATATCAATGACTTCTGTAGAGGAATCTATTTTTTGTTGACTAAGTTTAATTTTTAGGTATTGAATGAGATTAAAAGTTTGCTGTTAAATAATTTGAGAAGATATATAATTGTGTTCTATTGTGTTGCCAACTACTAATATTAAAATTAAATATTAAGCGATTAAGATCGTTTGTAGAAAAAAAGAGGATATAATTATTTTGTATAATAGTTTATGTATGAATAACTCACATTGTAAACTGACCCTTTACTCAAACATTCTTTATTTCTATATTTTTAAGTTTTACGTAAAACTTATTGTATGCAATGCAACATGCTGGTGAAAAAAAACACATTAATAAAAAAGTGTTTTCCATAGTTTTTAGCGTTTTTTTTTATAATATTAACTACGAGAATCTTGTTTAGCAGTTTAGGTGAGAGAAATTATCAGCAAATGCGCATTTTATAATTGTTGCGCACTTTAGCGGTTAGCAAATACTTGCTATCACTGAAAAATAATCAACCTTACTTTCAGCACAAATGGTGCTTATGGCGAGCGGCAAAACCCATCTTCTCTACCAGGGTTACACTTTCTTCTTCCGGTACCAGACAAAGCTGGGCAATAAGTGGGTCTGCACCAACTTTCCTCGCTGCAAGTCTTGGTTATACGTTGACGATGCCAATAACGAACTAGCTTCTAATAATATAGAACTCGACATATTCATTCCAAAGTTAAGCCAATTTATCAGAGTTATTAAAGGCATCCTCCATTTCTACAACTTGAGCCACTCTGACACCAATTAGGTGTTCTGAGTGGTTCAACACATAGGTTTAGTAGGTACGTTCCCGTACCTACTGTAGATATTTAGTACCTACCACTCATTATAGTATAATTATTCTCTTCCGTTTTGTTCAATAGTTGATATAATTTAGTAATAAGTTTTTGTAGTTCTGTTCTGTTTTTGCCTTAGCTTAGATGTGCGCACATGTTTTATGTTACAATCAAGTTCACAACTTCTTTGTTTGATACAATATTATATTTTGTGGTTGTAATGTGTTTTGTGCGTCTAAATAAATAAATAAAAATAAAAAAATAAAATAAAAAAACAAGATCACCAATGTGGAAGCCATACATAACCATGATATGAGGAAGCTTTATCTACGAGCTGATGGGAAGTTTACTAGATAAGGTTCAGTGATGATAAACTTTATAAGCGGACCCTTTCCCTTACAAGTACTTTTTATAAAAAAGTTTACAAAATCGAAGACAGATAAAAAACTTTGTTAGAAAAGATGGATGGACTGTGTGAAAGATGATATGAGTAAGAAAGGAGTGAGTACTGAGATAGCGGATGATAGAGGGAAATGGAAGAAGTAAACGTGTTGTGCCGACCCCACTTAGCGTGGGAAAAGAGCAGGAAGAAGAAGAAGAGTACAAACAGCATTGGTGATAAGAATCGCCCTTCCATCATACGATCTAAAGATCATATAATATATCATCATCATCATCATCATCAGCCTATAGCAGTCCACTGCTGGACATAGGCCTCCCCTAATGAGCGCCATTGCCATCATCATATAATAATATAATGATGTAAATATAATAAAGTGCCTATTTTTAAACTGAATTTATTGTAAATTTTACATTTTCCGATATTGTTTAAAATATGTTTTTTTTTATATTTCGTAACGTTCGTTGGAACCAGGATCGATATAATTTTCCAAAGTAACATAAGCCGACCCCAATCAGTAGGAGTTTGAAGAAAGGATATAAAATCAATCTTTTTTTATTAAATTTATTTATTAATATTATTTTGATTTTTTCTTATAATAAGGAGGAGAGATTCATAGAGATAAACTGGAGGTTTTTCAGATCATTTTCATAATATTCTATGAAAGTAATCATAATAAATGATCTTTTATAAAATTATGTATTATTTCTTAGCCCAGAAACGAATAACACAACACAATCGGATAGTTCTCGTGCACAAAGGCTATTGGTACACAGCTAGCAGTGGATACCCCAGAAATAACTCTTGGAGATGCGTTCTCACCAGCAAATGCTACGCCAGAATAAGAGTAAATGACAACTTGATAGTTTTATCCCAAACCAGAGAACACAATCACGAAAAACCCAGAGGGAAGCTTAAAAAATACACACGAAAAAGGAACAATGTTAACAAAACTAAAGATATGATAAGCTTGGCGTCAACTTTTCATCTTTTGCACCAACGAAAACCATCCATTACAGATGACAGTATTTAAGTTACCATCAGGATTTTAAAACTTACAACCGAATTGTCACCATTATACACCGTAACCTGCCTTCTTTAGGTTACAAGTGTGTAAGCAATTGTTAAGTTTATAATTTTATGTATACAATAGATGTTAGATAAAATAAACTTAAGTTTTCCTTTATAAATGCTTATTGTCCCTAAAAAAATATCTCCTTGCATCCATCGTGTCACTAACATATGAAGAAGGATAAATAATACCACAGCAACAATGCTTTAAGAAACCATTTATTTCAGCCAAAACGGCATTAGCAAATACAGAAAGGGAAAAGCTATTTATTAAAATAATTAAAAATGATCGATAAATCTTGACAATTTTTGAACTCATCACTATCATTAATATAAAACGTATAGCATTATAACATGAAACCTTGCTTACGAATATGTATAGTAAATCAGCCAGAACATATTTTTATTGTAATACTTTTTACCCGCAGTCCAAATAATAACGACAGTGAACAACAAAATGCTGCTAAAATACAAAGGACACTACTACACCAAGGCTCCATACATCAAGAAAAAATGGCGATGTATCAACACCAATAGCTGCTATGCCGCAATCAGCGTCAACGACGACTTCTCTTTGTTAAAGGAACCTAAGGAGCACACTCATGAACCCAAGTTATATGTGGAAACTGAAGATGGGAGATACAAGAATGTGAAGCCACCGACAAATGTGATCTCGGACTATGTTTTGTGTGAAATTGTCCAAGAAGCACCTGATGTTTGAGTATAATGGACGAACCAACCGCTGCAAAGCGCAGAATTACTCGATGGACAAAAAGCACTTATCTACGTACAAACGCTAAAACGATTTATGAAAGGGGACAGACATAAATTTTATAACTATGATTCCTAATGCGCAACAGACAGAAATAGCGCAGGGCGCATCAGGCGCGCCTTTTGATAACACGGAATTTGTAGACGCTTTCAATTAACTTGCATACAAAATGTATGAGATTGACGAGGCGCGAGCCAGATAAAAAAAAATAATGCGTGGAGTCCCTCCGCGCGGAAGACGTGAAACTTCTCGTTGGTAACGCTCGCGCTGGCCTGTAACAGGTGTACTAAGCGCATGCGTACGAGTGCCACGCATTCACTCTCGCTCTGTCTCTTTCATACCCCCGCCGTGGTAGCGTTAAACGTTTAACGCAACCTGTTGCAAGTCGCATTAGAAGTTTCACTTCAAAAAGGCACACCACCTAAAAAATAAGCCTCTTGAGTCGCAATTTTATCCTTTTCACCACACTGGTTTAAAATAACTAGTGATATGATAAGAAGAAGACCGCTTCTTTCTGGCTTGATTGATATGGTTGTATCGGTGGTAACTATTTAGTATTATGGTTTAAATCTTAGTTGGATAACTTAAGAATGATTTGATTACCACAAACTAGACAAGTTTAAGAATATAACAATTTTTTTTTCCTAGATATTTAATTTATAAGTTTATTTAGCAATCAATTACCTAAAAACAATATTTTTTAGCGCTGTATCTTAAGGAATGTGTTGTATTTAAGTAACATTTAAGTACTCGTATAATATAATGATAATAAACTAAGCTTTGTTTTATTACAAATAATTTTCTGAAACAAAGGCAGTGGTGTATATTTTTACATTTTATATAACGTAAAAAGTGATTCTAATCATGTAGGTACTAGTTGACCTGACAGGTTTCCCTGTACAATTGTTAATCAAAAAGTCCCATATATAAAGCACTTCAAATTTAAATTATCTAGGACTTGCTTTAGTTAAGACAGCGTTGATCTGTCAGTCAGTCATTAACATAAGTTTCATGTAAATATTTGGCAGACTCAATATCAATTTGTATCATCAGTTTTTTCAATCCACAGACTTAAAACCAATGACCTTAATGAACGGGAAACAGTTCTACATGTTCCAAGGTTACACATACAGCTTTTGGTATACGAACAAGATCGGCATGAGGTGGAGGTGTTCCATGCTCAGGACTTGCAAAGCTTCGCTGCTGGTAAAGGACGGCGAGCTGCTGACCGCCCAAGGTCAGCATTTCCATGCTCCTCCGAAGTATATGCAGACTAACGGGTTCTATGTTAGGGTTTACTAGGATTCCATAGCTGTTTAAAGATATTTATTATATAGCGTTTTGCACAATGTCTATAATGAGTCTAGTGCTTCCAAACATCAATGATTCCCATATGCCCCAGCTAATATATCGCTTTCTTAAGATACGATTGTATATAATATATGTAAATAAAGAATAAAGAAGAATAAAGATTTTATTTTGTAGCACACACACAGATGACAAGGGGAAAATAGCGAAACAACAACACAGGATTTCTAAGGGTTTTAAAACTAAACTTAAATAAAATTTTACATATAAAGTTGGAAATTGGTATTTTCCTATGCGTGCGGCTAAACAGGTCCAATCAGCATGTACCTAATATTAAATGTGACCGTAGGTACATCTGACCTCCCTTTAGTTATCCTCAAAAGATCCAGATATCTGGGGCTATACAACAACTTTGATATTTCGTAGATAAAAATTGTATTGAAGTAGCGATACTTGCTTGAAACTTTGACGTTTCTGAAAAATTATGGTTTGTAAGGATTTGTGGTAAGGCCCCTGAGGAGATGGCTACCAAACCTCAAGATTACGGCTGTAATCGTGTTTTGTTTTGCTTCTGAAAATACAGTTGGCCCAACGAGTCGAGGCATTCGTGAAGCAGAGCGCTGCGCAGTATCATTTTTCGGAAGAAATAGGACGTATGGAGAGGGGCGGTGGGACTGTACAAGCGCAAACTCGCACCTGTGGCTAACTCCGTCACGAATGCCTAGATTCGTTGGAAGAACTTTACATTTACAGATACATTTCCGTTTGCAGATTTCAAAGAGATCACACTAACAAACGGGAAGCAGTTCTACATGTACAAGGAGTACACGTACAGTTACTGGTTCCATACCAGTAAAGGGAATAGTTGCCGATGTTCTGTCAGTTCTAAGTGTAGAGCGAAAATCCTAGTTAGCCGAAATGGTACTTTCCTGCAGTCTTTTGGTACGCACACACATAAACCGATCAAATACTATCAGACCAGGGATGGGACATATGTTAAGATTTGCGGATCTCGGTATTAGGTTCTGCACCATTGTTGTACCAAAATATTGTTGATCGTTTTGCTGTGTAGACAAGGTCACGCCCGCGACTACCAATAGTTTGGTGGTCACATAGTATGGTGTTAAATTAATATCCAGATACAATAATACCGCGGTTGTCAGTCATGGCTTATTAATATCGCAAGATAATTTGCCTAACGCGTGGTATTCAGTACCTAATAAGTATCAGTAATGTCAAAATCCTTAAGAAGACAAATTGTAATGTCAAATAGCTCGTGTTGAATTCAATCCTGACGTCACAGAAGACCAGCGCACTAGATTAACACACTACCATAACATGCAGCTGAGTGACTAAAATTTTTGGTGTCATAATTATACTTCTTAATAGGTTTTCAAATATTATGTGTTTTGTTTATTATCTGTATTTGTGACACAAAATAAACTTCTTTGATTTGATTTTGATTTGAATTGTTGATGCTATGTTGATCAGTTGTGATTGACGATAATCCAACTAAAATTATGAATGCAATTGTTTGTATTTTTGGTCCTTTTTTTCTCTGTAGGTACTCATATCACTATTAGTTATATTTTTGCAACACAATATTTCACAGGGCTGAAATTCATAACATTAACAAGCGGAAAGGTATTATGTGTGTACCAGCAACATTCGTACTCCAAGAAGTCTAGTAAGGAGTCATACTCAACATGGAGATGTACAAGGACCAACATATGCTGGGCTAACCTGATCTTGACGCATGACCATAAAATAGCTTGGTGTCGTGGCCAACATAATCATGAACCTCCTAAATTCCTTAAGACAAGAATGGGAATGTATATAAAGTGTAGACATAAGAATGCAAATCAATAGGATAAAAGCTGCCACAAGGTTAAAAATGACAATAAGTCAAAATCGTAGTTGAACAAAACTAATGTAAGTGATTGTAATGGCAAAAGTTCTGTATTGACTTACTACTATGTACCTAAATAGGTTTTTCGTGTATCTTTTGAAACAAAATAGATTACAAAAATACCAATAATTTATAATGTTTAATGATTGCATGTTTGACTTTTAAATGCCCTCAAAGATATAATATCTGTGAAGATGCCCGAAACTTGAAAATAATGTAATGTTAAAATAATGTTGATGTTTGATGTAAGCAGGGATCGGAAAACCTATTCATAACGGTAACCGTTTCAAACGGTTACCGATAGAAACGGTAAACGATTGAAACGATAACCCTTTTACATTGGGTTTTAATCGAAATAATAACTGTTACCGAATAAAACGGTATACCGAAATAATTCGGTTTTTTTAAACTGTATTTTTTGTTGCATTATTAGGGTACAAATACTTTGTAGAAATTGAGTGCGTGTGATATTAGGTATGCGAATGTTTTTCGACTAAGTTGATGACTGGATGGATACTACTGAGCAAGCGGAAAGTGTTAAATTAATGCAGTGTGAGTGCGACTTTAATATTTTTTAAATATGGTATGTGATTTTCTTTTATAATAGTAATAGAGGGTATAATAATACCTAGTAGTACAGTAGTACTACTAGGTATATTAGTACCTATTACTACTACTAGTGAGTAGTAACTCAACTACTATACTAATTACTAGTATTTAAGTAGGTAACTACACCTACCTCCTACCTACATACATTATTAGCAAACCAGACTGTTTTAGTAGTTATAGTAATAAAACAATTGAATAAATTTTGCTTGAAGTGTGTCGGACGGAACGTATTACAGAAGGTAAATGTTATACTAAAATAAAATAGGTACAGTCACCGACGGAAAGGGGTAACCATTTTTTTACATTATCGTCTAATTTAAATTTTCAAAACAATTTTAGCAATGGAATAAATAATTAGTAGTATTCAATACAACTGACTCACAATAACTGAATAATACATTCGCCACCGCTTTGGCAAGAAATAATCTGTCTAAAAGCGGGTAGTTAGCGTAAAAACAACACGGCGATACCCGCAAACTACATTACCGCAACCTGCAAATACAGGTAACAAAGAGATGGGCGGGTGGGTAAAAATTCGGGAGGGATAAATAGGAAGGAAAGGGTAAAATAGGTAAAAATTAAAAAATACCCATTTATACCGGGTATTTTTTATTTATACCGGGTAAAAATTCAACGCTGATTCGCAAAATGAAACGCAAATTCAAATTGAGCGCTGGTGGTGTAGTGGTAGCACCCCTGCCTCACGATCCGAAGGTCGTGGGTTCAAACTTGGTCGTGCACCAATGAGTTTTTCCATTCGAAAAATTTATGTGCGCAATGCCAGTGCTCTTAAACGGTGAAGGAAAACATCGTGAGGAAACCGGCATACCCTAGAACCAAAAATTCGAAGGTATATGTTGTCGGTGATTTATAGGGCTTACCTGTGGCGGCTGGGCAAGGAGTCTAGGACACTGATTTTACTAGATTTATTTTGTTTTGTGAAAATGTCGATGATTTTGCATGCGCACGATCGTAATTAGTTTTTCGAAGAGAGTGAGTGAGTGAAAGTAGGGAGGGGACAAGGAATGGAAAAAATAGGGATGGGAAACAGATCGGCCCCGACAACCACAGACAATAATTTGGTCGTGTCGAAATGTGCACAGAATACGCAACATGGCCCCCCACAAAAAGGCTTTGCCTTTTTCAAAATTGAAAACATTTAACTACCTATACTGATCGGAAAGATATTAGGTTGTACAATACTGATACTAGATACTAGATAATAAAGAAATGGACTGTATACATTTTGCAAACTACTTACAAGCTAAAGATAATACTAAGAAGTTAGTCTTGATTACAAGGTAAAAGAACGAAACTTAAAAACTAACGACAATGCTATGAATTTAGTCCTGATTACAAGGCAAAGGAACCAATTTCGCCACCGATCGAGTAAATTGTCCCTTAGCAGTCTTAAGTTCTACCACACGAACGACTAAATCTCGACCTGGAAAGAGTTTGGTCACCCTACCGCGAGGCCAGTGAAGCGACGGAAGTCCGTCTTCTTTGATTAAGACTAAATCTCCTATTTTAATGTTATATTGAGTTTTATGCCATTTAACACGCTGTTGTAAAGTGTGGAGATAATCGTGACTCCACCGTTTCCAAACACTTGAAGTCATTTGTCTAATAAGCTGCCACCGAGCAAGCAGATTTGTGTGTTTGGTTTCCAATACAGGTGTTTCTGGGAAGGATATTAGAGGAGAACCAACTATGAAGTGACTCGGAGTTAAAACAGCTAGATCGTTGGGGTCATTGGATAGAGGGCACAACGGTCGCGAATTCAAAATAGCTTCGATTTGAGTAAAAAGCGTTGTGAGTTCCTCGAAAGTTAAAGGTCGGTCTCCTACAACTCGCTTCAGATGAGATTTGCTAGATTTAACAGCTGCTTCCGCTAACCCGTTGAAAGCGGGACTTAAAGGAGGCGAGAAGCGCCATCGAATGAAATGTTCTGCGTAAAAATGATTTAAATCAGGATCCTTGCCGATATCTCGTTTGAACTTTTCTAAAATGTTACAAGCTCCTTTGAAATTCGAGCCGGAATCTGACCAGATTTCTTTAGGTAGGCCGCGTCTTGCAATAAATCTTTTGAAGGCAGCTAAGAATGCATCAGTGGTCAAGTCGCTGACAACCTCTAAATGTACAGATTTTGTCGTGAAACAAACAAATACGCATAAATACGACTTGATTATTTTAGAATTCCGCAATAAACTAGATTTTGTCTGAAATGGACCCGCGTAGTCTAAAGCTACAGATACGAACGGTCTCTGAGATTCCGTGACACGACTGGCTGGTAAGTCTCCCATTTTGATCTGAGGTGGTTGACACCTCAATCGAAAACAGCTGATACATTTATGTATTCTACTGCGTATAACGCGTCGTGCCGATAATATCCAAAATTGTTCGCGGAGAATAGACATTAACGCATTGGGACCCACGTGCAAGTACTTGATATGATAATAATCTACTACGAGATTTGTGAAATGATGCACTGAAGGCAACACTAGAGGATGCTTAGACGAGTAGCTTAGCGAAGAGTTCACTAGCCTTCCTCCTACCCTAAGTAGACCGTTCTCGTCTAAGAATGGTTGCAAGCGTATTATCCCGGTACTACATGCTTTTTTAGACAGAAGGTTGTTTATGTCATTACAAAATGAGTGGGATTGTACGCATTTAACGAGCGCATGAATGCCTCGTTGAAGCTCCTTACTAGTTAAAGGTCCGGAAAGTGGCTCAGTTTTCGACAACCTTTGTTTTGATTTTAAAGCGTTATTAACGAATCGAAAGCACCAAGATGTGATTCGTACAAGTTTACTGAATGAACTACACTTTTGAATAAAATGAGACGTTTCATCTTCATGAGTGACGGCAGCTACAACGGAAGTAGATTTCTTAAGACCGGGTAACTCGTTACGTTCGAGCTGCTTGCATGGCGGTGGCCATAATTTCGGATCACAAGTGAGCCAAGCTGGACCCCACCACAGTTCATGGATTACTAACTCTTGTGGTGTGATACCTCTCGATGCAGGGTCAGCTGGGTTCAGATGGGTCGGTACGTAACGCCAATACTCGGGTGCAATCAAAACTTGAATTTGACTGACACGATTCGATTCAAATACCTTGAGGAGGTGCGGGGGAGTTCGTAACCAACACAATACAATGGATGAGTCACTCCAAGCGTAGGTGTTTCGATGCAGGTTTGTTCTTAATTTTAGGCAATCAGAAACACGACCTAAAAGCTGAGCTAGAATGAAAGCGCCTGAAAGTTCCAGTTTTGGAACTGTAAGTTTCTGCTTGATCGGAGCGACGCGTGTCTTGGAGATAAGCAAGTGTATAGTTACGCTATTATCTATGTGGACGCACCGAATATACACACATGCCGAATAGGCGGACTCAGAGGCATCGCTAAAACCGTGTAAATCGAAATATTGAACCGTGTTAGACAAAACCTTGCGTTCTATAGATATGCTTTGCAAATGATGTAAATCATTGCAGAAGCGCTGCCATTCTTCTATAATTTCTCGAGGGGGTGTCTCGTCCCAGTCTAAACCTAACGTCCACAGACGTTGCATCAGTATCTTCGCAAAGATAACGCAGGGTGCTAGCCACCCATTGGGATCATAAATGGAACTAACCCTCGACAAAATGATTCGTTTTGTGCACTCATTACTATCTAATGACACTTGATATGAAAAAGTATCTGTTATCGGACTATACTTGAAACCTAGTATCTTAAGCGACATGTCCGCGTCTTCACTGAATTTTAACTCACAATGCTCAGTTGGCAGGTCAGTAAGCAACTGAGGCTCATTGCTCATCCATTTACGAAGCTCGAATTCTCCTTTACCTAACAGATCGATTAACTCGTACTTTATGTTGTGAGCTTCGGTCAATGAACTTGCGCCAGTTACGATATCATCTACGAATATATCGTGAAGAAGGATTTGCGAAGCGCGCGGATGTGTCTTTTTGCCTAGATAGGCCAGTTCGTGTAAACAACGCATCGCTAGAAACGCTGCTGTTGTGACGCCATAACTTAAAGTGTTCAGCTGAAATTTTTGAATTTCCGGCTGAACCCGATCGTCACCCTGATTTATGTGATCGCGCCATACGATCAGCTGATATTGGCGGTCTAAGGGATGTAATATCACTTGGCGATACATCATTCGAATATCTGCGGAGAATACTATCTCATGTAACCTAAAATGGAGTATAATGTCTACTATATCCTGTTGCAGTTTGGGACCAGCTAATAACTCATCATTTAACGACTTCCCACCCGGGCCTTTGGAAGAAGCGTTAAAAACGCACCTAATTTTTTCCGTACCCTTTTTGTATACCCCGTGGTGAGGTATGAAATATTGTGGAAAACGTTGTGCAATCGAAGTATCGATTGGCTGCATGTGGCCCAGGTCAATGTACTCTCGCATGAAATCCCTATAACGCGCTTCTAAAACCTTATCGCGTTTGAATTTGTTTTCTAATGATAAAAGCCGACGGATGGCTATGTGTAAGGTATCCCCAAAATTTTGTCCTACTTCATGGTCACCCTGGCGAAAAGGCAAACGAACGATGAAACGCCCCGTAGGAGTACGTGAATGCGTTTGCTTGAAATGATCCTCACACATAACATCGCTAGGATCGGGCTGCCTAACTTTGTTCACTTCCTCTATTTCCCAAAATTTTTTCAATGTCTCATCTATTGATGTCACGCAATGCAATGATTGGGTTTCCGATTTACGCCCGTTGATGTCGCCCATTAAAACCCAACCGAAAATTGTTTCAAACGCTGTTGGCAATCCTGCCCCTAATTCGATTTTAGGCCCGTTGAAAATATTCGCGCATACACCCGCACCTAGCAGCATATCAATACTATTCCTTTCGTGAAAGCGCGGGTCGGCCAATCGAAGATGATCGTATTTGGCTAAAATCGAGATATCAATGTTCGAAGTAGGTAGTGGAGCTGTAATCTTCGGAAGAACTAACATATCTACGCATAACGGATCTCCTGTTCTATTATTTAGGTACATGTATAGTTCACCTTTAGGATGTACCCGATTCGATTCACCGACACCCGAGATCGTTATGTTTGTTTTGTTGTAGCACATCCCTAGTCGATGCATACAAGATGATGTTACGAAATTCGCCATACTACCCGGATCTAAAAGCGCGCGAACCGATTGATATTCGCCGTCTTTTGAACATGAAATTTCGACTATGGCCGTAGCAAGCAATGTGTGACGCGTTGCGGCGTCGTTGATACGCGGAACATGCGAGTGCGAAAGAGACAGAAGAGGTGCGCTCGGCGCGGACTCTATCGCGGGTGCTGACGACACTTCGGATGTACTCGTGCAATGAGCGATTTGTTTGTCGTCAGGCGATGATTGCGTTTCGTTACTGCTAGTTGTACCTACGTTTGCTTGCGGCTGATTGTTTGAACATAGCAATGTATTATGTTTGCGTGAGCAATTTTGACATCTGAATCGTGAATGACAATTTATCACTCTGTGCGGGCGCAGACAATTGAAGCACAGGTTTTGTTTTTTGACTAAATCCTGTCGAGATGCTACGTCCATGGCTATGAACTTCTCACACTTCCCCATTAAGTGGGAGCCCTTACAGATTGTACATGAAACTGTTTTTTGCTCTTCGGAACTCTGCTTGATCGGCTCGGCGGATATCACACTAGACGCATAGGACTGTTTACTACTTTTTACGGGCTGAGTACTGTTTGACTTGCCGCTACTTGATTGACCTACTACGCCAGTGGTTTCTAAAGTTTTACAATAACTGCCTAGGAATACTATCAGGTTATCAAAAGTAGGTATTTTGACTTGTTGGTGCGCTAATTCAAATCGGGATCGTAACTCACTATCGAGTTTTCTGGTGAAGATATGCAGAAGTAAGAATGACCACTCTGTTACCGGAAACCCTAGACTAGTTAGGCCACATGTGTTTTCTTGAAGTGTGTTTACAAAATTGCGCAGCTGTACCGGGTTTTTGTGTGAGATTGCAGGTAACGCGAATATAGAACTGAGATGCGCATCTGCAATCAATCTTTTGTCATCGTACCTATCTAGAAGTAACTTCCGAGCGACTTCATAGTTATCTGGGTTGCTTGAAAGATGCTTTATGAGATTAGCAGGTTCGCCCGATAGACAGCTCATTAGATAATGCTTTTTCTGGACTAGACTCAGTCGCTCGTTGTTGTGCACTAGTGCGTCAAACATATTTTGGAAACATGGAAAATCTGGGTAACTACCTGAGAATCTAGGTAAACCTATGTCCGGTAACTTGTACTGGATATCACTTCGTTTGTTCGAGGAGCAGTATTCTGGCAGGTCTTTGTGAATGGTATCTTTGAAATTAACATTTTGATGTGTTGAAAACTTGCTGCAGATGTACTTAACCTCGAGGCACTGCTCTTCGAACAAGTCGAACTTTTTCTTATAAGAAATTAATACGTCTTCATCCTTCAACGTGGATTGAAGCGTCAGGAAGGCTTCCTCAAACTCTGCACGAAAAGCGTCAATTTCACCACATCGAATTTTGAATTTACCTACTTCACTTTCCTTACTTACATCTAATGCAGTAGCAGTATTGTACAACGAATTAACCTTTTCACATAAAAACTCAAACTTTAACGTGTTCATTTGACTTCTAGACATTCTTGCTTAACTTTGATAACTTGTATTTTAGAAAATTTTACACACAAAACATGTCCGCCGCCCGGCAGCGTTGGTTACGAATTTGGAAAAAATCACAAAATACCCAAAATATTCGACTCGGAGGACCACGATTATGTCGGTGATTTATAGGGCTTACCTGTGGCGGCTGGGCAAGGAGTCTAGGACACTGATTTTACTAGATTTATTTTGTTTTGTGAAAATGTCGATGATTTTGCATGCGCACGATCGTAATTAGTTTTTCGAAGAGAGTGAGTGAGTGAAAGTAGGGAGGGGACAAGGAATGGAAAAAATAGGGATGGGAAACAGATCGGCCCCGACAACCACAGACAATAATTTGGTCGTGTCGAAATGTGCACAGAATACGCAACATATGTGTCATAGCTTAGTGTTCTTATAAGCGGCGATGGGCTTGCAACCTGTCACGTACGGAAGACTAACTACTGTGCAAAATGTGGGCATGTACCAAATGTCATGTTTGGACTTGCCTCTGACTACCCTCTTTAGATATCCTCAAAGATCTAAGTAATAATAATAATAATAATAATAATAATAATAAGATCTAAGTAACTAGAGATCTGAGGAGATATCTACCGAGCCTGGGGATTACAGTCGTGATCATATTTTTTTATTTATTTTTAAAAATTCAACGTATATTTTTCAATGAAAATAAAAAACCTAATTACTTTTAAAAATACGTAGTAAGTAGGGCAGCCTTAATATTATATAGGAAAACCTAAACTATGAGTAAAAGATGTTTTTATCAAATAAAACCAACATAAAAGTCATTTAGAAAACATACACTCGCGGGCTTTAAACTGGAATCGCTTCATCAAGACAATTTTGTACAATTTCTGTCCAATGAACAATGATTGTCGTATATCATTTGAAAGAATATTTTATTAGCTATTAAATTCTAGCCGAGAGATGGCGTGCCTACTGTGAGCAGTTATATACTGATCCCTTTTTTAACCGAACTGGAAGGAGCTAGAACTGGAACCCATGATTCTTCGTTCCGAAATAGCTACTGCTCTATAGTCTCTCAAGAAAGAGAAGGCGCCAGGAAGCGACCAAATAACAGCAGAGGTGCTTAAAGCTATGGGTGACTTGGGTGTGACGACACTACACAATATCTGCTCACATATCTGGCAAAACGGTAATTGGCTGCAAGACTGGACGGAGTCCGTAATTCTACCGCTGCACAAGAAATGGTCAACTAAGAGCTGCGGTAATTATCAAACCTTGTCCCTCATCTCACACGCCAGCAAAATCTCGCTCCATATTATCAACAATCGCATCCTGGATACCTGGATTGGCAAATCCCGCAGGAGCAAACCGGTTTCATGAAGGGCAAGGGCGTTGAGAAGGCATACGAGTTTGATTTGCCAGTGATAATGTGTTTCGTCGACTACAGCAAAGCTTTCGACTGTGTCAACTAGGGTTGTTTATGGAAGGTCCTACAAAAATCTTAAATCCATCTTATCGCTCTACTTCGCACCTTGTATAACTTAAGCCAGGGAGTCGTAAGAGTTGATAAAGTAACTTCTAAACCCTTTAAATTTCACCAAGGAGTACCTACGCCAAGGTTGCATTTTATCGCCCATTCTGTTCAACGCCTATGGAGAGTACATAATGAGACAGACTTGCGAGAATTGAGAGGGAGGTATCACAGTTGGTGGTGTAAAAATCACCAACCTGCGCTACGCTGATGACACTACTCTTCTTGCAGCAAATGAGTCGGGGATGATTACTCTTCTAAACCGAATGGAGCGAATTAGCGAGAAGATGGGACTTTGCATAAACAAGTCCAAAACTAAAGTTATGGTGGTAGACAGATCTGGAAAGTTAGAACTCACTGGCGATTTGGACCTAGAAACAGTGGACAATTATTATTATTTATTATTATTAGACTTGTACGGACTCTAGTCTTCTCGATCTTTTCGTATGGCGCTGAGACTTGGACTCTGGAAGCTGCAGACCGCAAACGCATTGACGCTTTTGAGATGTGGTGTTGGAGAAGGATGCTCCGTATCCCTTGGACAGCATTTCGGACTAACGTCTCTATATTGCGAGAACTCAATATCTCCTCGCGACTGTCCGTCCACTGAGTGTCTGCGCAGAGTTCTCGAATATTTCGGTCACATTGCAAGAAAAGACGGTGACAACCTCGAAAAGCTCTTTGTGATCGGCAAAGTAGACGGGAAAAGGCCTCGTGGACGCAGTCCATTACATTGGTCCGACCAGATCCGAACCGCGCTTGATATTTCGGTTCACAACCAACGCCCTCCACATCGCCGAAGACAGAAACAGATGGAGGATAATTATTAAAGAGAAGGTGATGCAGAAGGGAGGTCACGACCCTCAGCATTGAGGAACACGACGCAAGGAGGAGGAAAATTTTGAATATCATAACCAATAAGCATTCACCTTGTATCATGGAACGTAAAAAGAAAAAAAACAATTTTTTAATTAAACAAATCACCAACTGTTTGGAAGTCCTGAAATCCTATAAATAGTGAGCTTTTATGAAAATTGGTCATCAGTCCAATGTTTTACTTTACTGGGAATAGTTGAACTTAAGAAAAATGGAAACCACAACCACAGAAGCCGCTCTAATCGTCAGCCTAATTCAGCAAGGGTTGTCTCAGCGTAGTATCGCTCGACAGCTTCACCCAAGCCAGTCCAGTGTCTCCAAGGTGCACAAGAGATTCAGGGAGATCAGGAATTTAGTCCGGAGACCAGAATCTGGACGATGGCTATGCAATACGCCAAGAGATGGTCGATTTATTGTCACCACTTCACTCCGAAAAAGACACCTGACCGGCGTCGACGTCCAATAGCAGCTAAGAAAAGTTAGAGGGAGAGCTGTGAGCGAGTGGACAGTCAGACGAAAACACAAAGAAGTGAAATTAACCCCAAAAAGACCAGCCATGGGAACTAAATTGTCTCCAGCCCACCTACAAGTCCGGCTTCAGTTTGCTCGCGATCACTTGATTATATGGAGCAATGGAGTCGAGTCCTGTTCTCGGACATAACCAGAATATGAACCGTCGTCGGTCAATACTATGTAGGCAAGGCACGTCTTACGACAAAGATTTTGATAGCTAAAAAAAATGATATACTTACCACAATCCCTAGTTCATTGGCCAGAAATTGTAAAAAATTGTCTTGATGAAGCGATTCCCGTTTAAAGCCCGCGAGTGTATATTATGTAAATAGAACATTAATTATCTTTTCAGTCATGTAAACTTACACCGTACTTACTTCAAAATAAGCCGAATATTTTTTTAAAAGACATAGTACATAATACACTTATATTTTTTTATTATATAATTGTTCTAAAAATAAGCCTTTATATTGTAATCTGTCGTTTTTATGTTTTTACATACTTAAGGGCTTTTTTTATTTTCAGAAAGATTAAAAATATATAAGTATACGCACTATGTCATTATAAACAATCTAAAAAACCATATATATATAATATATATATATATAATAATTGCACAGCATAACGAAATCAATAAATATAATACTTAAATAAATATAATCCAACCAAATTATACTGATAGTTACATTATTTTACACCAGAGAACATCGAAACACTAAAAAAAACAAATAAAATAATAAATAAATAGTGGCGGACATTTTTACACAGCACCATCTAGCCCCAAAAAACAAACAGGAATAAAAACTAACAAGTTAAAGCATATATAATTAGTTGAACCTCAAAAAAAAGAAGCATTGAATTTTTACCCGGTATTAATTCGAAATGGGTAGGTAAAAATGGGTATGCGAGTAAGCGCCCATCTCTCAACACAAATTTAAACAATAGGGTTTAACACGACAGAAGATGAGTGAGACATTATTTTCCTTCGCACTCATATTACCTACCGCGCTACTTGCACGCAGTACATGATGAAAATGCGCCAATTTAAACCTTAAGATAAAAACCTTTATTATTTCGGTTAATGTTAACAGAAATGTTTCGGTAACCTATAGTTTCGGTATACCGTAATCGAAAGTGTTAAACAACCGATTCATTACGGTGGTTAACCTTAACCGGAATATCCCTGGATGTAAGAAATGAACGACATTCTACATTCTAACTTTGCAGTGCTATTGAGAATAATTCTATTTAAAATGTCTATTTTACCTATACTGATGTATGCGGAATTGGGAGCAATATAAATTACTTTTTTCCTACTCCCACGAACGGCACAAAATGTGATTTTGACTTGTGCAGAAATGGTTATAAAAGGTGTGTAAAGAAATTTATGCCGTTCGTGAGACCTCTACTCAACGAACAAAATTATTATCCTTTGTAATGATACGTAGATAAGGATAAGGGATAAGGGCTAGGGAAGGTGATGATGATGATGATGTAATGATACGTAGATGTCAAAAGATAATCTGATTAATTTCGTTTTAATATTTCGCAGAACCAGAATACATAACAATCGCCAACGGAAAGACGTTTTGTATGTACCAGAAATACGCGTACACACTAAGATCACATAACAAGTCATCCTCGACATGGAGATGTACGAAGACTTGCATGTGCTGGGCTAGCCTTACACTGTCGCATGATAACAAAGTTATCAGGTCACATGGCCAGCATAAACATGAACCTCCCAAATATATTAAGACTCCTCAGGGAGTTTATGTCAAGGCATAGCATAGCTAGTCTTAGTTACCCATCTATAAACCCATGATAAATACAGATAGTAAGATTTTTTTTTCTATTATCACCTAGATCCAGTTTTTTACCTTAAATTAATTAATTACATTCTTTGGGCATTATCTACATATTTTAAACTCTTATAAAGCCAGGCGGCTTAAAGACCGACGAAAGCTGTTTGCTAATATCCTTTGATTATTCCTTTTGATGTCTATGAAAGGAATTCCCAAAATTACTGCTAAGGGGTACAACGGAATTTAAGTTTGGTCATCCTAGCATCAACTGCTTTACGGTTTTTCATCGGATTTTCTCAAATTTCGTTTTAGAATTGAAGATGATAACATTAGCTAACGGAAAACAGCTGATATACCTAAACGGATATACGTTCTGCCTCCATGTAAGGTCCAGGGTTGGCCAGCGCTGGCGATGTACCTCCACCTCTTGCTGCAAGTCGTACATCAAGTTGTCAACTACTGGACATTTCATCGGCAAATATCACGAGCACAGTGATCACCTTAAGCCAAACTATTGCTTGAAGTCAGATGGAGTTTACTACAAACTTGGCCATAAAAGATGAATGGCCTTACGAGTCGCACCGAATCTGGGCCTCTTCTCCGCTAAATGATCAACAATACATCTCGGCACAATAATTGTGCAAAACCGAATTTAAGTTACATCGTTTTGACTATATTTTGAACGATGGAACGTAAACCACATTAACAAATTGATAATTAACAAACTGTTAATTCGGCAAATATTACGTTCCGATAATACGTTGTCGTTTTGCGGAGAAGACTCCCCTTATTGAAGAGGACCTAAAGGAAGAGTCTACAAAATAAAATCCTTATAATTATTTTATTTCTTTATTCATATAATAACGCTAACAGCATAATATTAAAACATTTAATGTTCTAGATAATTTCACATACATTATGTAATATTGTTAATTTAGAATCCTAAATAGACAAAAAAAAGATGAAAATTAAGAACACTAAAGCGCGTATAGTATATTATTGTAAGTAAGAAGTATGAAAATGACTATAGTTAAGTATTAACTATTTAATATTAGCTAAATAACACATGTCGTAAAAGTGTTAAAAGTATGTCTTCAGAATGTCCATTTTATCTTCACGTTTGTATAGAAACTTTACTGATTTGAGTAATATTTTAGTGATTTTGTTTATAAGTTTCATAGTGTTTGTTTTTACAAATAAATAAATCAAAGTATTTATTTCTGAATATTATATTAAATGCAAAGTCTGTGCGTATGTCTGTTCGCTACTTCTTCACGCTCAGACTATCTGATATGAATGTAAAGCTGATATGCTTGTACATTAAGATACTTTTTTTTCGGAAATATCTTGAAAAGGATAAAAACTGCATAACTGCGAATAAAGCCTCTAAATACATGACTGATACATTCGAAATTTCAGGCACTTTCCTTTGGACGAACAGAGGCGGGAAGCATCCATTGCTTCTCCTAAACAGTTACTCTTACAGCTATCAGAAACAAAACGCCGATGGGAGGATATCCTGGTATTGCTCTCGAAGGTTGAAAGGATGCAGGGCTTCTGCCATCAGCTTTGGGACCAGAGCCATTGCGCTAAAACCACACGATCATGCCCCGCCTAAGATGCCAAGTGGATCCACTGACTGGAAACCACAAATGACTAAAACGAATCTAGAAGACTATTATGATAATTTTTGAGTCTGTGTTCCAACGTCATTGTTTATTTTGGCTCTACGGTAATACAATACTATGTGTTGCTGTAATGGGTCCAAGGTCTTGATGATAAAGAACTCAGTTTTGTGAAGGCTTTATTGTTTAGGATATAGGATGCATTCCTTTATCGACATCAACTCCTTGAAATTCGTTAGTGACAGTGGTAATATTTGGAGTTCGTTAGATGATAAAGTATTAGTTGATCCGGAAAAGTAACAGCTTCTGAGAATGAGGTTGGCCTATTATGTAGGTACCTTCATACTAGGTAGGTTAGGTAAATTTCATAACAAGCTGTTGATCTCTTTCGATGTTTTTTATAAGTACTTGTAAGTGCGGTATAGCTCTGAGTACGAGTATTCATGAAAAATTTAAATTAATGTAGTAAGTACTTGGAAATGTATTACGAAAATAATTTCATTAAACAGTTAGAAATATATTTAGTAACTTTTGTAGAGTCAATTGCCAAACAATTATTTATTTATAAAATCTTTCTGAATCTTAAAATCTTATTGAATCTTGAAATCGTGAATGATTTTGTTTGGTTTTAAGAAAGCTGTTGGTAGATAAGCTAGTTAGTGAAAATTCCCATCTTGCTTATAGCTAATTATAATTTAAAACATCATAATATAAAAAAATCGAAGTCATGTCAACCAAAACGGTGGGATTTTTAATATTGTTTTCTTACAATCACAATTTAAAATGTTTTATATAGAAGTAACGTATTTTAATGTTAATTAAAAAAATAGTGACTTTAAATACATAGTTTATTACCAATGTTAAATTTAAGTACTATAGTTGGTAGCTAAATGATAAACAATAATTTCTGTAGGTAGGTATAACGCAGAACGAATAATTACATAATATACATGATAACATTCTAGTAGTATGACAATACGGTAGGTATAGTATAGGTATAGTAGGTATGCAATAAATTAGGTTTAATTAATCAAAATAAATAGATTACAATTATTATCACAAGCTATAATATATGCAATAACTTAATTATAGGACTCTACATTATAAGTACTATAGTTCTTATTTACTAAATTAATTATAATTATGAGAATCATTGCTTGATATGACAATGACATAATACAATATTATTGATAGTTATTAATTTGTGACCTTTTTATATTTTATACGAAACATATTATGGTGAAGCTGTTCCTATATTATTATTTAGATATTTATTATTTACATGTATTAACAGTATTATCAAACTGTATTCAGTCAAAATTTATACTGCATTTAAGTTATTTAGGAATTACAATAACTGACTCAGTAAAATTGTATTTATTTTCTACCTTATTTAAGTATTATTTGCTAAACATGTCACATTAAAACCTTACCAAGGTATAAAACATGTATTCTACATGTGCATCTAATGTTTTCATACATTGTTTATGCCTAAAACAAATATATACATACCTTGCAGAAAACGTGTCATGTTTGAAAACTGCAAACAAAACACGTTTGATACAATGTCAATACAAATTTATGCTCAAAACATGTTCAAGATTTATCAAATTTGTTGATTTGTGAAAGTGGTAAAAATGGCTCTTTAGTCAACTATAGAGCCTAAAGAGCCCTAAGAATCTGTTGATGATATCAAACGTAAGGATAGGTATAAGGTAACAAGTTGTAAAAATCATCAATTTTAGTCATCTATTTGTTTGTAGGGTTCCTCATACCTTCAGGAAAAGGCAAGCACCCACTTCTAGTGTACAAAAACTTTACATACACCTTCAAAAGAATATCTACCAATACAGTCCTATGGCACTGCTCCAGACGCTCCATGACTGGCTGCAAAGCATTCGTTAAGACCCTGCCAGACAAAATGGACTACGTTCTGACCGGGTACCATCAGCATTGCCATATCAGCACTTATAAATTCAGCCCGGTTTAAAATGTCACAGGCATATAATAGTGGTGATAATGTTGTTCCGCGGACTAACTAAAAACTGCTGAAATATACACGACCACCAAATACATACTAATTATATTCACACCAAATACTGAATTAGCGTAACATTTAAAATTACAATTCTTAATTTGACTAAACTGACGTATGATCGACGTGTTTTAGCTTATTTTAAAAGTCATGTAAATGGGTGTTGTCTAACGCTACGTGAAATGGTGGAAAATTGAATAAAATTAGAGTAATATGTCAATTTTAGCTTTTTTTAAAACTGTCATTCAAAAATGTTACGCTAATTTGGGCTTTATAGTGAACCAAATAAGACTGTACCTATTCTAGCATTTTTTAAGTTAGTCTGCAAAACAAACAACAGATTACCGCCATTGAGCATTTAATATTTCTACTGCCTAATGATTTGATTGGTGAGATTTCGTTCCTTTCTTTTGCAAATGTTGAAGAATGTCAGGTGATTCGATTATGAGTGACGTTGCACGACAGAAGGCTCTGAGGCTCACTTTAATCCTCTCACCACACTGGTTTTAAAGAACTGATGACACGATTAGAAGAACTTACCTATATATCTTCGGAAAGAGATGAAGGAGTGAAATATCTAGATTCTAGAGGAAGCGTACAGTACCGCTAGTATGAGTTTTTGATTTACGAAAACTTTTTTCGAATAGTATCCTTTCATACATTTACCTCCATCGGAAATGTTAAGGAACTAAAATAAAGTCGTACTGATTGTACTGTTCTTATTCAATTTTCTCGTTTCTCTAGGCAACATGTCGATAAGAATTTTAACTAGTTCCTAGCCCATAATCGCACGCAATTTTTCACATTATTGCAATTATTAGATCGTTTAAAAATCATGAGTTTTAAACGATTGGCTATCATAACAATAACTATTCACAAATATACTACTCAAAACAAAATAAGGGCCACCCGAGTATACCGAAAACATCCTAAAATGAAGTAATTTTTGTCTCATCGCATTAAAATTCATTAAATACATTAGAAAAAACATTGTTTTATTACATTTAAAACAATCGGAGCATAAAATACTGACCAAAAAAAACTGAAAAATTAGTGGTGGTCCTTATTTTCTTTTGAATAGTATAATTAAATTACGTGTCTCCACTGAACCACTGAACTTGCTGAGGACCAGAAAAGGTGGCGTAATAAAGAGGTCTATATACTCAACAATGGGTGCAAGCGGGCTAAATGATGATGAAGTGTCTTCAATGTATTTCCTTAAAACTAGTACCTTTAAGATAAACATACTAGTTACAGAAAGTGAAATGAGTAAGTGATTTAGTAATAATGCTGTTAAATTAGTTAATATAATTATAAATAAACTTGGGCTATTAATAACAAAGACATTGTTCCTTCTAAAGCACTTATTACACTACCCTGAATTCAGGGACCCTTACCCTAAATAAGAGTGGTGTAATAAGAGTTAGGGCGCAAGGCGTAGAGGCTAGGCGTTAGGCTCCCTTACTACGGGCCCTGAATACCGTGTAGTGTAATACCCGTTTAAATCAGCATTCATTGTACATTCCTCGCACATAAATGCCAACGAAACAGTAGTTTGAAAGAAGACTGCTTACAAATGTTGCCGTTCAAACTATTAATTGCCGTTTATATTTCGCGTTTTTTTTATAACGAATAAATTCACCTCTACTCGTTATTTTATAACGTGCATTCGGGTGGTTATGGTACGAGTTTAACATGATGATCTCTCCTCCCGTTGACCACCTCAGCCGTGCTTTGCACTTATTGTGCGTGGAACAAGTGTAGGTGTTATTTTTCTTCCGAGTATACGTGTATTTATTTACTAGCAGCAAATCATGGCCGCGCTGAGACTTTACGACTCTATACAGTATATTACCTAGAACAATGAAATTTTATTTTTACTCACATTTGTATGTATATTTTTAACAATATCATTAAGCTGTACAGTTAAAATTATGTCATTTCTGCGAAAAAACGTAAGAAGTTAATACTGTGAGTTCCACATGGGCATGTGATTATTTAAAAATAGATGCAAAAGGCTGTATTTGTATACTTCAAACCATTCAAAAAACCTTTAGAAAACCTTTATTTAGACAGATTAATAAAACCAAATTGCTAAACCAAACGCTAGTTGCGTTTGGTTGCATTCACAATTTGGTGTGACAAGCGAAAGAAAGAAATACAATTACATAAAACTTGAAATTGCTTTATTGTATAGTCATTATTTACAACTTTACTATTTTAATCAGCTAAATCGTACATACTCAATCTTGAACATTTTTTACTTAAAATAAACAAACTCGGTTGTTGTTGTGGCTATTACGGAACTCTTGCTGCAATCAATTACATTCAGTCTGTATCAGCAACAGTGCTGCGATTACGTAATACGTAAAGACGAATAAAGAATAAAGATTTTATTTTGTTTTTTAAAATATAAAAACAGAGATGACAAGGAGAATATAGCGAAACAATAACAAGATAATTATATATACTTACAAGAAGATAAGATCTAACGGCCGGTTTCTATATTCTATCTATCCGCGGAACAGAGCGCTGGTAGTGTAGTGGTAGCACCCCGGCCTCACGATCCGAAGGTCGTGGGTTCAAACCTGGTCGTGCACCAATGAGTTTTTCCATTCGAAAAATTTATGTGCGCAATGCCAGTGCTCTTAAACGGTGAAGGAAAACATCGTGAGGAAACCGGCATACCCTAGAACCAAATATTCGAAGGTATGTGTCATGGGTTAGTATTCTTATAAGCGCCGATTTGCTTGCAATCTGCCACGTACGGAATACTAACCACTGTGCAAAATGTGGGCATGTACCAAATGTCATGTTTGGACTTGCCTCTGACTACCCCCTTTAGATATCCTCAAAGATCTAAGTAACTAAAAGATCTGAGGAGATATCTACCGAGCCCGGGGATTACAGTCGTGATCATATTTTTTTTTTTTTTTTTTTTTTTTATCTATCCGCGGTTTTTGGATAGGTATTTGACATAAATCCTATAGAAGTAATGTCAATTACCTATATAAAATCTAAAAACCGCAGATACAAAGAATATAGAAACCGGCCGTAAGTGTTTTAAAATGAATCTTAAGTAAAACTCTACATAATTAAGTTGAATATTGATCTTTCCCTATGCGTTTCTCTACGTATAGGCGACCAAGAAATTGGTTTACCACTCTAGATGACATCTCCCAGTAACATAATTATTCGCTAAGGATTACTATGACAGATTCTGACGTAGCAGTTATTAATCTGTCAAGCGAAAATAGCCCTTGATGTTTTGTACGTGCTAATGATATTCAGGCTTAGAGTGGTAAACCAATTTCTAGGTCGCCTATACAACCTTCTTTCTTACATATGTCTTACCTTTATACTGTTTATTTTGGGCTTTAGTGTGCGCAGACACACAAATCTACCAGTTTTAGTAATTGTGTAATTTACGGGTAGGTGATTATGGTTGGCATTGATTTCGACGATCTCCCCTTTGTCGTTTAGTTTCAACTTCGCCTTACACTTCATAACGGGGCCCCTTGCACACGAATAGTAATTGTGGCTTTTTAAAGAATACGTGTGGTTTTCCTTCAGTATCAAGTCTTTTCCTCGCTGAGACTTCACAAATCTGTACGAGAGATCTGAAAAAAAAATAACTTTAGTTAAACAAAATAAATGGGATAACAAAAAAAAATCGATGCGGACTAATAAAATATTTATCTTGAAAATCAACGAAAAAAAGTTTTTTAAAAACTTAAAAGCAAAAATGTATTCCTTCGAGCCGGATTTGAACCAGCGACCTATGGATTCCCACTTTATATACAACTACAGTCCACCGCTCTACCAACTGAGCTATCGAAGGCTTACGTGGGCATGTAAAATAAACAAACACTCTTGTACTTTCACCTTGACGAATATAGATTAGTTAGTTGAGCAATAATAATCTGCATTTGTTATGCAACATCCACTTTCTTAGTATCTTTAGTGTTTTTTTTAGTATTCGCATCGTTTTAAGCATGTGTTGAAAAATCTGTAACTATAAAATTGAAGTGTTTATCTTAACAAACATTTTCTAAATTAGTAAATATTTAACTGTGTACAATAAGGAATTACAAGCAAAAACCTGATAAAAAATGCAGGAAATTGATTTAATATAATAATGATAAAAATTGGTCCAATTTAGTTTTCATAATTCCAAGAAGTAGTGTGGTCACTACACTGCGAGCACTGGTGGCCTAGTGGTAGTCACCCTGCCTTCCGATCCTATGGTCGTGGGTTCGAATCCAGTCGTGCACCTATGGATTTCTTTAATAATTTACGTGAGCTATATTCTCACAACGGTGAAAAATACATCGTGACGTAACCGGCATGTAATAGAACCTAAAAAATTCGAAGACATGTGTCAAGTTCACGAATAGAGTCTTTTTACCACAATCAATGGTTCAAAAGAAGACATAATAAGAATAAGAGTAGATAATAGTCCTTTGGATTTGAGCAGTAATTATTTGTATCATTAACTAGGTTAGGTATAAAGTAGGTACCTATGTAAGTTTTTATATGAATATTAAATTAAAAAAAAGCAATACACGACTGTAATCCCCAAGCTTGATAGATATCTCCTCAGATCTCTAATTACTTAGATCTTTTGAGGATATCTAAAGAGGGTAATCAGAGGTACGTCCAAACATGACATTTGGCACATGCCCACATTTTGCACAGTGGTTAGTATTCCGTACGTGGCAGATTGCAAGCCCATCGCCGCTTATAAGAATACTAAACTATGACACAAGCATCTTAGTTTTATTAATAAACAATATTTTTTTGTTAAAACTTGTTTTTTTTCCACACGTTAAATATAGTAATACCTACCTAGTAACTTTTTTAATTTTTCTTGTAATTCAAGTCGTTTGGTAGGTACAATAATAATAAAATCTGATATTTAATATCTAATAGTATTTTTTTACAATATTTGATATCTAATATTATTTTTTTGTTTTCTCAATACAGCATCTCAGGGACATAAAACAATTACTTCAGAATCACAAGAGAACGAGTCAGGCTTCGTGATAACTGATATCATATCACAGCGTGACGACAACTCGGATGATGACGTAATCGAAGTGGTCAGAGAAGAAGCTCCTATTCAGATAATATCTGACGACGAAGATATCGAAATTCCCAATAATTCTACCGTGATACAAAACTATCACTTTATACCACCATCTGATGTCGCTGAACGAAAAGATCCGCCAGACATACCAGTGACTAAAGATCCTCTCGATAATCGTTCTCCAAGTACTGATTCTGATAGTATAGTGCCCTCGCCAAGCGCAGAGGAAATACTGCTATCAGAACCTCCACCGCCTGGAACTGATGATGTAAATGATACTGCTACACCAAATATAGAGGTCAACGGCACCGATGGTGATAATCAATCAGTTCCCAATAAACTACCTGTCTTGCTCTCGGGGTTACCTACTGATCCTATGGACGTTGATAAAATTGACACACAGGATTGAGTTCTTATAGAAATTTTCATACTTAAAGATACTTTTAAGTTTATAGTTAGTGATAACTACTATATTCCATAATTTATGTTTTCCGATGTAAGAAGTAAATTATTTGTTTAGCTACACACTTAGGTGTCATGATAATTAATAAATGCATTTGATTGCTAAAACATAATTTTGCAATTTGTATTTTGTTTGCCTTAGCTAAGTAGGTTCCCACAATCCTTTTGCGAATAAGTTCAAATACTTGCATTGTACTTATCAATTAAAACACCTTAACCTTAACGCCATAATGTTTATATTTCTGACGCATCTATTTTTTCAGCATTCAAAGCGTGCTTCCGTGAAGTGAATGGGCGGCCGGTCCTCATGGTAAACAAGCATCGCTTCATGCGGCATTACACGAGCAGACGCGGCCACACTCGGTGGCGATGCTGCAAGGCCTTCAATAAGTGCCTCGCCATCGTCATCACCACGGGAAACCATATCATCAAGATAAAGAACATCCATAACCACGACGAGCCCTCCATCACACCTCCTCACCGGATGGTCCAAGAACCGGAGGTCCCCTTTAGGACAGTTCCGTCCTGCTCTAGTCCGAATAGTTTCCAACCCGTGCCTATACTAGAATTGTTTCCTATTTCTAGCACATTGACCTTCGGTTTAGGCGACATAAATTAGGCGAAATCTTAAATCGTTATGTTATGAGAAATCACAATAAGCTTATTGATTCCGTAATCAATAATATGTATTAGATGATTACTGAGTTTGTTAACAGTAGGTAGACTATTCTATAACCACTGGTGGTAATTCCGTTGATCCGCTAACTAACTTAAAACAATGTAAAAGAGGTACGTTCTTATTTTGTTCACTAGAAAGACCACAGTTAAAAAAAAAAGAAATTGTCTAAATTTAATTAATTTTCCATCATAATATATCCGTAGCTTTAGTCAACGCCAATTTACATGGATTCCTAAATAAGCTAAAACACGCCTATCATACGTCAGTTTAGTCAAATTAAAAACTGTCACTTAGGTAATATGTTTACACTAAATTAGTCTTTGAGGTGAACAAAATAAGATCGTGTGTAGTTAAATATTTTTTATGTTAGTCCGCGGAACAAGATATTTACATCACTGTCAGAATTTTGTATTGGTAATAGCTTATTGAGAGTGATCAATAAAGGGTGATCGGTTTACCTATAAGGCTCATAAAAAGTAAATCAACTTCCATAAATGCCAATGCTTGTTTTTTTAACTAGAGCATATTTATAATATTAACTTTAAATGTTGTTACGAATAAATTTAGTATGATCATGATCTGTCATTTTAGTGCTTACCATGAAGATACGATTATTGTATCATTATAATATAAACAAAATATAGTCAACCGAACGACTGGCAACTATTAAATTATTACATTATTTTATTTTATAAATATATTTGTAAATTAGATCTCGAATAGAATTTCAATTTGTTATATGCATTTATGTTATACGTACCTGTTATGTTGTGAATAAAAATGAGAATAGAATAAGCCTTACTTAATATTTTATGAGTCTAAGCTTTTTTAACTTTTTACCTACAAATATTTTTATTAATTTCATGGTGCAATGATATTGTATATACTTAGTCAGTTTAATAAAACATGATATTAATTTATTAGTCTGTTCTGTATATTATATACCTTACTATATGTATTAGGTACTGTAGGTAACTAATTATATTAAAAAAAACAATGCTTTTACAAGAAAAGAACCATTGTCAATGATTTGACTTGGAATTTTGTGATTACAATGTGTCAATAACGGCCAGTTTCTATATTCTATCTATCTGCAGTTTTTGGATCAAAATCCAAAACCAAAAACCACAGGTAAATAGAATATAGAAACCGACCGTAAGTATATCAAACAAGAACAGTTAAAATTAAATGAGAATCTATGTTACTTGCATCCGCCTTTTTTTTATTTTAAACAAAATACTTGATTTTTTTCCACATTAAACGGTTCGGTTGTTTTTGATTCAAAAAATTCAAAAAATCTTGGATGTCTCTTTACTAGCTTCCGCCCGCGGCTTCGCCCACGTGATACCTCAAAAAACAAAAACATCGCTATCCCACGGGAACCGTACATTATTTCGGGATAAAATGTAGCCTATGTGTTATTCCAGACCATAATCTATATCTGTGCCAAATTTCTTTCAGATCCGTTCAGCCGTTTTAGCGTGAAAGAGTAACAAACATACATCCATCCATACATTCTTACAAACTTTCGCGTTTATAATATTAGTAGGATTTTAAACGAAAATAAGATTTTTTTAGTGCCTTCAGCCTCTGCAAAACTATGTAAGTATATAATCTTTTTAAGGTGTATTTTTTATATTTTTGACCAATTTCAGAATACACAGTCGTACGTGGCTGCGGCTATCCCAAAATCAAGTACAACGGATATATTTATCGTCCACACAATGCGTACAGGAAGCGGAAAAACCAACTATGGTACTGTGTGTCCAGGCAAGGTAAAGTGCGATGTAAAGCACTGTTGAAGACAAGCGGTGGAAAGATTCTGGGCCAGGGGTACGTGCATACGTGTCCGGAGTCTTTTAGTAATCAACAGAAGGTGGTCAGTTTTAAAACGATTGCTGAAGCATCAACATCAAAATCTTAAAGCCAGTTGCTTATTTTATGCTTTTAAGTATGTATGTATTTGTTTAACTCGTATTTTGAAAATGAATCGGATTGAATCGTTTAATTGTAAGGAAAATTTCAGCAATTTTAACTTAAAAAGCTGTTTACCTAAATAATTTCTCATACTGCACGATTGAAGTAAAAAGGAAAGTGTAAAAAGTCAGTAGATAAAAGATACATTAGTTATTTATTGTCAAATTATTGTAGAATTGTATGTTTTAAGATCGTTTCCGGATATATAATTAAAATAAGGACTTATAACTATTTATAGCCTATTATTCTGCATTTAATGCAAATTGTGTTTTACAATAAATTCTTATTCCATAAGGCACAATAATGTCGTGAGTCTTCGATAGGTACTAACCTAAAATAGAACCTTATCTTCAAAATTCAATTTTGCCAGTGTCAATTCTACTTCATGAAGTTCAGTGAATTATTTAGATTTTGAATCGTATATCAATATCATAAATGCACAAAACTTAACGAGTTAGATAAACTCTACCTACTATTATTTGGATGACTTCATCAAAGATCATTTATGGCAATGAAAACCAATATTTAGACATGGATAGATTCTGCAAATTGATCAACCATTACCTTAAAATTTAGCCATCACTTACTATTGATCTGTGATCAACAACTTACAACTTTAAAAGGAATGAATTTCATATATTGATTAAATAAGCACAGAACAAACAAAAATATTTTGATAACCTACCTATTAAAACTATTTAAATTGATTAAAGATTATAAAATGATTAAGGTCGGGTTTGACCACCTCTCGTACAAATACATGTCAAATGCAAGTAAAATGACCGTTTACTCTTCGATATCTAATTAATTACAATGTATTCTCGGGATAGGCAAGTAGAAAACAAGCTAATATATATAATAAGGCACAAATTTTAACCATAAGTCAGTCATACGAATTTCCATCACAAAGATTAGAATAATATTATTTACCAACATTAAAATTACAGTGATCCTCAAGTCTTACCAAGGCAATAGATCAAAATCTCGTAATCAGTATTGGTCGACACTAGTTTAAGTATGATTATGAACCAAACACGACCTCACCAACACAGAGTTTTCCGTAGTAATGTTCGCTTTACACCCGAACTGAAGTCGCTTGCTGCAAGTCCACCGGATCTTCTTCCTGTAGCACTCGTGCTTAATGAACTTGAAATCACCGATGTGGACCACCAGATGTCCTCGATTGGAGAGGCCAAAGCGAACTGAAAAATATAGTCGGTTAGATTGACAGGTAATGAAAACTTTGAAAAAGAAGTTCCCAGAATTTTAGGTGAACAGATGCGTTAGTCTTCGAATCCAGGTAAATAATATAAGTGTTAGCACGTGATAAGTTTTTATTACGTTCTGAAAACAACTATCTCGTGCGTCTTTATTTTGTACACAAGTCGTTTAGCATAGAATAAGAAAATAGTTACTGTTTAGGGAAGAATTAATGTGGAAGTTTACGAGAGGCAAAGCGACCTTATTCAATCTCCTTCGCTTTTCCAGCTGGCTTTTGATCAGCGTGGTCACTACGTCAGACACTTGGTTTCATAAACTAACCCACACTTTTCTTTCAGTCGGTCTCATCGGCACCGGTATAGACTGCTTTGCATCCTACTGCCTCAGCAAGCAAGGAAAGATGGGCATTACCGTCGGCGGGTACCGATTTCGTTTCAATGGCTGTGCACGAAATGGAAAGATTCGATGGCGTTGCTCCCGCGGGCCTTGGTGCAAAGCGGCACTTCACACGTATAGGGGCCGTGTGGTTTATATCCAGAGCCAGCATAACTGCGGTCCTAGGCCTCCTGTAGCTTAGATGGCTGTCTTCAGAAGTAAAAGTACGATATATTTTTAAGAGCATGAGAAGTCTTGTGCAAGGGTGTGTTTGACATGTGTGTGTATGTACATTGGTTGTGTACGAATCTATCTGGTTAGACCTTTTGTAGCTTAGATTGTATGGATGGAAAGATACGAAAAATTGTTGTTACACTTCTGAAATTCTTTTCACACTGAGAACCTGGAGGGCTCATGAAGATTCAGGTACATACGAAACTGAATGTTATATTTAAAAAGCCGAAATCTTTCCTTGAATAAAAAAATATCTTTAGTAACTATAATGATTCAATATGGTGTGTACTGTAGATACGAGTATATCTAGATATGGTTTATTGACCAAAATTATCATTAAAATAAATGTCAGTACAAAATTAATTGTAGATTTGTAAATAAAAAAATTGTTAAATAACCATTTAATAGAAAAAGTAATGCAAAATATTTTGGATGTGAATGTTTTAAATAGGTACCTAGAAGTTACTATGTAGTAATATACTATAATACCTACTGAAATTTTCAATATTAGGTATATTATAAGAGTTTAAGAAAGAGTCTAACCACTGCGAACGAGTCGGCAAAAACTGTAGGTTATTAAATTAATGACGTCATCTAGGTATATAGATAAGAAATATAAAAACAGGACAAATAAATATTTCCAATATCGATTTAACCGGCCTAGGTGTTAGGTGTGTATAGTACAAGAGCCTTACCACGAAGTCTTCCAGAACGATTCCATTATAGAAACGTCACTACTTCCATACAATTTGCATAGGTCATTGTACGAAATAACAATGTAATATGAATTCGGTAATGTATTATGAATTCGTGGTGAGGCCCCAGGTATAAAAATCGATGTGTAGTGTATGTATTGTATTGTGATAATGAAGTAGGATAATTCATAATCATTGTGATAACAATACTGCTGAGGATCACAGATACAGTAAAAGTACAAGCAAGTTGGTAATTCTGTTCCGCAGGCAACTTAAAAAATACTGTGATTGGGACGATCTTATGTTGTTCACTAGAAAGACTAAATTAGCGTAACATTTCTGAATGACAGTTTTAAAAAGGCAAAAAAAATGGAATCTCTCCCACCACTTTCCCGTTGCATTACGGTCAGTTTCTATATTGTATCTATCTGCAGTTTTTGGAGATCTTGGTAGATCAAATTGTTTATGGTAAGTTATTTAATATTAAGGGTGACCAAATTAAGATCGTGCGTTTTTTAGTTAGTCCGCGGAACACCAGAATTAATCACCAATACATGCCTATTGACTCTTTCACGGCTTTGTTTAAAAATAGTCAATGTTTGCTACTGAAAAGTACCATGATAACAGACAATCTGTTCCTTTCATACAAATTCATGCAGCTTTTAAACTACAAAGAAACCCACCATCCAAACTTTCGCATTAATATCATTAGTTTAACATTTTTAAGTAACTTTAGTGTTGCTGTTATAATTCCGACTGCAAATTGATTAGCAATAGTCGAGGAGTGAAAAATGTCACTAAAATAAAATAAAAATAACACATAATAGGATCAAACACAGGGTAAAAAATAAGCAATTTTTGGAATTTCTCTAAAACTTAATTTTAGCATCACAATTATAAATGTAAGCTAGATTTATGTATGTTACCAAAGTTAAAATGTCCACTGTAAAATACTTGAAAACTTACCATTACAATGAATTAAATATTCTTATATAAACATTAAAATGGAAACCTACCTCGAAGAAAACAGTACTATTAATATTTATTATATCGGTGGTTGTGTATTAAATTATAAATATTGTATATTGTGTTACTTGCCAAAATGATCTGTAGCAATGTATATTTTTATGTATTTTAATCTGTAATAAATAAACTAGTCATATAACTGTTAGTAGTTATTTTTTTTAAACCTTGATTAAAACAATACCGGATATAACAGTGAGATATTGATGGGTGGACTTTGTTTGTATTCAAACTATTATATTAACTATGGAATTTATAACATTATGTAAAATGAATAGTCAAACAGCTGTTGCGAGTTAGAAAGAATTTGAAAGTGAGTTCTAACCCTAAAATAAAATATTGTTTAATTTTTTTCTTTTATTAAGCTAAAATATTTACATCTAGGAATTTCCAACAATATAGTAAAATAAACTTACCCAAGTACTAATTCCAAACCTTATCTTACAGCAATTAGAAAAATATATTCAAAGTGTTTTTTTAAATCAGGTTATCCTAAATACTACACATTTTTTATATTATTTTTAACGTCGTTATTATGCATATGATAAGTACAGACCTCATAAAATGATCCAAAAAAGTATCTCGGGCATTTCTAAATCTTGTGCTTTTACCGCCATTTTCTATATTTTCACTATTTAATTCTAATAACAATAAATTTGTTTTGAAATACATTATTAACATTATTAGGTGCATTTTATAAAGGCAAATATTGATGTGACAATTGTTGAATGTAATAACATTTTGGTTCTTACATAATTATAATATCTTGATGAGTAACAGTGCTCTAGAGGTGATTTAGTAGAAAAACAGAAAATAAATAGAAGAGGTCTGTAGAAAACTTCAGCTAAAATTTATCTACATTGTTGTCACAAATGTGAACATTATTGGTGAATTGCATTATATTTTTCAAGAATATTGTACAATTTAATTTTAATACTAAAATTATTATTGTTATAATATAAGCCAAAACATTGAACTTACATTAGTTTACAACTATTATACAAAATAAAATTAACAAGGCAGGATAATCAGAATTTGACTTGAGATGTGCCAAATAGCCCCTCTATTTACTTACACATTTTTATTTATCCTCACGTTTTTTGCAGTTATAGTAGCAACCGGTGAACGGAAAATACATGGAAGCATTCCTTGAGCTATAAAATTACCCCACAAGAAATATGCTATGGTAGGCAGGGCTTGTCAATTATGCCAAATATCAAAAATACATTACACGGAAATTTAAACCCGAACGTCGATAGAATAAAGTCGACATTAATATTTTTTTGGCAAATCCACGAAGGAGTTTCGATGTGTGACATTTGGTGTCAAGTTTCGCCGATATTTCTCTTGAACTACCATGTTTTTTTTCGTTCACTAGTAGCAAAACATACATTGATATTAAAATCTTTGCAGTACAACAAGCAAAGATGTACCTATGCGCCACAACGTTTTTCATCATTTACCTGCCCTTTTCCCACGTTAAATGAGGTCAGCACGTTATACTTCAAAAAACGTGAGGTATGAATGCCGAGGAATTACTTCATTCAGGTATTGTCTCAATAGAAAATGTATTTTCATAAAATACGCCTGTCAAATCCAGAAAAATCCACGCTTTTTTTATCTAAAGTTTAAAATACAAACAAAACGCTATAAACTTAATTAGCTCCTATATGTTATTGCTAACAGGCATTCAGTATAAAGTGGCTCACTAATATAATCCGCTTTTTTATCTTTAGGGGACACTAGACAGGTAAGTCCAAACATTAACTATAATAGGCAAATGCCCATTTTCTGAGTTCACATAGTCGCGACATATCAGGCGTTCAATCAAATATATACCGATGTACATTTAGGTTACACATAATTAAGCTATAGCAAACCGTATGTATTCGGTATTGAGTAGCGGGTACGCCATTTCAAACCGAGTATCGAGTCGTTAAACCCTTAAAATAATTAAAATACGGAGAAGTGAAAAAGAACCTTCGCAGTTTGGTATGTTTTCTACAAATTACGAACGCCGCGAGACGTCATACCGTACGCGTCTGTACGTGTCTGTGTGTGTGATACTGATACCCCATACATAACATTGTATGGGGTATGCTTGATTTATCGATTGGGAAATTCACAAATGTAATTAAACAAAAACTGTCTCGTAAAGCTTATTATAGAATATCAGAGTACTTAGATGACAAAAAAGCTTGGGACGAATCAGCTCCAACTCTGCTAGGTGTCCCTAACAATGTTACAAGGTTCATAATGCAAAAAAAGCGCTAGGGCCCAGCGAGTTTCTTGTCAGTTCTTCTCGGACTGGGGATAGGACTGGAATTGGCACCTAGACTCACCTAGTATGTAAGACGATTCAAAATGATCCTTGTGATATTACTGAATAAAGATTATTGACTATTGACTATTAACAGCATGTTATGTTGGGATATCAGAAGTAACGAGTAACTTGTTCGATTCTGTAGTAACGACTAGTTTTTTATAGTACCGGGTTCGCTTTTTGTCAATACTCATACACCTCTGACATATAAGCATATTTTTAATTGAACAAACGATGAGAAGGACAAAGCAACACTCAACACATCTAGATAAGGCCTTAGCGTTCTAAACTAAAAGCAAACAAAAGTTAGTAAGCTAAGATTTACCAGTTGCCTATTAAAGGCATTGTTTCTGGAAGACCTCACAAAGCTATAGCTTTGATGGTTGTTTTAAGTATAAGGTGAGGCTATGAAAGTTTTAAAGACTTCTAGAATTATTATTAGTATTAAACGGGTATTGATCGCGTTTTATTTACCCATTTTTTTCCCGACGTTTCGACACGTTTACACACTGTCGTGGTCACGGGTAGACTGTAGTACAGGAGCTACCGCCTCTACGAAGCGGGGGCAACATTATTTGAAACTACCCTCACTTCGTTTTAAAAAATAGGGATGTCCATCTGTACACTCAGACGACAAACAACACTATATACAATAACTAGCTTCCTCCCACGGCTTCGCCCGCGTGGTACCTTGAAAAACCAAAACATCGCTATCCCACGGGAACCGTACATTTTTTCGGGATCAAATGTAGCCTATGTTTTATTTGAATTAATCTATATCTGTGCCAAATTTCATTCAGATCCGATCAGCCGTTTTATCGTGAAAGAGTAACAAACATCCAGAAATCCTCACAAACTTTCCCGTTTATAATATTAGTAGGAAGTAGGATAACACAATAATACCCGTTTAATACTAATAATAATGTGTTCAGATCGTCTAAGTTTAAAAACACAGACTTCTAGAAGTTTCCTAGTTATCTTCAACACACTCGGTGCCCGTTATGATCTGGTCTCCGGAGACAACACCATGCTCCTTCCTTAGATGGAACATGATTGTCACCATGTCTACTTCAGTGTTCTCGCGAGGCACTTGCTGCTGGCAGATCTTGCACACGTACGCTGTTTCCTCCTTCTCAAACACTTTCCATACCCAATCGTTGTCACCTGGAAAATGGAAATACAATATACAGATATTGACCCATGGAATGCTAGTTCAATCAAAGTTCTTTATAAATATATGAAACTCCAACATACATAAAGTGTACATAGCTAGATATAGTTGTATGTAATATGTACATATACTGAAAAATATTTTGTCATAATGTGGATATGTTACTAGAGCACTGGTGGTATGTATACTTATTAAAAAAAAAACTTGAGAGGTGTCAGGGACACCCCGATGGAACGAAGTTCCTTTCCTTGCTTTCTATGAGAGAGAGAGAGACAGACAGAGAAACACGCGCACGCCGCACGGCTTACATTACAACTATAGCAAAAAGTGTCGTTACAACTTTTCGTGAGATTTTTTTCCGTCTAACCCCCTTTTACAACGCGCGATAAGGAACTTCGTTCCAAAAATATCATTTATCAAAACTATCATATTGGTTTGACTTGAAAAGATGTGAATATAAGAAAGATTATATGAATGTAAGAGGAGTAGACTCCAAATGATAGGAGTGAGTGGAAGGAAATATGACCCCACTTAGAGAATGACAAACATTGTTTTGACTTTGATTTTTAACAATGGACATAGAATTATCTTCTACATTTATACCTGCATCCACGGATTTGGTATTGGAACGAAGTTCCTTATCGCGCGTTGTGAAAGGGGGCTAGACGGAAAAAATTCTCACGAAGAGTTGTAACGACACTTTTTGCTATAGTTGTAAGCCGTGCGGCGTGCGCATGTTTCTCTGTATGTCTCTCTCTCTCACAAATTAATCGAAAGGAACTTCGGTCCCTTGACACCTCTCAAGTTTTTTTCTAATATATTAAGAACTTCGATTGTATGGGAATGAGAGTGTATGAGCTTTTCTTAAACTTACTGGAGGTTTTGTGATGTATCATCTTGAGATGACGGTTCATGTTGCCGGTCGCGTTCCCGCCGTGGTTGATCTGTCGGTGGCACAACTTGCACTGCGCCTGAATTAAAGTATTTATACTTAAAATAATATATTACATACCTATTGGCATAAGCGCTGAAAATAATTAGTACAAATGATGAACACAAACAAGACTGAATGCGGCCCAAATCAAGCTAATATGCGCTTTAGATGGTTTCAAAGTGTTTGTCAAATTATAAATAGGTATATTCAGTATATTTGAGAAGTTTATAGGTAACTTTTTTCACATACCCATTAGTATTACCTCTTTGGTAAAGAGGTGCCATCATGTGAGTTATTATAGGGTTTAGATAGTGTGAAATAATATTTTAATGTATACTAGAAGGTTTGACTGCAACAATAAAGAGTACTGGTGGTTTAGCCCTTCTGATAGTAAGGTCGTGAGTTCGAATCTGGTCATGCACCAATGGACTTTACAAAAATAGTTTATAAGCAATCGTGACGTGATTTTATAACGCACATGTTTTGGCATTCTGAATGGACTCTTCCTATCAGAGTATTATTACCTGTGTGTCGGAAACACGTTCGAAGTAAGACCAAATCCAACTGCGGCGCAACTTCTGGCCAGAACTGTCTGTGAACGGAAAAACCAATTGTTAAAGACCCATTTTTCATCTTGTTTCTTGTGTTATTCAGTGGACCATTTTATGATGGTAATGACGTCAACTGGCAGATGGTTCAAAGCTATTTTAATTAGAATCAGAGTCTACCAATCTGCTCGGTGGGTTCGTATTATAACTCGTTACTCTAGAAAACTACATTTAAAAAATTAAATACAAAGACAATTCTCTCAGTGTATGAAAACATTATGAGGAACTCTGTACGTTCGAGAGGAAACGCGCACATTTTGTTGATTGTCAGTGAGCGACTAAGAATAGTAAGTAGATAAGTCATCAACTTATATTTTAGATCCTATTCTATAGTATAAGCTAGTATTATGTCAAGTTTCATCAAAATCCATTACGTAGTTTTGACAGTACGCGATTTCAAGACATACAAATAGACAAAAATTCTAAAAAGTGCTGTTTCAGCGTCTACATTATATCGTATGTTATGCTATGCCCAATTAAAATTGACTAAAAATATTTTATGTAGGTACAGATTTTGCTCCATACAGTTTTACTATAGTATAAATATTAGTAGAATTATTTTATTATTCATACCTAAACCAACGCTGTCACGGTTGCTTGCGTAGATTTCCTCGGTGATGATAGCATGCGGCGCCTCGGAATCAGGCGTTATCATCTCATTAAAGCCATCCTGAAATAATAAATGTTACTTTAGTAAGAGTTGGTATGGGCATGTTATGAGAAGAGATGAATGTCATGTGACAAGGAGAGTGTTAGGTATGAATGTGGATGGATACAGGGGTAGAGGTAGTTCAAAGAAAAGATGGATGGACTGTGTGAAAGATGACATGGGTAAGAAAGGAGTGAGTAATGAGATGACGAGTGACAGAGGGAAATGAAAGAAGATCACATGTTGTGCCTACCCCACATAACGTGGGATAAGGGCAGGAAGATGATGATGATGACTTTAGTAAGAGTTTTGTGATCTCGAAAACAGAGATAGCATAATGCAACGGATCAGGCACGAGACAGGGACGTGAATATAATGGTCACTAGCTGTTGTCAGCAATTTATTCTGCGAGACAATACAATTTTCAGATTTTAAGTCCTGAAGATTACAGTCGTGATCATGGGCTTGGTAGATAATCTCCTCAGACCTCTAGTGACTTAGATCTTTGCGGATATTTAACTAAAGGGGGTACAGAGGCACGAGCATTTGGCACTGCCCACATTTTGCACAGTAGTTAGTATTCCGTGACAGATTGCAAGCCCATCGCCGCTTATAAGAATACTACCCTATGACACACCTTCGAACTTTTAGTTGTAGGGTATGCCGGTTTCCTCACGATGTTTTCTTTCACAGTTTAAGAGCACTGGCATTGCGCACATAAATTTTTCGAATAGAAATACTCATTGGTGCACGACCAGGTTTGAACCCACGACCTTCGGATCAAGAGGCAAGGGTGCTACCTCTACACCACCAGCGCTGTGAAGTGTAGATAAATAGATATCAGTACGTCTACCATGAGTTGTCACAATTAGATCGGCTGACGTTAATACAGTAGTAATAGTATGTTACTATGACATCTGTCAAAATTGTTACTCATGGTACCAAATTCTAAGCAAATGCATAAAGCGCAAACTACAGTCGCTGTGACATAGGATAGTTAATACGTGACGTTTTAGTACCCAACTATCATGTATGAAGAATGTAATGAGAGTGAATGAAGCAAAAGAGGTGTGTCAGGATTTCAAGTGGAGATCCGTGATCTCTGCCTACCCCGTCGGGAAACAGCCGTGATTTTATGTATGTATGTATGTACTATCCGCTAGAGGCGCTGTACAATTTTTCATACACTTTTTCAACTAGTCGCTAGCGAGTCGAGTGTAGATTGTGAAAACTCATGGTAGACCTACAGAAAACAATTACCGGACGGGTTCTAACACACCAGCACTGTGAAGTGTAGATAAATAGATATCAGAAAAACAATTACCGGATCTTGTTTCTGCTTAGCTGACATTTCCACGAACTTCTCCGTCTTGTAACTCTCCGGGTGCCTGGAACGCATGTGACGGTTCAGGTTGTTGGTGTTGCAGCCCTTGATGGACAGCACCACGTTGCAAATGTTGCAGCGGTAGATTATGTTGCTCAACTTATCGAAATACTTCCAGATCCAGCTGCGTTTGCGTTCTGGAAATTGGTATTTCAATGTTATGCTGGAATTTTTTGAAGTAAAGTTCTTTACGCACGCTTGACTTGGGGAGTAAGATAGTGAATGCGTGACTAGAGCGTTATGGTACGAGTTGGAAGCGGACGACGTGTCGCAGCGACACTACTGGTTTCTATGTATTTCTATGAAATGCGTCGCTAGCTTCGTGTCACTAACTACGGAGGGAATTTCATAGGAATACATACAAACCAGAAGTGTCGCTGCGACACGTCGTCCGCTGCTGCCTCATGTCGTCAATCGTAGTACCTTTAGGTACGAAAAGTGTGATCGGGCGGGGCGAACGGAAGTTGAGAGGGATATATAAGTTAGTGAAGATAAAAAGAGTTACGTTTGCTAATTACTGTAGGGGCAAGAGGGAGGTGCGAGCACACATTTTCATTCTCTCTTTCATGATCTATAAAAAATGTATTGAAGTAGTGTTACTTTAAGCTTGAAACTTTGTCGTTTCTGAAACATGGTTTGTCAGTAAGACTATGTGGTCTAGGGGTAGTGGGTCCCCCTTGCGATCTGAAAGTCGTGGGAGATTTTACTCTTTGTAAAATGTATGTGCGCTATACCAGTTGAAAAAAACGTTGAAGGAAAACATCGTGAGGAAATCGACGCATGTTGTTGAACCTAACTTTGAATACATGTGTCAAGTGCACGAAAGGAGCCTTTAGTCTTATCCTTTCACCTCACTGATTTAATGAAACAATATGAATGATAATGAATCAGTCAGTCAGTCAGGTTAAGCTCTTATATATAGGTAAAAATAAAGAATTCAACCAACCTCCCTTTACGGGTGTTTCTTTCTTGACGCTTTTTCTTTTGGTATCCAACATAACATATTGCATATTTATGACATCATCTTCATACTGTACTAATGGGACATCTGACACCTGTAATATAAAGTAAATGTAAAATAAAATAAATAAAATAAATATGATCACGACTGTAATCCCCAGGCTCGGTAGATATCTCCTCAGATCTTTTTAGTTACTTAGATCTTTGAGGATATCTAAAGAGGGTAGTCAGAGGCAAGTCCAAACATGACATTTGGTACATGCCCACATTTTGCACAGTAGTTAGTATTCCGTACGTGACAGGTTGCAAGCCCATCGCCGCTTATAAGAATACTAACCTATGACACATACCTTCGAATTTTTGGTTCTAGGGCATGCCGGTTTCCTCACGATGTTTTCCTTCACCGTTTAAGAGCACTGGCATTGCGCACATAAATTTTTCGAGTGGAAAAACTCATTGGTGCACAACCAGGTTTGAACCCAAGACCTTCGGTTCGTGAGGCAGGGGTGCTACCACTAAACCACCAGCGCTAAAGTAAATGTAACAATGTAATATGAATTTTAAAGTTTTGTAAGCCTTTGTATATATTCAAGATTATTTTCACTTAGTAACAGGATGGTGAAATGATAATGGCTTGGTTTTAGTTAAAGTTAGCAGTGTAAGATCTAATTGGGAATGTTTTAGAGAAAGGCCAGGTCATGAGCACAATAAACCGACGCGCATGTATGAAGAATGTAATAAGTGGAATGAATCAAAGAGTGGATCATAGTAAGTGGAGATCTGTGGTCTCTGCCTACCCCGTCGGGAAACAGGCGTGATTTTATGTATAAATGGATATAAAAAAATAAAAATATGATCACGACTGTAATCCCCGGGCTCGGTAGATATCTCCTCAGTTCTTTAGTTTCTTAGATCTTTGAGGATATCTAAAGAGGGTAGTCAGAGACAAGTCCAAACATGACATTTGGTACATGCCCACATTTTGCACAATAGTTAGTATTCCGTACGTGACAGGTTGCAAGCCCATCGCCGCTTATAAGAATACTAACCAATGACACATACCTTCGAATTTTTAGTTCTAGGGTATGCCGGTTTCCTCACGATGTTTTCCTTCACCGTTTAAGAGCACTGGCATTGCGCACATAAATTTTTCGAATGGAAAAACTCATTGGTGCACGACCAGGTTTGAACCCACGACCTTCGGATCGTGAGGCAGGGGTGCTACCACTACACCACCAGCGCTCTAAATGGATATATTATTTTATATTCAATATTCTTAGACTGGAATACACATTTCAGAAGACACAAGAATAAAAATAGTAGACAATTGGGTCAACATTAATGTCATATTAATGTCAATGTGTGGATGACAATAACAATGATGATAATGATTTTTGGAAAAATCTGTTTTGAATTTATTATGCATACCTCAGTTTCTAAAGCTGGTTCACACACGTCACCCAGGAACATGCCAGGTTGGGGCTTAACCCCATCCTCACCACACTCCTTCAGCACATTCAGATGGAGAAACTCCACACGAAACCCGACTGTTGCTTCTGGGTTATCCTGAAGATATTTCGTTATTTATTTAGTAAGCGTAATAAACAAATCTATCTAAATAATTGAGCTATAGACTGTTTAGGCTCAGCATGTATTGATCAGTCAGTTATGCTATAGTCTTTTACATAATATTGTGATGAGTGAGAGAGATATCTTCATGCATGCATCTTTGGCCTTACAGCTGAATTGGTAGTTGCTCTGCCTTTTGCAGTTTAGGTTGTGGGTTCAATCCCGGACAAACATTTGTGTGATTAATGCAAATGTTTATTCTGTATCTGGGTGTTACTATGTATTCTATGTATGTATTAACAAAAAAGTATTTAATTGCTTGCTTAGTTTGGGGCTAGATGGCGTTGTGTGAACTGTCCATCAATATTTATTTTATTTATTGTTTATTATCTCTGTTGCAAAAAGAAACATTCAATTTGAAGTTTTCTATTCCACCGTGATTTAAGTTCAAATTTAATATCACTGTGGAATAGATTGCTTGGTTTTATTGACCTAACTAGATTAGAACACTAGAATAAATTGCAGTTATTGCAAAGTTAAATGACTTTTTACTAACATTTGACATTATATTATTCTGAGAATACAAGTAGTTGTAAAATCTAACCCTAGTCCAACTAGGCACTTTGTGTAGTATTTAATTATTGAAAAAATCACCTTGTGCAAGTCATGGATATCTTTGTGACTCTCCTTCATGTGGTCGAAGAGTATCGGTGACTTCACATTTCCAGCAATTTCCAACTCGCAGAGATTGCATTTCATTGCGTTCTTGTCGGGAACAACCACAAAGTAAATCGAGACCCATTCTGGAATTTCAGCTTCTGGAAAAAATAATATTTTGAATGCAATGTCCAAATGCTAAGTTGTATCTATGTTATCTTAGCTACTTATAGTAAAGGAAGGTAATAAAAGACAAACATTTGTTGCAAATTTGATTTACTTTCAGATAAAATAAGTACCTACAGAGATAGGGAAAGAAAAACACAATTTTATTTTTAAAAACTTTATTAATAATTCTAGTCTACAGTGATAGACTATCCGACCCTATGCTTTATCTTTCGCCATCTTTATACTTAAGTGCTACAAAACTATCTATAGTTTAAATACCAACGAGATCCATTTTATCACATTAAGTTGGTTAGCAACAAAATTTTAACTGAAGTTGATTTTAGTTATTATTTGTCGCATCATCAGATACCTACAATCATGCTATAGACCAGAACCTACAGATATCTGTAGGTATTCAGTCATTGAACATAGGTTTCTTATGGTTGTGGAAGTCCCTTACAACTTCTACACCAAATGTTTGCATATTTATCACTGATATACAACCTGTTTTCTGCCGAAATGAGCATATCCACTGTTCAGCCCCACACTGCAACTTATTCTTAAATACATACGTATAACCTTTGTATAGAATCTGGTGACCTTTTCTTGTCGGAACGCACTGTACAACGTCGAACCCTGCAAGTTTGATAACATTTTAGCGGACATAACTTGGGAACAATCGTAGTGCAACTCGGCTAAATAATTAAAAGAAGCACAAAAAGCGTACAAAAATAGCTTTTACCGCAACCTAATTAGCATTCCATCCGACGCCATATACAGCCAAAGTTTAAACCAAGAACTGAGCTTCAAAGTATTGAAAATTGATAGACGAATCGCAGCATCACAAGGATGTTAGATTGGAAATAAATAAACGTGGGAAAACCAAAAAATACACAGATCGAGAACGAACAAAATGAATGACGCACGCAATCGCAACCACGCAAAAATGTAAATGTCATTAGAATGACAGATTGTCAGACACGGTGACGACGGTCACGTCACGTGACCGAGCAAGCGTCGTTCGTTTACGAAGAATGCTTTGCGGATAAATAAAATTCAAATTCATGTTTCGCAGATAAGATTCATAGATCTAACATGGTTTCATAAATATTTTTTTGATTAAAGTTAAGTATTTTTTGAATATAAAACTCCTATAATAAAGACTTTTTTTTCAATAAAAATTTAAAAGTATTTTACCTGCTGATTTTTTTTTATAAACAATGTTGCATGCATCCTAAAATGTATCTAGTGCAATCCGAGAATTCACATTTCATGGCTATCACTATCAAAAAACAGAAATATTAAACGCAACTACATCGAACTATCTTCGTAAATATATACGTTCGGATACAGTACAGTCATGTCTCAAAAGAGGTTTTCACTTGTCGACCGGATCGTGAGCTGTAGATACAATTAGTATTGTGTCACAAGCGCCATGCGTGTGCCAAGCCAGACGCGCATTTTCTGTTATCCTCAATAGATGGCGTTAGTTGTATCAAAAATCACAAATAAATAAATTTAATGTAGTTGGGAATGGAATCTGAATTCTAGGCACACGTTACTTTTTGTGTTCGTTTAATGTGCCTCTGCTTTTGACAATTGTAGGTAGATATTGTTAGCTACATCTAATATTAGTGGTTTTTGGCTATTAACTTAAAAAACATATTGTGTGGTTATCTGACGACCTCAGTGGCGCAGCGGGCGAGAGTCCGCCTGCGACGCAAGAGGTTGCGGGTTCGATTCCCGCCGCGGAACAAACTTGTGTACAATCTGCAGAAATTTGTTCCGTTGGTCTGGGTGTTTTCTATGTATAACAAAAAATATCTATCTGTGTATATAATGTATTAAATATATCAGTTATCTAGTACCCATAACACAAGCTTTGAGTAGCTTACTTTGGGGCTAGATGATGCTGTGTGGATAGTCCAGCATTATTTATTTATTTATTATTTATCTGTTCCTACTTACTTACTATGTAGGTAGGTAGGTATATTAAAAAACAAATCTTGAGAAATAGTATTTATTTGTACCAGTTAAGAGTTAATAAGGCAATCGGAAACATTATTCTTAGCATGAAATGGCATAAGGGATAAGGGCAGGAAAATTATGAAAAAGTAAATAAATACCTGTACCTACCTAGTAGGTACCTTTTTTTTTTTTTTTTTTTTGTTTTGTGTCGCGGAGAAAATCTGCTAACAGACCGTCCCCGCCGCATGAAGGGTGCGGCAGGGGTGTGTGAGGTTGTCGGACTCGACGACTCACTAAAAACTCCGCGGTGGCCGGCCTCGGTGCTTTTCAAGGGGCTCCGGTAACTTTCGCCCTAAAGCACTTCCCGGGGGGGCACAAACACGCCACACCCCCAGCACCTCGCAGTGCTACAGCGGCACAGTGCCACTAGTGGCCGCTGCCCTTTCGGTCCGTGTTCCCGGCCAGCCGAAGCCCTCACTCCGGCTGCCCACTGGACCGAAAAGTCCCCTGTTTGGCAGGGGATACCATTTGCCCCTTACGGGGCAATCCTAACCTAACCTAACCTACCTACTAAATGCTAGGTACTTACAGTGTAACTTACTTACACTGTGCCTAGCATTTAGAAGGCTGATTTTTATCTATAGTTGTACGACGCCGACGTTTTCATTCATATTATGTTATTATCTAAGATTATCACTGAGTTATATGATTATTCAAAAATCATAGTTAAATAATGCCCTTTTTTTATCCACGTTAAGCTTGGTCGCACACGGGCCAAGCGATCAACGATCAACTATATATCGGCACAGTAATCGTGTAAAACCTGCTTTACGTTACATCGCTTCGACTATCTTATTCGGGTCGAGGATCGAACGATCGAGAGATCGAGGATCCGACCTTTCGATCGGAGGATCGTACAACCGACATTACTACTTTTGACAATTAATTTCGTAAACCTACTATAACACCACTTACGAACGGTACGATAATTTGAGTTTCATAACAAAACACAATTATTTCGACTGAATTCGACGAACATTTCGTTCAGATAATATCGTTGTCGATTTGCGGAGTAAGCACCCAGGCTAATCTTATTTTATTTATTTATACTTTATTGTACACAATTACAAAAAATGTGTTACAAAAGGAGGGCTTAATGCCTAGGGGCATTTTCTACCAGCCAACCCATTCGGTTTAAAACCAGGTCGGCGCACAATAACAAATGTAAAACTAAAAACTAAGTAGGTGGTAACTTAATTAAATATTCCACAAATAAACAATAAAATATTATATATGATCAAACGAACTTCTAAAGTGAAGTTCGATCGATATAATATGAGTGGTTTCATTTGAAGATATAAGTAAATAAACAAGTAGTACTTTGACCTACAAGGCAACATTCGCACGTTTTAATAATATTTTAAGTATAGTATAGCGGTAATCGATTTTAAAAATCGATTTTAAGCATAGACTCTTTGCGCCATCCCTACCTATACGCCGACTAGTCATGACAGCCTCATTCTGTTTAGAGTTGCGACTTGGGTTCAAGTCTTCTCGTGTTTCTACAAAACTGGGTTTGGGTGGGTTGGGTGATTTATATCTTCAAATGAAACCACTCATATTATATCGATCGAACTTCACTTTAGAAGTTCGTTTGATCATATATAATATGTCGTGGTTTCATTTTCGATATAAGTAAATAAACAAGTAGATGTTCAGAGATCAAGTTTTGTCATTATATTGTTGTGAACTTGTAAGAATACACTACAAATGAAACACGAGGTTATAATAACCGATTACATGATTCTATGTATATCTAGTGATTTATAAACATAGTATTTTTAATTGAATTAAATAGTATGTTGGTACATGGATAATCAATATCACGTTAATTCGAGATCGTTAAAAGGTAGACAAACTGATCTTGCGAAGTTTGACTCTTGTAGAATGGGCCTTTGATAATATTTGGCAAAGGTTTGACGTGGAAAGAAGACGTGGTCCAGCCGGCAGTCTTTCGGATCAGGTCTAGGCTCAGGCCGGCCGCGCGGGCTGCCGACGTGGCGGCGTGCCGCGCACTGTGCGCGCCGAACACCGCCACGTCGACACCGCTCGCGCACAACGTTTGTTTGATCCACCTACTTATTGACTGTGCTGTCGCGTTATGGTGGGGACGCTTCATAGTTATTAAGAGGTGGTCTGTCCCCAAAGGCCGCAAATCCTTTGTGAAGGACATGTAGTCTACAAGCGTTGTAGCCGGACATATAGACAGATTTTCATTAAAATATGGCAAATACAATACCGGCTGATCCCGTCCTACCCCTGATGTTTTAATCAGGTCCCTTATAACAATTTCAACACCGTTTGTATTAATCTTAATATTGCTAAGTTTAATTAGTGACATCGTTTGTACTCGATGTGCGGTACACAAAGCCAATAAGACAACAAGTTTTTTGGTTAATTTTTCTAAACTTAGCTGATTATTTGGTATCCATTCGGATATATGACCTAAAACTAGTTGAGGATCCCAGGTACTTGAGTATTTGGGTAAAGATGGTCTCAATTTGAACACTCCTTTAAGGAGTCGTTTGACGCAGTCGTTTGTTCTCTTTGGACATACCTTTTTTAAGTAATGGCTGCCACAGCTGGGTTAAGTTATTGTGGATATCTTCGCCCCAGGTCGGTCCCTCGTCAGTTGCATCGCCGAGAGCTGATAAAATCTCAGGATCCAATGGGGGAATACTGGAGTCATCCGCGGCTTGGACTGGCTCAAGTGGCGCTGCTGGCAGCGCTGGTGGTAAATGATTTTGTTGGTTTGTGGTAGACTCCAACAAATCTTCTGGCTGAGATACGGTAACGGGTACAGGCACCTCCGCGTCAAGCTCTGGTAGTGGCTCCAATACTTCCCACATTTCAGCATCACCTCCTAAAGGAGAGAATATTTTTGCGTAAGCAGAGGGTAGGTAGGTACTATTGAATTGGTTCATAATTTGAATCCAAAACATAGATTATGAACGCCTCGTTCGCTAGGAATCTATGGCGGGTAGATAGAAATTTTATTTGCCGTGTTCAAATGTGAATCTATGGCAAAATACCGCAACAAAACTTTCATTAGAACAGTAATTGTGCGGTAAGAATAATGATTAGTAAACTTACCTTGTGTGTTATCTATTTCTTGATCATGGTCTGAGAAAGAAAGCGTTTCTTCTCGCCGTCGTTTATGACGGAGTTTGTCTTTTAATTTCTCCATCTTCCTCATGTAGTGATCTAACTTCTCCTCGTAGGATCGCTTAGACATCGTGAACGAAATCGAAGACTCCAAAAATGTAATTATATCGGACGATCTTTAGCGATGAGGAGCGCGTGCGCTCGTTGCCTCGCACGGAAAAAGAATGAGGCTGTCATGACTAGTCGGCGTATAGGTAGGGATGGCGCAAAGAGTCTATGCTTAAAATCGATTTTTAAAATCGATTACCGCTATACTATACTTAAAATATTATTAAAACGTGCGAATGTTGCCTTGTAGGTCAAAGTACTACTTGTTTATTTACTTATATCGAAAATGAAACCACGACATATTATAATAATAGAGACAATTTCATGCTATACATACATACATACATAGGTACTAATCATATTATAAATATATAATTATACTTACTTACTTAATACACGTAGGTACATATCAATAATATAATAAAATATATATCATAAACATCATGTGAATACTTACTGTTACGAACTTTTATAATAAAATAAATAGACTGCTAAGGTACTAGTCGACAAGTAAAGTTTGGTAGGTGTTTGAAAGGTATGTATCGGAAAGGAAATCAGTCATTTGGGTATAGTTTCTTTAAAAATAGTTCACGAGTTAATCTTCAAACGATCAACGATACTTATATCAGCACAGCACAATGATCATGCAAAACCCTACTCTAAGTTCATCGTTTCGACTATCATTTGACATTACTTTTAACAATAGGTACTTAGATCTTGTAAAACAATAAAGCCACTTACGGACGATACAATTTGAATTGATGTATAATTAATAATTAATGTATTAACATGTAGAAAGGATGGATGAAGGGAGATTGACGAAACAGTTGTATAAGGAGAGTGTGAATGGGACAGTTGGAAGGGGAAGACCTCGGCGTACGTACCTCGATCAAATTGGGGACGTTTTAGAGAAAGGCTAGGTCCAGAGTACCCTAAACCGACGCGCATGTATGAAGAATTTAATGAGGGTGAATGAAGCAAAAGAAGTAGGTATGTCAGGATCGTAGCAAGTGGAGATCCGTGATCTCTGCCTACCCCGTCGGGAAACAGGCGTGATTTTATGTAGTATGTATGTATGTACAATTTGAATTTGACAACAAAATCACTGTTAATTCGACTAAATTCGACGAACATTTCGTTCCGATTATATTGTTTTCGTTTTGTAGAGTAGGCATCTTGTAGACTTCATACATTTATAGACTCGCCGCACACAGTTGATCACCAGCGTCAACACGGTAGCGAACGTTTAGCTATAATTGGCGAAGGCATTTGAAGCTGTCGTGGCCCGTGTGCGGCCAGCCTAAATAGCTTTGGTTCCTGTGGTCAGGACCTTTCGTAAGCTTGTTTGGTTATTTCGTTTACTTTCTAAATATTTGCGTTTCTGCATTCTCCATTTTCTTCTCTGTCTCTCTCTTTCAGCTTTTGAGAGCTCCGATTGTTTTCTAACACATTGTCGTTCCAAGTTTCTTTTCTTATATTCTTCGTATTTTACCGGGTCCTTCTTAATATTTTCTCTGTACTTTCTTGCTCTTTCTGCGGATGTCATTGCTTTGAAGTGCCATCGGATTTTGTTAACACATAAAGGTATTATATCTATAACAAACAAAATAGTTTTATTCAAACGATACGCTGGCTGTCCAGACTTCGCTTTTATTCATTTCTTACCTACACTAATACGCGTCACTAGTTCTTTCAAACCACTAAACAGCAGGTACCTACCTACATTTTCAGTACCTACACTAAACTTAAACCTTTCGTAAGTAGTACACTAAACTAAAATAAACTTAGATATATAGTTAAAACTTGTAAGAAAGCTAAATACGTTAAAGTTTATATGTAATTAATGTGTATAAAGTTTATAGGTAATTAATCTATCAGCTATCTGGTTCCCATAGTACAACTGTCCACCAATATTTATTTTTATTATTTATTAATATAGAGATCAATTCCTAGACATAAAGATTGGTGATAATGACTGCTGAAGACACTCCCTACCATCGTGGCCAAGTGATTGAATGACGCTGTCAGCGATAACCAGATAGGTATTGTTACGATAACATATTGTCATATCTGATGTAACGCATTTCGACAGATCCCGAAAAGCTTTAATAAACATGAGTAAAAATCAAATATAATTCCTAACTAGAATACTATACCTAGACTTTTAGTAGGGGATCATCATTCTCCTGCCCTTATCGAACCCAGATACACTTATAACCATAACTCTTTTGGTGACATGGTTTTCATACCTCCTCTATTAACTAGGTAATAAATTTAATACTAGCTTCCGCCCACGGCTTTGGTCGCGTGGTACCTTGAAAAACAAAAGCAAATATATCCCACGGGAACCGTATATTTTTCCGGAATAAAGTAGCCTATGTGCTATCAATGTAACATGTAACATGTTGTGCCGACCCCCCATAACGTGGGAAAAGGGCAAGAAGATGATGTTGATGATGTTGTGCTATTCCAGACTACTCGTATAATCTTTATCTGTGGCAAATTTCATCCAGATCCGTTTCAGCGTGAATGAGTAACAAACATACATCCATACATTCTTACAAACTTTTGCGTTTATGATATTACTAGCTTCTGCACGCGGCGTCGCCCGCGAAGTACCTACATAAAATATAGCCTATGTTCATCCTGAAAGCTCATTCTACACATTGGTGAAAGAATTTTTCAAATCGGTTCAGTAGTTTCGGAGCCTATTCATTTCAAACAAACAAACAAACAAACAATCAAAGTTTTCCTCTTTATAATATTATGTAGTAGGAAGTACTTAATAGTGCATACCTACCTATATGTAAATAGCATAATTCAATAAAAAAAAATCGGCCGCATAATGTGATACCATCTTCGCAATAATTAAATTACAAAAGGATCTATAATTCGCAGACACGCCTCCATAAGTTTAATATTAGCATTTGTACCTACATTATGATAATGGCGTGCAAATATAAACCGGGACAAAGTCCGAGGTTTTTACAAGTACCTACCGACTGTACCTACTTATCCGATAATGAAACTGGATTCTGGATGAGAACTCATGTTAACCTACTTTGTATTTTTAATAGTTTATGTTTCCTCTTTCCTTGACATCGTCTTAGACAAAGAGATTTAATTAAACTAAATATACTCGTAGGAACTTCCTTCAAATCGTCTTGCGATTTTAAGAAATAAATTAGGTAATTTGAAATTGAAAAACTGGCCCGTGGCGTTACCAAAGGTCTTCGGGCTATATCAAAGTAATATAAGGTAGATATTTTGTACCATGACCTATAAAAATTGTATTGAAGTAGTGTTACTTCAACCTTGAAATGTGACGTTTTTGAAACATGATGGTTTGTAAGAGCTTGTGGTAATAGTAAAGCCCCTGATTCAAAACAAACAAAGACCATTATTATTAGTATTAGACGGGTATTTATCGCGTTTAAATTACCTTATATTTTCCCGACGTTTCGACAGGTTTAAAACGTTTTTTAACATTTTTTTTTAACACGTTTTACGGGAAAATATAAGGTAATTTTAATCTGCCAACGGACGGATGTAAAACCGTTACAAAAAAATTCAAAAAATTTCAATATCCCACTTCATAAAAATACTTATAAAAATAAAACTAGATCACTTAGCTTGTTTCTGTAAAAAGTAATATAATCTTGGATATATTTACTGTGTTTTACACACAAAAACAAGGTCTATAAATTTACAAACATAAAATCTTATTGGAATTACGTAAATACATCCTGCAGGATATACACCTCCTTGGTCCTACTTGACATAAATACTTATAAAAAGAAAACTAGACCACGTAGCTTGTTTCTGTAAAAAGTAATGTCATTTGGGGTATTTTATCTGTGCTTTAGGACACTAAAACAACCGAGAATGGCAACAATTTATTTTTATGAGTGAACTGCCGACACCCATTGTTTCGCTAGTCTATGACGTCATCCATGACTCACACTTATACATATTACCAAAGACGCAAGGAGATATTTTAACGGCTTCTACAGACTGGAAATTTATCCCGCTTGCTAATAACATAAACTTGTTCAAACAAAAGTAAACTCTATCACACCGAAATTTGAGTTTCAAGTGGCTCGGCTGCGCTGTCGCCCCGGGGCGATTCCGCCTGTTGACAGGTACGCGATAAATACCCGTCTAATACTAATAATAATGTGTTCAGATCGCGTAAGTTTAAAAGTAAACAAAGACCAAGTAGGTAAATCCTTTAACAAAGACCTATTGCAATATCTTACCAATATTATAAATGCTTAAGCTTGCGAAGATATTTAGTTGAATAATTGCTTTTTGGAAGATAGATTCTGTGATTTAGAATATCGAATAGCTTACATGCTAATTTTAATGAACCTAAGTACTACGCGTGCGAAGCCGCGGATGGAAACTAGTCAATAATCATTCCAGTAAGTTCAAATACCAAAATGTGACCCTGATAAAGTTATTATTATTACATAAGTATGTACCTACCTGCCTTATCTTTTCGACAGCATCGTACGTGACGCGTCATACATACGTTATCATTATCAAACTAATTAAAATAACACATCAGATTAAATTGAAAGATCATTTCATACAATACAATTTTGAAACCGAATACCTAATTAGAAAACTGACTCCAATATTGTAGGTACCTTCATACTAGGGATGGGCCGAAATTCGTTTCACATTCGGTTCAACCGAATTTCGGCAGCTTTAACCGAACTTCGGCATTCGGCCGAAATTCGGTTCAGATGCCGAACATTCGGCACAAGAAAATTACCCTACTTGCACTTTTTTGACTGCAAATTTAATAGAATTAGAATAGCATTACTGTAAAATAAAATTATGTCTTTTACTCACTTTTTAGTTAGTCGTGAAAATCTCCGCCTAATTTAATTATACATAAAAATTAGACATACTATTACAAAATTCAAATAAATTTAGTATTCTTCTAACAAACATCTGGATTACAATTCGTAAATTGAATAAAAAAAAATAACGTTTTTGCTTCACAAACTAAACATTCATTAACATCAAGTATTTTTTTATTACAATTATAGGGTTTTTTTTTCAACAATCACATTAAACAAACTTTTCTCATCTATCTACTCACTCTTATTTAAAATTTACTAGAGGCAGGTTATGGTGCAAAAACACCAAAGACTGCCTTATCTGGCAGAAGTTTGTTACGTTTTTTTTTCATTTACGTTTCCTGCCTACGAAAAAACTAGGTACGTGTCGCTCTCGAGATAGCGCGCGAAATTGAACCGAACTTCGGCCGAACTTTTGATTTTAACCGAATGTTCGGCCGAAGTTCGGATTCGGTTCAAACCACATTCGGCCCATCTCTGCTTCATACCAAATTCGTAGAAAATTACAAGCGAGAATGAGGTTTGTATAGTTAAACGGGAAAGTAAGGAATAAAAAAAATAACTAAACGAAATACTAAATACTGTGCAAAATGTGCACATGTACCAAACAAATGTCATGATCGGAAGTGCCTCGGACTATCCTCTTTAGATATCCTCAAAGATCTAAGTAACTAAAGATCTGAGGAAGATATCTACCGGGCTCGGGGATTACAGTCGTGATCATATTTATTTTATTTTTATTTCATAAAAAAAATAACAACTCAGGAATCAAAATATATGGGACCCACCTCAAGAATTTCAAGACCCTTTCAAACAAAAAAATAGGTCCTCAATTTTGATGGAGATATCGGTGAATATATGTACCTACATACATATAATCGAACATAGCACCTCCTTTTCTGAAGTCGGTTAAACATTAGGTACCGATTACCAAATCACTTCGAGATCGTATCTTCGTAATATTTATGACAAAAGGATTAATTCGTTAATTAAGGTTTTACCTTTTATTGATGACTATTACACGTGTCTCAAAACCTCCAATACTCACAGGTCAGTTGGTAGGTAGTAGCTCTGCAAGATAGGTTGTGGGTTCGATCCCCACCCAGGACAGACATTTGTGTGATTAACGCATATGTTTCTTCTGTGTCAGGTTGTTACTGTGTATTATATACTAGCTTCCGCCCACGGCTTCGCCCGCGTGGTATCTTGAAAAACAAAATCAAACTTTCATCCCCTATTTTATCCCCTTGGGGGTAGAATTAATCAAAATCCTTTCTTAGCGGATGCCTACGTCATAACATCTACCTGCATGCCAAATTTCAGCCCGATCCGTCCAGTGGATTGGGTTGTGCGTTGATAGATCACTATGTCAGTCAGACAGTCACCTTTGAGTTATATATACATATTTAGATGTATCAGTTATCTGGTTCCCATAGTACAAGCTTTGCTTAGTTTTAGACAAGATGGCGTTGTGTGAAATGACCAAGAATATTTATTTATTTATATAATTACCTACTGAGCACCTTATAGTCCTCAGACAGCATTAATTTTCACAATACGAGCAGTTTATATTAAAGGAACATTGTTTGTTATTTGTTAAATGATACCTTATCTTCTCTACCGTAGAGAAAAAAAAACTGAAGCCTACTTAATATTTTGACTTTCTGGAGCCTCTAACAAAGCATCATGTTTTAGAAACGACAAATTTCAAGCTTAAAGTAACACTACTTCAATACATTTTTTATAGGTTCATCATCATCATCATCATCTTCCTGCCCTTTTCTCACGCTATGTAGGGATTTATAGGTTATAGTACGAAATATCAAAGTTATATTATTTTGATATTACGCCAACAATTTTATGAAGGATAAAGGGATCTCGTAAGTTTGAGATGATGTTAAATAGTCAAGCAGTATAGAACGAAATATCAAAATTATATTACTTTGATATTACGCCAACAATTTTGTAAAGGATAAAGGGATTTCATAAGTTTGAGATGATTTCAAATAGTCAAGCAGCGTTTAAGTATTTCTGTGTTTTCATCATCTTCCTGTTCCTTTCCCACGTTATATGATCTTCTGTTTCCCTCTATCATTCGCTAGTGTATAATCTCTCTAATAATTAAAGTCTAATTAATACCCATTGGTACGTACTTAAGATAGGTATATCGTTTGTACTTTGCCCAGCGCATATAATAACAACTTCTATTTGGACTTTAGACACCCCAAGGTTAGGTCTAACCTAACATCCTTATTTGTTACTAACTGTTACACGCGAGTTCGTCTCTGCGTGTAACTGAGACAATCCATTTTGAAAAATCCTGAAACACGGGTCCATTTATTTTGTATCTTATTTATACAGACGTTTTCACAACTTTTAATGTTATATTTAGGTTTCATTTTTAAATTAACAAGGGGCTAATTTTGCAATAAGAGGAATTTATCAAATTTCAGCTTTCTAGCTTCAGCCGTTTCGGCTCGATGATGAATGATGAATTAAATAAAAAAAAATAAGCCCACAACTGTAATCCCCAGGCTCAGTAGATATCTCCTCAGATCTTTAGTTACTTAGATCTTTGAGGATATCTAAAGAGGGTAGTCAGAGGCAAGTCCAAACATGACATTTGGTACATGCCCACATTTTGCACAGTAGTTAGTATTCCGAATTAGTCAGTCAGTTAGCTCTTTTATAGGTATACATTGTTTACTTAAAGAGGAAAACTATTTAGGTAGGAAACATAACATAAACAAAAACTGTAGAGACATCAAATCCTGGGATTTCCAGAATCAGGCAAAGGTTTCCATTCGCGCTGATATTATACCTTTCATAACTTCAACCCCGCCTTCCACTAGGTAGGTACTTCTGACCAGTTAAACACAAAAAAAACCGCAGTTAGATATTGTAGAGTAGGTAGAATAAGTACCTACCTACCTATTCATATTGATATAGCGATTCGAAAGTGTGTTATTGATTTATATTCATGCGGCGATAGTATTGGTGTCTCCGACTACCCGCCTTTAGATGTCCACATGGATAATGTACTACTTATAGATCTGTAGATATGTCTTCTAAGCCATGGATTACAGTCGTGATCGTTATGATACCTATAGTCGGATGATAGCATTATTTAAACATGATCACGACTGTAATCCCCAGGCTCGGTAGATATCTCTTCAGATCTCTAGTTACTTAGATCTTTAAGGATTTCAGAGGCACGTCCAAACATGACACATGACCACACATTACCGCAACGATTAGTATTCCGTAGGTACGTAGCAGGTTGCAAGCCCATCGCCGCTATATAGGTATATGAATAGGACGTCCTCTGTGGCGCAGCGGGCCGAGAGTCCGCCTGCGACGCAAGAGGTTGCGGGTTCGATTCCCGCCGCGGAACAAAATTTGTTCCGTTGGTCTGGGTGTTTTCTATGTATAATAAAAAATATCTATCTATGTATATAATGTATTAAATATATCAGTTATCTAGTACCTATAACACAAGCTTTGAGTAGCTTACTTTGGGGCTAGATGATGCTGTCCAGCATTATTTATTTAAAAAAAAAAAAAAAAAATACTAATCTGTGAAACATACTTAAGTACATTCGAATTTTTAGTTCTGTTCTAGGGTATGCCGGTTTCCTCACGATGTATTTATTCACTTTTTAAGAGTAGGTACCTACCTACTCGTAAGTTGGTAGTAGGTTGATAGTAGGTACTATCTAGGATCATACAAAAAAGCGCTAGGACCGAGACGAGTTTCTTGCCTGTTCTTCTCGTACTTGGGTTAGGTTGGAATTGGCACATAGATTCAACTAGCATGTAAGACGTTTCAAAGTGATCCTTGTGATTGTACTGAATAAATATTTTTCAATTTCAATTTCAATTACTAGTACAATTTATTGTTAAACTTTATGAATCGTTTTAAAACATTGGCTATGCCGACTACAATCTACATTTTGTTATGATGTCGCCGTGACGGCAGAACGGTCAAAGACACTACATCTTCATTTTGAACTTTAAAGATAAAGGAATAACGACTAACAGGTGGTACGAGGATGACACATCCATAATATCAATGACTATTGATCACTGTTTCATTAATCGATTGTAGCTGTTGATAGGTAGCCATCAGACTAACTTAACCTCTGATGTGTTTTAAGCAGCGAAAGTAGCGACCCCCACGTCTGCCCGGCTTTTTTTTTCATATCGAAACTTCAAATCTGTCTAGAAGTGATTTTTTCGAATGGATTTATTGAGAAATCATTGTATATTGTTCATTCGTTCAGTAAGATGTGCCAAAATAAAAAGAAACCCTAAAACGTAGTTATACAGTTTAATATTCAGTAAAAACCAACAGGCGTCATTTGTCGCGGATCCGTGTCTAAGCAGACGACGGTAGTAACCAGGATCTGTAGGTCTACCATGAGTTTTCATAATCTACACACGCTAGCGACTGTAGTTAAAAAAATGTATGAAAACTTGCCTACAGCGCCTCTAGCGGATAGTTGGGTACTAAAACCTCACGTAGCTAACTATCCTACGTCACAGCGTACTACAGCGACTGTAGTTAGCGCTCATAATTTGCTTACAATTTGGTACCATGAGTAACAGTTTTGACAAATGTCATAGTAACGTACTATTACTACTGTAGTAACGTCAGCTAATCTAAATGTGACAACTCATGGTAGACCTACCGTGCTTAAACACACAAGAGGTTAAATATGTAGGTAGAGATGATTCAGTCTAAAAATGCACGCCTCTCCACTTGTACTTGTACCGCATGTAGAGGTAAAGTACCTGGGTGACCGAGCTTTGCTCGTTTTTTGGGGTAAACGACATTTTCTAAAAATGAAACCTAGCTAGATCGATTTATCACCCCCGAAACCCTCTGCATACTAAATTTCATGAAAATCGCTGGAGCCGTTTCCGAGATCCCGATTATATATATATACAAGAATTGCTCGTTTAAGGTATAAGATATGTAGGTAGAAATGATTCAGTCTAAAAATGCACGCCCCTCCACTTGTACTTGTACCGCATGTAGAGGTAAATACATTGGAGGGGAGTGCATTTTTAGACTGATCTACCTTTACATTATGCAGGTACATATCTACTTACCTAGTTTATGATCCTATCCATACTAATATAATAAACGCGAAAGTACTTAGCTACCTGTCTGTTACGCTTTCACGCTGAACTGATTTTGATGAAATTTGGTACAAAATAGACTAGAGCTTGAGAAAGGAAATGGGCTACCTTTTATCGCTAAAAGTACTTGAAGGGGTTGAAATAAGTTATAAAACTTAAGTGCAAAATAAGAATCCTTAAAAAAAATACTAAGTAGGTAACTTATAAAAAAACTCCACCAGACTGATTGAAAATGATTATAAAATTTCATTTAATCACAAATTATTTTCACTGTTGGATAGAACTAAAATAGATTTAGAACAATTTTATTTTAGGTTCGTCTCGCTCAGGCGCGAAATCACACTAATTAGCGGTTTTTTAAATTTTCCGCGTTCTTCAAGTAAGGCGAAATAAACAATAAGGTATATTTTATTGTTTGGGAACTACACAATTTTAGGAACTATAATAAGTGTTGATTCACATAATATGGTATCAACTTACATTTTCTCTGAACCTACACATTTAGTTGTAATAGGTACTTAAAAAAAAGAAAAAATGGATGGACTGTGTGAGAAATGATATGAGTAAGAAAGTGATTACTGAGATGACAGATAATACCCTTAAAAGTAGGTAAGTTACCTATTATGGAAAAAGTAAAATTAAAAATGCATCAACATTAACTAATACAACTTTGGTACTAAATGCTAACATTTAAATTACTGTATAGTTTTAATAGTACCTAGGTATGTAATACAATAAATTCATTATATATTTGATACATAATATTTGTACAAAATATAAATCACTATAACATTAAAACTAGACTATTCATAGACTACATTAATAATAATTATAACAAGCAAAACATGAAATCTCATTTGTAAATTTTCAAGAGGCAGTTTGGTTGTCAACAAAACAATCTCCCTAGTTTAGATCAAAATGTTCAATTTATGAAAGGTTAACCATAAACTTTTCTATATTAGAGCCTATTTTAGATTTTATTTCATGGTCACCAAACATAAAGTAGATCACAGAAATCTATGTAAGTATCTAGTTATAATAGGGTATAAGCAACAAAAATGTTTACGGGAACGTTATTTATATCTTTATGAAGAGCCTTTACTATCAGGTGGTGGTAACGGGGGTAGGTTATACGACTTTCCATCCGGGGTCATCCAACAAGTTGGCGGATCATGATTATGTCTTCCAATACTCTCCGTTACCCTTCCATTATTGTTGATCCGGAGTTTTGCAGGACAGCATCGGCTGAAGAAATACCAGCAGTACCACAGTTGACTTCCATAGGCTTTTTTGTACATAAATCTAAATGTATGGTTTTGGTATATGAAGAGTTTTGAATTTCCCCGTGTGTTAATAAATATACCTGAAATAAAAATGGTGTTATCTAAACAACTTTATGATTCTATGTTTGGCTTATGTAAGTTATTAATTAAAAGGAATATAAATAAAAGAAATATTTAGTTACAAATGTATTTAATTGATGGAACGGAGGCAAGATGATCTGTAAATAACACAAATTAATTTAGGGAGAAATATAAATTCATAAGGAAGTAGGTAGTTACATAAATAACTTTATCACATTTATCTTATTTTATTTACAACTAATTATGTAGGTAGGTATTAAATAAGCGATATTACCTGTACTTAAAAAAATAGGTTTTAATTTAATAAGCATATTTCAGTAAGTTTTCAGTTATTTTTGATACAATAAAACCATAATAAGTTTGTAAATTGTATATTATGTTCTCAGAAAAACAATTATATTTTTATAGGAAAAATTAACACCGCAAAAAGTTTCATAGATACTTTACGTGAACTTTTTGAAGGCTTTTATTTTAACTTCACTGTTTCGTTGAGAGTCTATTGTAAAGTCCCATACCTAGTAACCTAACTCCAAGCAATCCTTTATTTATAATAAAAAAATAAAAACAAATAAATTATCACACCAACATTATCACGAGCTCTTCTTCTTCTTCTTCTTCAATTATGGCATCTGTCTCTTAGAGAACAATTTTGCCAGTGTCAAGTGTATTTATTTATAAGTATTGTCAACGTCACAGAGTCATAGTCAAGTTGTCAAGTCAATTTTAAACAAAAGATGGCTGTTTTGTTGAAAATTTTCGGGATTTCCTCCGATGGAATTTGAAGAGAACTATTCACTCTAATTCACATACTTTACACTCGCGTCAAGAACCCGGGCTTTATTGGCAAAATAACCACCAAAATTACGCAATAAAACTCAAAATAACTCGAGAAAACATAAAAACCAGAGCGACGTAGTTGTCAGGCAAATACACCGCAGAAAATCCTATCACGAGCTCAATTTATCATCAAATCAAACCATTGTTTGTATTGTCTGTCAGTATCAACTCGACTGTCACATTATCAAACTGACATTGACATCAAAATTATGTGACGTTTGATTTTTGTTCAGCAACTTGTTTTGCGTTCGGATACATGTAACTTTAATCTAGTACTTAAAAGTCCGACCAATATTATTTATTTACTGTACTCAACAAAGGGATTTTTTTTTATTAAAAAAAGCCTTTGGGCATAAATTGTATGTGATAAAATGTTATAATTATGATGTTTGGAACACAATGAATCAGTGCTGCATAGATGGCAGCACCATAGCGGCGGTTGTTATAGAAAATGTGCATCCGTGTGAAGATAGGAATCAATCGATCGGCTTCTGAATGAGTCAATGTGAAGTTAGGCAAATGTAGTTGTTTGTTTGTTTATTGTTGTGAGCGATTTGGAAATGCAGTGGTGTTTTTATATTAAGTTGTGCTGAATAACATTGTTATTTTAGAACTCTTTAGACTTGAAATGTGTTTAGTGTGTTTATAATACCAGAGATTTATGTTTTTTAAATTAATGCGAATAAAACATACAGATTAGGTTAAGCTAGGTTTAAGTGAGCGGGAAAACTGTATTTTTAATTTCTACCTAAATTATTTATAGAAATATTATGTTCATATTGTAAGTATATTGATTTCGTAAAAGTATTGCTTGATTCATGCCGTGCCTAATTCATTTCAGTCCGGACTGTAAGTGGTAGGTACCTATCTACCGCTTATGTTACCAGTTGCTTCTAAAGATTTGTAATTTTATAATATCAGATGACATAAAGCAATATTTTGCGAGGTCTTTCGATGGGTGTCCACAGTAGAACAGAAAGGAGTTATTTGAGCTTTTAAAAAGTTATAAGGCTACGACAGAGGTTTTAATAAATCCGTCATTAGAGTTAGCTAAATTAATCATTTTTAGTGTTACAAAATGATTAATTTAGCGGTGGAATGGCTCAACTTATTGTCTTCGTTAATATTATTAAACTGTCAAAACGAATGTTTTCATTAAATAACTAATAATGGCATTTATTTTTTAATTTGGCTATTTCAAATTTTCCAGAAAATAATTAATTACTTACCTATGTTAGGTAATTGAGTATGGATACCTATATTAAAACACGAAAAATTATAGATAAAAAATATTTCATAGATAAGTATTTTTTTCTAATTATTCATTTAATTTTCAGTTGCGAACTTCGTGCAGACGTCAAAAGGAAGTATGTTACTAGTTCACGATGGATACGCCTTCCGTTTGAAGAACAAGCTGGCTTATGGAAAGAAGCAATGGTATTGCACAGGGAGATCTAAGCTAGGGTGTACTGTCGACGTGACTACAGCAGTCCACAGGCAAGGCAGTGTGATCAAAAGGATCCGCAACACGCATAGCCACCCCCCACCGGGATTCTATCGCCGTAAGGACGGATCTTTTAAAATTGTTTAGGACTGTTGAAGTATAGGTACTTGACTGGCCTCACAGCTCAGTTGGTAATAGCTCTTTCTGCGCTGCTCGAACATAATCGATCCCCACCCAGGACAAACATTTGTGTGATGAACGCAGATGTTTGTTCTGTGTCTGGGTGGGATTATCTATGTATGTATTTACAAAAAAAAAGTATTATAATGAATCTATCAGCTATCTAGTTCCCATAATACAAGCTTTGCTTAGTTTGGGGCTGATAGCGTTGTGTGAATTGTCCACCAATATCTACCTACTATTTAGTATACTTAAGGCGGATTCGACCAAACTAGTTTTAAGCATTTCGTTAACCGAAGAGTAAACTGCATTTTACATATTATTCAGAGTTATATTTACCAGCTGATACCCGCAACTACGTACGCGTTAGATTACTTTTTAATGTTCTGTGACTGGGGCTGTACGAATAGATGCGGTTTTTCATCAAATATAATATCAAATTTGTTTGTCAACCGATTTTGATGAAACAAAGCCTAAATTTTAATCCATGATTATCTCAATACATTCGTGAAACTGCACTCGATTCGGTTCAGCCGTTGCGGAGATTAGCGTGCACAAACGCAAAGAAAAGATTTTATTATATGTATAGATGTTGGTCAAATCCATCCTTACTAGTCTTTTTTAAATCATTAATTTATAATTCGTAAAATTGTGTTCATTCGTAATATGTGTTCTGTTCTATTAAATATTTATGTGTACTTAGTAAGTTACGTTTAAGTGTGTAAGTAGGTAGGTACTTAATTAAATCGTGCGTGAAAAAAACTGATTTTAATGTTTACCTAAGATTTTATCGCATTTTTATTTGGAATACAATACTTTATTTTTAGATGTATTTTGTTATGCATAATCATATTAATTTATAGATCTACCTTAAGCTTACGTACCTACGTCATATTACATGGTACATATTAGGTTATAATTGTGTTTTTTATATTATTTTCTGTGAAAATGCTCAACGTCATACGTGTAAGTCAAAGTGTAACTATCAATAAACTATGTGAATAAATATAAATGTATGACCAAAATTTATATTTAAAATAACTAGGTACGTAATGATTTGTAACCTTAAAAAAAAATTAACAAATTATCTTATTAGGTATAGTTTTGTCTTAATATTATAATTATTACCTATCTACACTAATTGATTGTTTGTTTGTTTGTTTGAAATGAATAGGCTCCGAAACTACTGAACCGATTTGAAAAATTCTTTCACTGTTGGGAAGCTACATTATCAGCGGGTGACATAGGCTATATATAGAGTGTAGAGGGTACATAATTGAGTACCCTCTTTAAATATCCTCAAAGATCTAAGAAACTAGAGATCTGAGGAGATATCTACCGAGCCTGGGGATTACAGTCGTGACCATGTATGTATATATAAATACCCATGCGAAGCCGGGGCGGACTGCTAGTTAGTTATAATGACGATAAGTTTATGTAACAAATTATTATCGAAAAGAATCTCAAAAGCCATTAAGTACGCTTTTGTATTAACTTTAGTTTATTTTTTATCCGACTGTTGCGAAGAGACTGAAAAAATAATAATATTATTTGCCTAATTTAACACTTCCTCCTCAATAACACAAATTTATTTATGTTTTTTTTAAATAAATGAATTATTTTAGTGAGTGATCATTAGATTCAAAGGTTATTTAAGTTTACGTTATTGCATATTAAGTACTTTAATGTATATAATTAAGTAATATTAATAATGTGGTATCTCGATACCTAGTTAAATAAAATGGTCGTTTAATTGTTTGGTGAATAAAATTACGCGAACGAACCAAACATTAGGAGATTTAAGCTAAAGACCTATTAAGCAGACTGTTTTGATTTGGTCATCGTTAATTGTACATTATAATAATTTACAAGCTGTTGCCCGAGACAAAAGGTAGCCTGTCTTTTCCCAGGCTACAATCTATATCCTTGCCAAATTTTATTAGATCCGTTCATTTATTCGTAAAAGGGTAACAAACAGAGTAAGGCACATTCGCGTTTATAGTGTGTGAATTTCAATTAATTCGTTATGATTATTGTGAATATTAAGTTCTTCCTTAGTTAACAATCACCCTGGGTTTAGATACTACGGTTTTTACCAATCGTTTCTTGTCATGTCTATAGTCTATGGAATGTCTAATGTATGAATAATAAAATAAATATCATGGAATATAATAATAGCCAGTTCATTTCTTCTTTAAGTGACCTTTGCTTTTGGACCGCACTCTGTACAAAATATTTTTCACGCTTAAGAAATTTGGAATACATTCTTCGCTTATATAATTTAACGCCTTAACAGTTCGCTTATATACTTCTGTCACTGGAATGGATGCGTTTCTTTCAACTTCTTTACAAATTATATCACGCACTTTTTCCAGTTCTATTCTTTGGGCTTCAGGTGAGTGGTTATGAATAGAATTTGCAAATAGTTCAATTTTAGACATTATCGCATTTGTAGTTAAAGATGCTCTACACGACAATCTATTTGTACAACGCCAAACTTTACCACCATTCGCGTTAAGTCTGTTAACGCCGTATCTGTAGCCATCCTTTATTAGAATATGGCCGCCATTTTTGCTTTTAACAATCGTGAAATCAGTTGGAACGTCAGAGCTAACTAATGCTGATGATGAGCAAGGCATTTCAAAATCTGTGTTCTGTCGCTCAAATGTAAAAAAATGTTTATTGTCCTCTGAATCAAACGTACTAAATTCCTTGGGTAACTCAATTGTGGTCGTCAATGGCGTGTAATCAGCTTCGATCCAAACATGTCCAGGATTTTCTGGAATGGAACGCAAATTAATTATATTATTCCCGTGTGGATAAACATCGCGGGAATAACATAATGGTGGCACGAGAAAAAATAACTATTATTGAGAAACAATGTGTATATAAATAAGATTATAATGCTAATCTATAACTATATAATAATGATATCATTCAAATTGTTTTGAAATTTTGGGCAACGAACAGACGCAACTCATTGTTGAGTTGGGAGATCCTAAATGAAAACATATTCATTGTAAAGTTCTTTGATCTAATAAGTATGTATAACGTGCATACTTTAAACGTTTTGAAATAATATCTCTTATCTTTATTTATTCATTTATTTTATGAAAGACGAGCTGCTTGGATTACTGGAGTGTCTACATTAAGTGTTGTCGAATGTTTCATTTATTTTCTCATACACTTGATCTTCCTATTTATATTATCGTAGACTGTGTAAATTGTAGATAATATGATAAAATTATACAGAGATCGATTTATTTCTTTTTCATATAACCTTGACTTTTGGATCTCACTCTGTATAAACAACTTTTTACGGTTGAGAATGTTGGAATACTTTCGTCACTAGTATTTAACGCCTTAACAGTTTGCTTATAAACTTCTGTAACTGGCATTAATGGGTTTTTTGCAACTTCTTTGCAAATTATTTCGCGAACATTTTCCAATTCTATTCTTTGAGCTTCGGGTGAATGGTTATGCATATTATGGTTCGACACCCGTTCAATTTTAGACATATCTGCATTTGTGGTAAGCGATGACGCGCAACTTTTTGTTGTGCAACGCCAACTTTTACCACCGTTTGCATTGTGCTTATTTATGCGATATCTGAAGCCATCTTTTAGCAAAATTTGGCCGCCTTTTTTGCTCTTTACAAAAGTAAAATCCGATGTAACATTAGAGTCAGATGATGATGTTGACGAGCAAGGTATTTCTGTATCTGTGGTCAGACGCTCAAATGTAAAAAATTGCTTGTTTTCTTCTGTATCTAAAACATTATTTAATCTTAATAAAGTCTTATTTAATCTTAGTAAATGATCTTAAATAAAGTCATATTTCACTTTAATTTAATACAAACAACCTAGCCATTTTAATGTAAGCTTATAAATATAATCATTGCAGCAATTGATGCGACTTTTTTGTTCTAGGCGATAAAACAAAATTACCTAAGGGTTTTATATCTATATTTACTTAGCTAAACCTAAATCACGAAAAGCATTGACAAATTCAATTCTTCTTTATTTTCTATTTTTCATTATATTAAGATATTATTTTTTTCTTCCTCGTACATTACTAAATAACTACGTAAATAAATAGAATTAAAACATTATAAATATTTACTAAATAACGGTCGAGTATAAGTATATTTATAATTTTATGGAGGGAACACACGTTGGCCCTGGTCTGCCGGGCGAGGCCCAATCATGGCCAACGCCCAGCGTGTAGTGAGGTGGTTGGCGTAGGGTCGCCGACGCCTGTACAGGCCTGTACAGGCCTGTACAGGCTGGCCGCCGATCCCGTCGAGTGTCGGTTTTTGGGCCAAGATCAAAGAGAGTTGGCCGCGCGGCCCGCCTGCCGTTTACACGTTGGCTTGCTTTTCAGTCTCTTGCAAACTAGCGCACGAGACGGACGTGCGTGTCTACTCGCCGAATGCACTATGATACGTGTCGCAAAATGAGCGACAGGTCCAATGAACGTATTTGATGTTTGTTGAGCTACTTTTTTATTTATTTATTTAGGTATGATCAATAAATGTAAGTAACTAGGTAGGTTCCATAGGTACAGCACTGGTTTCCATAACATCGCATAATGTAGGTGGTAGTCATTTTAACCAATCTACCTACTTTACCTACTGTTAGGTATGTACCTACCTAAGTGTACCTGTAAATGTGTGATATAAGATGGTAATAAAATAAGTACTTAGACATATTTTATACATAAATAATGCATTCAGGAATAGGTAGAAAAAGTAGGTAGTCATTTATACCTATCTACCTACTAGGTATGTAAGTACCTACTGTAAGTATGTGATATTATGGTAATAAAATAAGTACCTAGACTTATTTTATTCTATGTAATGCATTCAGGAATAGGTATATAGGCTGCATATTTCATTCCATCCATGACCTCATTTTTTTTTTAAAAAATATCGATCGTAATTCGCCGGCGCGCCGAGTCGAAATCGACGTGCACCTTGCCTGCCTGATCGGAGCGCACTGAGGCGAGGGCCAACGTGTGAATGGCACGCCGGGCCTCGCCCGGTGTTATCGCCATCCTTGTCTAAATTTTTTGTCCTTGTCACACTGACCAATCATCGCCAACATGTAAAAGGGCTATGAGAAACGAATCGTCTCATGCCCTATTTTTACTGTAAAAATCTTGATTTTATGTCTAAATCGTCTTGACTGTAACCATCAGATGGATTATTAATTGTTTCTTTTATTCTTTAATTGACCTCTGCTTTTTGATCTGACTCTGTACAAAGTATCTTTCATGTTAAAAAAATTTGGAATAGTATCATCAGCAATATTTAATGCCTTAACTGTTTGCTTATATACTTCTATAATAGGCATTGATGAATGTTTTGCTACTTCTTTGCAAATTATATCACGAACTTTTTCCAATTCTCTTCTTTGGGCATCAGGCGAGTGGTTATGATTCTTTGACCTTTGAACGTAGGACGTATTTTCATTTGTGGCTATCGATCCCTTACACTTTCTATTTGTACAACGCCAAATTTTACCACCATTCGCATTAAACCTATTTACGCTGTATCTGTAACCATCTTTAATTAAAATTTGCCCGCCTTTTTGACTATTTATAATCGTGAAATCAGCTGGAACATTTGATGCAGATGATGAGCAAGGCATTTCTAAATCTGTGATCTGTCCTTTAAATGTGTTAAGTTTATTGTCATCTGCATCGAACGTATTATTGTCCATTGTCACCTCAACTGCGGTGGTAAGTGATGTGCGATCATCTTCACTCCAAACTAGTTCAGGGTTTACTGGAACATAAAACATAATACATATATTTGCAATTTTGAAAAACACTTGCGCATCCACTTTCCTTATGACTTGACATAAGACACTGTTATCGCGAAAATATTGAACGCACATTTTTTTTAGGTCTTTAATTGTAGTTTTAGCTTGCTGACGTTCTGGACACAATAAAGCAAATTAAAGTTTTTCCGAATTAAGTATCAACCTATAACATTATTTCAACAGTTAAGTAAAACAAATCTTTATGATATTACATTTTTATTCTAAACGTAACTTGATTGACATTATGCATTTTTTAAGATCTCTGTAGGTATTTTAAACAAATTGTTTATTCTGTGTCTAGGTGTTATAAACTCTTGTAAGTTATCTGGTTGCCATAGTATTTAACTACCTACTAGCTTTGCTTAGTATGGAACTAATTGGCGCTGACATAAATTTTAAGAAATATTTTTTATTTTTTGTTACATACTCATTGTAAATATTACCATACAGCAAATACGACTTATTAATGATGATTTAATAATAATAATTCTATCTGTTATTTTTATTATAATCTTAGCTTCATTACATCTACCATTTGATTGGCTAGATGTTAACTTTTATGCATTAACAACAATCTCACACATTTATGAATAAAAATAATTATAATCTATAATACTTGATCTAGGCATAGGCTACCTAAGTATATCATATCTGAGACTTAGATTTATATCTACGTTACTAAATGTAAAATTGAGTTCACGAAAAGCACTGACAACATCGATTTCTTATTTATTTAGGTACATGTATGTTTCTATTCTCATTTTTCATTTCTTCTACGTATCTTTGTACGTAAATAAATAATTTAATATTTACAAAATTACAGCGAAATTATAGACTCGTATATAATTATTTAAAAGACAAGCGTCTTGCCCTAACTTTTAAGGGCTTATACTTGTAACTTCGAGGAGACCTGTTACACAACATTTGTCACCAAACCTCAAAACCATAATGATTCTTCACATGCTTGTAATTTTGTCAGAACTACAGTAATCCAAACACCGAGAAAAAGTGATGACAGTTTGTAGAGAGCTCTGCCGTTACGGTATTGAAAAATTAACATTTCTCAAACGTCTAAAACACTACTTGTAGTTATATTTTGGCGGCGCATGACAATGTTCCTGATATGCTTTCAATACCATTAGACTTTCATTAGTGTGGAGGCAGGCGCGACAGTACTTCATGGTAGCGCAAACCCATCTAATTTTGTCCCCTCTGGTGTACTTTTTGCGGTAAGCAAACCGACGGTACATCAGATTTTGGTTGCCGTTTCGAGAAGTAACCAACTCTCCTTGCGCTGCAAGTAAAAAATATCAATAAAACAAACTTTTATTCAGAAAAAGAGCGAAGAGTAAAACTAATATTTGATATTTGCTTGCCGGTCGCTGATTTTGTGATAGTTTAGAACTTAGACAAGGTTTCAACTATCTGGGTCTCTAATAAATAAAATAATGATCATCTGAATTCTTGGCCCAAAAACGTTTTCGATTATAAAATATAGTTCATTAATTATCGATCCCACGGCTGTCTGTGTCTTACCAACGATTTTATAACTATGTGTATCATCATCCTTTGTACTATATATGACAACTTCTTTTGGTATTACTACTCTAGTTCTTTTGAACCAATGTGGTGAACTGATTAAAGTGCGCCTCTATGGCTCTTTTCGTGCACTTAACACATGCCTTCAAACTTTAGGTTCTACAACATGCCGGTTACCTCACGATGTTTTCCTTCACCGTTTGAGAGTCCTGGTATAGCGCACATAAATTTTCAAGACTAAAAATCCATTGGTGCACGATCGTATTCGAATCCAGATCCTTAGGATCGGAAGGCGGGGGTCACTAACACTAGAAAACCAGTGCTCTCTATGAGACGACTGTCATGTATGTAGACGATATACTCACATTTATCAGTGATCGTAGACATCTTCCACTTCTTTCTCGACGCGTGAGTGTGAAGCTCCTTGGCTGATATGATTTCATCATCGTCGTTCATGATCAGAAACGCATAACATTTATCCACCCCACAGATCCAACGAGTACCATCCTTTGTGAATTCTTCGGTCTTCAAGTAAACGTAGCCGTTTAGCTCTAACATTGTCCCGAGATTTGATATAACAGCGACATCCACTTTGGGGTCTGAAAATTATTTGGTGGTCAGTTATGATTTGGGATCTGTCATCCACAAAAACACTTTTGAATTTATTATGCTACTTTCCTATTGGAAAAAAATCTCTGTTCGGTTGAACAAGTTTATTTGTAATTCTTTATAGGTAATTTTAATGAAAAGTTCGAAAAGTACGTAAATATCCCTGGGAATTTGGCTACTGACCGCTAGCTGCAGCTCAAGAAACCTTTATGTACTTTAGTTGACTTCCCTTTTGCCTATTAATGACTTCATGACAGCAAAATTATAAAAACAGTATTTTAATTCCCAAGGAAACAAAAAATCATCTTTCGTCCTCTTCAATGAATTCTTCTGTAGTTGTCTTAATATTTTTGTAGTATCTAGGTGATTTGTGACTGTGTTCCGGATACGCTGAGACGACGCGTAGGTTCTCATCGGAGAAAATGCGGGCTCTGCAGTACTTGTTGGTAGAACAAATCCATCGGATTTTGCCGCCTTTATCGTATTGTTTTCTGTAAGCGAACTGGCGGAACAAGAGGTTCTCATTGCCTTTGCGCGAGCGTACCATGACTGCCTGTGCTGAGGACATAAAGTTGTAAATAAAATGTTATCCGAAAAAATGCACTAAATCCACACCTTGTGTGTGACTGATAAACAGGGATTTCAAGTCTAGGTAATTGCAACTTGCGTGAGTCTATGAGGGTTACAAATTTGTTAAAAAGTGACCATATTCCGTCATATTGGTAATGAATACTCACAATTATTATTGTGAATCGGTTTGGTTTTTATATAAGGACGAATGATCGTCTTCGGATGAACATGTTATTCATTAGTGAGCACGATTTCATCCATTTCGGTCAACTTCAGGAACCCTGGACAGTTTTCATTACTGCAGATCCATTTATATCCAACACTGCATTTCTTAGATTTTATGTACGAGTACCCATTGAGTTTTAAAACAGTCCCATGCTTACTTTTGACTATCACCGCCACATCGTCAACTAGAATCAGGCATGTGGAAGTAAAAGATATAATTTTACTTTAATATATTTATCTAGTACATTTAGATACTTACTCATGTTATGCTATTGGGCTATTCTGTGCTCACGTGCTACTGAATGACTAGAGTACATGCTACAGCAGCTACTTAACAGTTTTATTAATAGTATTCAATTGAGTCAAAATACATGTATGAGTAGATAATTGAATTTAAACATCTGTTTTAAAAAATATTATGTAAGTGTAAAACTACATCTATAGGCGCAAATATAACAAATTCAACTATAGAAAACCATACCCATTAAGTTAATAGATTAATATTAAGTTTATTAATTTAGTAAACTAAGATATACTTATTTAATTTCTGTTATCCAAATATAGAAAGACAAACAGTACGAATTGAAACCCCCATTTTCTGTGGGCAAACTATTTTATACAGGAGTCGTGAAAGGTAACCTATACTCGTAATTAATCAGTTTCTATAATAACTGGTTGCGCCAAAGCGTCCAACACATGATCAGGCTTCAAATAGTACTTCGGAGGATCATGAGAGTGATCCTCGCAAGATGAGATGATGAAGTTATCAATATTAGTGGACACATACGCCTTGCAGTTCTTCTCCGTGGAACAGACCCACCGCACCCGGTTCATACCCATATACTGCTTGCGATACGTGTAGCTACGGTAGAACAGCATTTTCTTGCCTTTGCGAGATGTGATAACTACCGCTGCTGTGTCTCCTGCATCTATAAACAAATTACACGCTATATCTTAAAACGAAGGCACATAGAACAATAATGTAAAGAATTTTGCTCCAGTTCTGAGTAAAATGAGTCCATAAGATTTGTCTTACGCCTCATTTTCCTGGGTTTCTTTAAGTAATCTCTGTTCAGTCATAAACCTTGGCTTACCTTCAGGTTCATCGCTGTTTTCGTCCGTTGGGTGTTCGTGCACCTCATGGCATTTGGTTATCTCGTCCTTATCGTTCAGATACAAATGTGCCAAGCAGTTCTTATATTTAGAACAGTTCCATCGCGTTCCAAACTTGGATTTATAAGCCTTTCTGTATTTGTAACCGTTGAGAAGTAAGCACGGCTTGCCCCTGGCGGATTCGATGTAGAGAGCGACGTTCTCATCAGGCATGTCGGTATTGAACATATCATCTTCGAGTATGGAGGTGTCATCGTATACGCCTTCGAGGTTAGCTTCGAGGAAATCTGCCTCGCTTGGTGCAAAATCTTCGGTCCTCACACTTTTCTGGTCAAAATCTGTAAGAGTTGGTAGTTAAAAAACTGAATGTAAACAGTCTCTCAAACTAAAGTTCACAGTTGAGACAGACTAAATTTATTTATAAATAACGCTATAGGATATTACTAATGGCATAAGTTTATAAACAAAATGGAATAAAAAATAGGTACTTAAAAATGTAATAAGTATTTATTCAAAAAATAGAACAGATGCCTTCGTTGAACGAAATCTTCGAGACAAAAAAAAAAACTTAAAATTATCTATACTTCTCAACAAAAAAATTGAGCCACCTCTAAGTTATGTTTTGATTATATACATAGTTATTAAAATCTAACGATAGACTAAAAAAACAAAAATCACGCTTTTGAATAACATAATTGTACTTAGGCTACACTGCCAGCTTTATGATAGACCTTTCAAAGTAAAATTAAAAAAAAATGCAGAAATGGCTACAATAATTTAATGAGGAGCATTATGTGTTCTTAACAGAAAACAAAATCCAAGCAGAAAATGTTTAAAATACTTATCTCTAGGTAAATACTTAAGTTGCGAATCGTTCAAACAAAAACGATAACAAAAAATGTACTATCTATTAAAAGTGTAACAAATACAATTTGCTAAAATCCTAATTTAACTTGAAAGCTCAGAATTTCTTGGTTTTAAGTTTGTATTAGCTAAAGAATAAGAAAATATTTTCATAGTTTAGACATTATTAGTTAGAAATCCTTAAAAGTAAGCACCTAAGTATTTTATCAACAATCTAAAGTCACAACTTTATCAAAACAAGAGCCTAAATCATACCCAAATCTCCCTAAAAAAAGAACATCAAGACAAAGGAGGTTATTCATGTTGAGCCCAAAATGCCAAAGTGCCGGAGAACAAACAATTTTATTCAAAAAATATATAAAAAAACATTTTTTTTAAATCAACTGAAGCAATGGTTGTAGACACTTGGTGCGCTAACGTAAAATACTCAGACTGACGTGGCTACTTTTCTGTCACTTCGTCATTTTGAGAACAATCATTCTATGAAACCTGAATAAACCTTTAAAGCGTTTGAAAAGTAATCAAAAGTTAAACTACAAGATCCTGTCTTGGAACATACTGCACAGTATAGGTTCATGGGTGTGCGTGTTAGCCATGTATACTACTTCGAACTTCTCATTGACATGCAGATACACATCGCATTTCTTCCTCGATAGCTCATTACAGCCCCATCTTGTGTTTTTCCCATCAGTGACACATTCTTCTTTCTTAAAGGTAAAGCCGTTAACTACGAGTAAGGTATGTCCGTTCGACAGGGTGACTACGGCAACTGAAATGAAAAGTAAGGTTGAGTAGGAATAATTCAATTTTAATTAATTTATTGCGTATTGTTTAACATAGAACTCGGAATCATATGAACACGGGTTTTAGACTATCTATTAGGTATCTTTTAAGTCATTTCGTAACTTCGCCACAAAACCAGTTAAATAGAAGCAAACTATAACATTAGGTCTTCGTGGTCTGCTTTCGTTCTAATAGCTATCTACGCTACAAGTGCATGTTAGTGACAAACAAACAACATACATTCGTATATTATTTAATTATATAAGATTAGTCAATGTTGTGAGAAAGTTCGTAAATTACAATCTTTTCCTCGACCACACTGCTAAGACTAGATCTACATCTACTTGCGCTACCGATATAATAATGTTAAAACTTAAGTTTATTCTCCCGTTATTTACCATATAAACACATAGCAAAAATAATAAATTTACGTTAGTAAAATCTTACAAAATTAATATATTGACATCTCACTAAAACTAGATATTCGTCGTAAGTCCAATACACACAATATAAAAGTATAAAATAAGGTCAAGTCGATTTAAATCTAATAATACTTCACATTATTATATTTGGCACGTTATTAAAGACTAGATAGGACAGAGTATAACGAACTGCTGATTGATAGAAGCTGAATTGTTTTTCAAGAATCTAACAGGCTTTGTAGAGTAGGTACATTATACTCGTAATATAAAAATTGTTTAAAATCATAAAATATTCAAACTATTCATGAAATGCATGAGCCTGATCTAGGCCCGCGTATCACAAATGGTCCATTCTCAAGCTCCGGATTATCTGTCCCAGAAGTGGTTAAATTAAGGGCTGATGAAGGTAAGGTATAATCAGGGGAAAGCGACTCATACTCTCTTGATAAACGAGGGTAAGTCTGCATCTCAACCTGATGCTGAATCTGTGCTGATGATGGAGTATAACATGGAGATTGTTCTTCGTTCTCCCTCGCTAGGCGAGAGAAAGCTTGAGTTATTGCAGCGGCAACATTATAAGCTGGAAGACCTGGTTGTCCTGCTGATGGTAATGACGATGAGGTAATGGGATGATGATTATGATGGCCATCGTAAAATGTCATGTTGAGATGACTGTCGAAGCGAACCCTCGCTTTGCATTTGCTTGACATTCTTTTAGAACAGTTCCAGTATCGACCATTGCTGGTGGTCTGATTGAACTTACAGCCTTCTACTAAAAGAACATAATGCTTGCCTTGGGTCGATGGAATGAACCTATAGCTCGGCAAAAAATGTCCTGGAAAAAACATGTTGGTGAAAGATGAGCATCTAAAGGCTTACAGCATACATGTACTGATATTACTGACTCTGTTCTTTTCCAATATAGCAGTACTACTTGCTAGGAACTTGACCAAAATGGCAGTCACGCACTGTGTGCTCAACGTTAAGGCCCTATTTTATTAATATAAGTTACTTAAGAAAAAAATAACTTTCTTTAAAACATTTAATATTGTTTTTATACATTTTTAGTTTTCTTTACGCAATCCCCAAACAATTCCTTTGTTCAGTAGTTCTATCTCTTTCGTCTTCTCTAACCTTTTCAGTCTCATTCTTTGTAAATTTTTAATGCTAATTTGTTCTCTTTTTAAAGGATTATTTTTCAAACTTTCACGATATTTTCTCTGCCTTTCGGCATTAGTAAGGGCTTTTTTAACTTTTTTTTGTTTCATTTCAGGACTTTTTTTTCTTTCACAAAATCTCCTTCGTTGTTCGTCATTTGTAAGAGACTTTTTATATCGGCACTCAACTAAAATATATAAAGAATAAATCTTATATAAGTACTTACATTTTTTCAAGATTAATAATTGTTCCTACTTGTTCCAACATAAAATTCTCAATAAAAAAATAGCAACTTAAACAACAGTTTAATACTTTATTTATCACTAAGTGGTCGTAAATTGTATTTACTATATGCCATTAAAATAATTATTTATGTATGTATTTATAGTGAAAGTCCTTTGTAAACCAACCTAAAATTAGTGTGTAAATAATGTTTACTGATTCGATCTAGTTATTATGATCGAATCGTGATCTATTATGGTGGTCAAAAGGATGTGCTAGATGTTTGATGTCAACATTATTTTTTACCACGGACTTTCGCCCACGGCCTCGCCCGCGTGGTACGTTATAGCCTATATGCTATTCCAGACTATAATCTATAACTCTGTGCCAAATTTCATTCAGTTCCGTTCAGTTGTTTCTGCGTGATTAAGTAACAAACATCCATACATCCATCCAAACTTTCACATTTATAATATTAGTAAAATTGGATGAGAACTCTGATCATCAAGTACGATGACTCATCATGATGGAACCACGGTTTCAGTTTCGTGATAAAAACACTAGTCTAATAAAATCGGGTCATTTTCCATCGCTCGCGGTTCCGCCAAGCTTCTTGGAACCTCCACATACAATCCACCGGCTGTCTTCTCGTACACGGGCGGTTTGTGTGTATGCTCATTTGATATGCAGACCAGCTCGTAATCATCATTCACGTGCAGGCAAACGCTGCAGTTCCACCTGCCTTTACCAGAACAGTACCAGCGTTCTCCATTGGGCATGGGGGAAGGATCAACGAACGCGAATCCATTAAGCATGAGAAGGGTGGCTCCGTCGATAGCTGTCACTACCATAACTGTAGACAAAAAAAGGGATTATGAATTTATTTGGATCCAAACTTTTATGTAGCTGACTTTATGATGGCTTAAGCCGCGTATCGACTACGCGTTCCTGACCATAAATTACCGCGACGTGTGTGTTCCGCGGAACGCGTTTCAAATATTTGAACTATCTCAACTGGTGCGCGTGGCAACTGTTCCAGTGTTTGATAGTTCAACATGCAGGTTCCTTTGGCTAGCTGTTCCTTTGACACGCTGTTAAAAACCGACACCAGATGGAACGGCCCGCTCCACGTTGAGCGTTCCAACGAACACATTGGAGCGTGTTCCAAAATGGTGTCCATTTCGCGCGGCCGTAACGCGCGCCAATGTTCGTCCTCTTCGAGCGCGAAGTCGGTACGCGGCTTTACGTCTACACGCAACTTGGATAGCGTGGTCCTTGGATAAAAAGAAGTCTATTCCTACATCCAAATGTATCCAGTCGATGCAGTGTATAATCAAACTCAAACGTTATCATTCATAACATTAGTATTTTTAACAAATCGATTATAACTTTACTTTAGGCGGATTCGACCAAACTAATACGAGTATAAGCACTGTCTCCAGAATAAATCGTAGTTATTTAAAAGTACCTAAACTGAAAATTTACTAGCATTTGACATTACATTATTCTGAGAATAGTTATACCAGAGTTTGGTCTCTCTATAAAACAATATAGAATTCACATATCGCTCTAGACATTTAAATCCACCTGGGTCTTTGAAAAAGTTTCTAAAAACCTAAGCTAAGTAGGCTTATTTTGGCAATTTTTCTCATCAGTGGTTGATACACAGCAAACGTATGGTCAGAGATCCGAGACGTCAGCAAAACTTGGGAATTTCAGTCAGGTATGTTTGTTTTTTCACTGTGAAGAAGGGTATATGTATAGGTAAATGTATGTGTTTATGTATGTCAGTATACATACGAGTTCCTTTGCTTTTTCGCTTGAGCATAAACGGCTAGACAGATTTTGACAAATGAGGTGTCGTCATCTGGATTAGAAGAGAGACATAGGCTACAAATGTCAAAAAATCTCATATGGAGACAGAAAATGTCAGAAAATCTTTTTTCAGTAAGGTTCAGTCGGGTATTTTAACTTTTGCGATAAATACTTAGTTTATTATATTTTCTAATAAATTTGAAACTCAAAAAGCAATCTTACCAAGAATCTTTTTTATTTTTTTTTCCGAGGGATCTTCAATGATTAATACAAAATGATGTCACAAAACTAATATAACATTTATTTATATAATATAATATCAAAATATAAAATGTTATCATAATAAGTACTAGCTACATATCGACGGTTTAGTATCAATTTCTCCTAACTACAAAAACCTGTTTTTACAGGAGACGAAAAAAACGTCTCATTTTTTCAATTTTTAATTTATTCTGTCTATTTTTTCTTTAATATTTTACATAGTATTGTACGTATTTATTAGTATTAGTGATTTTAATCATATATTAAGGGATTGTGAAATAAGTGTAGATAGAAGATATTGTTTCTAGTATGGTTAAGATATGGTTTTTTTCTGGTAAGATAAATGGTATTGCACATAAAATAAAAGACAATTTAATCAAAATAAAATTGTTATTCAATTATAATATCAATAATTTGTGACATGATTACCCAAAAATTTCTTGAACCAGGCCACACCCAGATGGAATGTGACTCGGTTCACAGCGTGATAGAGCGTAAACTGAAAAATAGAGAAATACACCTGCCGAGTGACTACGTCACTATCACTAAAGAGGCACGTAGCTCCAACCCATATTAATCAATTCAGATTGATCACACTTTTGTAAAAGATTATGCAAGCCAGGAAAACTTAATATACAAAAGTATCAGACCAGGGCGTAAGGCTGGTGATCCACAAGTTGTAGTTTTGAGAGTCATCCACTACAACGGTATGACAATCGAGGTTAAACTTGATTTTGACGCTGACTGGATGCCACTACCACAGAGACCTAGATTATTAAGCGCTGAAGTAGTATATCGCCAGCTGCATCGCAACAAGATCCCAATATCAGCCACAAAATTTAACCACCTGCAGCAGCTAAAACAGGCTCTCCCCAGAGACTGTCACGCTTTTTATGATGCTCTGCCTTTTGAATAGGTTAACATTCAGTAAAAGCCATATCGAATATCGGTTTTAGTTTATAAAATTACCTATATTTATGATCTAATCATGACTTGATTTTTTCACTTAGACAATTACACTAAGTTCTATTGTGCTAATTATGTTGATTATTATGTAGGAATAATTCAATTGATAATGTTAAACAAGATTAACGTAAATTTGTACGTTTATAATTCATTTTATAAGAAAAATATTTTGTTATTATGCGTCTGATCTCGTCGGAAATGACCATGTTATTGTATTGATTTATAAAACTAACTTAAGGAAACTAGTCCATTGTACGTTAATTAAACTATGTTTAGTATTTAGATTGGTAGGGTTTTTATAAAAACCAGAACTTGTGGTGATTTTTACTGTGTTACTCCGTTTCTGATTAAAGATAAGTACTCACAAAAGGCTGATTTTGTACCATATATTTAGATAATGGAACTCTTTGAGTTATTATGATCTCGCTGTTAATGACCACTTTGGTTAATTTTGATTTACATTTAAGTATTAAGGCTGCCGTCTGCGAGCGTGGGAACTTCTGACACAACACCTACATTGATAATTTCTACTCACACAAATGCATCGCTCAGTATTGAATACACATCCTGGAAACGAATAAATCTACTTTCGATGTTTCGAACAAGTTACGCGTCCATTACGCGTTCGTCTTTGTGGGATGTTTATAAATGTCATAGAAAATACGCAATGTATTAGTAGCATCGTGAAGCGCGCGAGCCGCGGCGAGTTACCAGCGCGCGGGCAGTTCGTCACGGCGGCGGCAAAGGGTTGGGTCAGAGTGTATGCTTTTTGATTTCATTTTAAACTATGTATTTCTTTTTATGGAAAAATTCAAGATAATTGTCAAGCCAATGTTCTGTGTGTTATGAGAAATGTGGAATTTATAGATGAAAAAACTATTATTAAAATCAAATAATATTTAATACAAACATGGAATAAAATATGTACAGATTAAAACTAATTAAACTTTTTTACTCCGAAAGATTGAAAATAAATAATATTGATTTAGTTATTTAAAACATAAAATTTCGTAAAACCATTTTCAATCGCAATATAAGCGTGACTTATTAAATATTTATTAAATATATTTTTATAATATTTTCAATATTTTCAGCTAATAATGAATTACCCTATAATATTAGTACTAGTGTACTTCGCCCTGAACTGAGATCTTGCGCGCGATTTCCACAATCCTCATTGTGTATTCACGCCCTGAAGTTTTTGGATACACTTTATGTACTAGGCATAGGTGCATATTTGCCATACTGCATAGGTGCCATGCTTACGAGTACGTAACCTAATCACAAACAAATATTTTATTATCCTACTTAAGTAGGTAGGTACTTATGCCCGTGCTAAGAAAATCTTGTTTTTTTTTTTCATAATATTTAAAAACTATCCATCCTGGAATAAAAATTAAAACCATTTTGTAATGTACAAGTATACAGTAAGTTAAGTTTTAGCTTCCTGAGGGGAAAACTACCTTCCCACTAATAATTATCTAACAAAGAAAAGAAAAGGTTGAGTATAAAGATATCCTACTAATATTATAAACGCGAAAGTTTGTAAGAATGTATGGATGGACGGATGGATGGATGGATGTTTGTATGTATGTATGTTTGTTACTCTTTCACGCTAAAACGGCTGAACAGATCTGAATGAAATTTGGCACAGATATAGATTATGATCAGATATAGATATAGACTTGCATGCAGGAAAGACAATTTATATCTTTTTTTTATTTTACTTTCTGTGTTACTTTTCTAATTTTGTTTGGTTTTACCTTTGTTTTGTTTTTTTTTTATCTACTTTTATTTTCCTGTATGTGTCCCGTGTCTGAATAAAAATCTATTCTATTCTATTCTATTCTATTCTATTATGGCCTGGAATAACACATAGGCTACATTTTATCTCGAAAAAATGTACGGTTCCCGTGGGATAGCGATGTTTTTGTTTTTCGCGGTAGAAGCTGTGAGCTATTATGGCGTGCGCTGCAAAAACCATTGCAGTTACACGTATATAATGTTGAATGGAAATGTTTATCTTAAATAGTTCTACAAAAAAGTCCGCGACAGCATATATCTATCTTTTATGTATAAGCCATTATCGTCAAAATAGTGAACCATAAATACAATAAAATCTTATAATTTATTTCTAATGCACATTTTGGCAGTAACAAATTGATCCTAATCAAAATAAATACTTTTTATCGCATCTGGTATTTCAAGTAGATAAACTTTGTCTTTTACACTACATCATTTGGACAAATACGTATTAAAATATTTATGACGATAAACAACCGAGTGCGCGATATTATTAAGCGGTCCGGCGGCGCGGGTGAGTGAGTCGCCTGCGGGCGGGATGGGGGAAGATGTCGGCTGTCGCTCATCGCTGAGTACGCGACCCGAATGCGGGCAGACGTGGGGCAAACGTCGATGGTTGTTAGATATGTAGGTAGGTACACTCAGCTAGAGCTACCTACGTTAGCTAGGTAGTATGTACGTACTGTACTGGTCATATACTTAGGCTTAGTAGGTAGGTAAATTTAAAAAAAAATCTGCCTTTCGTTTCCTAAGATTGTGGTAAAATGGTAATCTCCTGAAAGTGAAACTTTAATAGCTAGACAGTGACTTTACAAGTACCTACCTACCAACCTACCTATAGAATAACGTACCTATTGTGTAGTTTAGTGTGTCAGATAGGTTGGTAGGTACCTACTTATAGTCAGGTAGGTACTTACTTTATTTTACAAGTTCTATAGTATTCTATTGAGCAAGTGTACCTACCTACCTAGGTACACATACTCAGTAAGTATCTACCATTGAGCTACTTACTTATTGGTGGATACGTGCTAATAATTTGAACTGTTCAATGTCCGTCTTAGTTAGGTTGCTATGTAAATCCTACTAATATTATTAAAAGCGAAAGTTTGTATGAATGTATGTGTGGATGTATGTTTGTTACTCTTTCACGCTGAAACGGCTGAACGGATCTGTATGAAATTGGCAAAGATATGGATTATAGTCTGGAATAGCACATAGGCTATTTTTTATCCCGGAAAAATATAAGGTTCCCGCGGGATAGATTTATTTTTGTTTTTCAAGGTATCACGCGGGCGAAGCCGCGGGCGGAAGCTAGTTATGTATATATTGCAAATTACTCCCTACCTTTACCATGTACCTATTTACAATAAATTAAAAAAAATGTAACTTGCGGCTAATATAAATTAAAGAATCACTACATAGTATAAAACAAAGTCGCTTTCCCTGTCCCTATATCCCTATGTATGCCTACAAACCAGTAGTCACAAATTAGTATCCGACACTCGCGACCCACCCGTTGCCTAGTCCAAACAAACAAAAGAGCTCGGCGTGGAACTACAAACGGACGTGCGATCACCTTGGAGACTGAGACGGTACTGAATATTTTTGACGCGCCTATTCTATTATAAAGCGTATTTTGGCAGGCGCTTGCTCCATACTAAAATGTATGGCGGCGGGGAACAATTTCTGCTCACAAAATTAACAATGTTTAGGCTCAGATTAATACTTTTTGGTTTGAATTAGTAGAAAAAACTCCTGGTGACTGTGTTGTTTAACATTTTGTCTCACGATTTGTCCAAAAATATTACAAAAATAACAACGATAATTTCGTAAAAACTCATAATAGAAAAGGTCGATTTCGATGTTTTTAATCAATGTTGACGATTTTTTTTCTCAAAAATTAAGAATTATTTTAGAATAATCACGCGGTGTTAGTGTAGACTCATCTATTGAGAATTCGTATTATTAGTTTGTGTCCTTCTATGAAGTGATTTCTTATGGAAATTTCTAAAACCGTAAGTGCTTGTTCGCGCGTTTCTTAGGGACTCCGCTCTTAATCAGAACAAAAAGGCTGATTTTGTTTTTGGTACAAAGGTATTTAGATTATGTAACTCTTTGTGTTATTATTATGATTATCTGTTAATTACCACTTTGTCTATTTTGATTTACATTTTATTTAAGTATTAATAAGAATTAAAAAAAGTCTAGTTACATTTCACTGATTTGTACGAGTAAATGCAGATATTAGGTATTGCCAATAAAATTTGCGTACCTTAACTTTGTAGCTATTGTCACAAGTGAATATCTCTCTCAGACAGTGAATTTTAGACCTTATGTCTTTGCCATTACGTGCGTTTATGTATTTTAAGCCCAATTATGCAATAATCCCAAAATCTAAAAACTGTTAGTTAGGAGATATTGATACTTCACCGTCGATATATAAAACAATGTAAATAGAATATTGCTACTTATGTATTTACGCATAAGGTACAACATAATTGCAATCAGTTGAACTGGGAACCTTTATTAGATGCATTGCAATAACTAATAGATTATTGTTAATACATAGCATTGTGTATACTTTGATGACTTCTATGGCGTAGTGGGATTGTCTGTCTGAAGCGGGAAAGGTGCGGGCTCGAGCGGGAGAAATGTTTGCTTGTTTTGCTAATGTCTTTCTTCCGTATTTGGATATTGTGGTACCATGGTACTTGTAAATTCTTATACCCCTGATACAGAGAATCCTAGCGTGGGGTTACTAAGTGACTGTGGGGTGTTATTAATTTTTTATTATAATAATAATAATAATATATGATCACGACTGTAATCCCCAGGCTCGGTAGATATCTCCTCAGATCTTTAGTTACTTAGATCTTTGAGGATATCTAAAGAGGGTAGTCAGAGGCAAGTCCAAACATGACATTTGGTACATGCCCACATTTTGCACAGTAGTTAGTATTCCGTACGTGACAGGTTCGAATTTTTGGTTCTATTAAATAATGAATTTCTATTACCGTGGACGGGTTAGGTACACTGTACATTGCTCTAATATTTTCACAAGTAGTTTACAGTAGTTTATGGTACGAAAAATAAACTTGTTTATATTCATAACTCTTGAGAACAAATAAGCAGGTCAGTATTACATTGAAGATATATGTGCCTAAGTTATTAATTTATTAGTAATTTTCTATAATATTTTTTATATAGTATACAACCTAAAACCTTACCTACTTAATATTTTTTTATTTTTTAAGATTCAAATGAATTCAAAATTTTCTTACTAAATATTAGTTGTTACTTATTAATAAACTCTTTAAAACGAATTAGATAGATATATGTTAGCGTAACGTTAGCGTAATGATATAAAATTACTTTATTCGTTTTGTGTTTATTGCTCATTTTAGATAATTGTACTTTTCTACCAATTACAATAAAATGATAAAACTAAATCTACATACTTAATAAAAACTAAATAAATTATTACGCAGATTTTTTTCTTAAACATAAATCTTTTTAATCCCACGTTTACATTCACAAATGTTTGATACACGATATGTTGTGAACAAGAAAACATTTTTGACACATTTTCAACAGTGACTGACTGACTGACTGACTGACATAGTGATCTATCAACGCACAGCCTAAACCACTGGACGGATCGGGCTGAAATTTTGCATGCAGTTAGATGTTATGACGTAGGCATCCGCTAAGGATTTTGATTAATTCTACCCCCAAGGGGATAAAATAGGGGATGAAAGTTTGATTTTGTTTTTCAAGGTACCACGCGGGCGAAGCCGTGGGCGGAAGCTAGTATAATAATAAAATGCAACATTATGATACATGTAAAATACCTGTTTTATAATGTTTGATGTAGACGTGGAGTAATAAAATGACTTTATGTCTAGAGCTGCTAGACTTAGAATACTTACTAAAGTTTCTTGACAAGTACTACTTGCCTCTTTTTGAGCAATAGCCAAAGAGCCTTACCATAAGCTCTTACAAACATGATATTTCAGAAACATCAAATTTCAAGCTTGAAGTAACAATTTTTACAAAAATTTGTACGAATTTGTACGAAAAGTTATATAACTTTGATATTACCCGAAGAGCTTGTGGTAAAGCCCCAGAAATGAAATCTGCCACCAATTCTCATTTAGGGTCAATTTATACTAGCGCAGAGTTGAAGCGCTTCGAAGCGTCTATCCAAAACTGAACATAACAAATTCAACCTTAACTCCACAGCGTAACGCTCACATTACTTCTGAGATTTGAAAAAGACGCGCGCATTCTTCGGAATTCGCGCGTCTGCGCGTGACTAACGCTGATTGGTGCGCTCGCATTCTCGCGTATCCGTGCGCCCACTAGCGAACCTACGCGTCATCAGTCGGAAATTGGCCTGCGTCGGTGTTAAATGTGTTGATCACGATGGACTCGTATTGTATTGGGCGCGTATTCTGGCGAATTCTGGCGAATACGCGCGCATTCGTGCGGCTTCGCTTTAGTTATAAAGAATTTGACGCTTCGATGCGCTTCGACTCTGCGCTAGTATAAATTGACCCTTAGCCTTACTTCTACCTATATTTTTAATACTATTTTATACTCATCAGTTGTTTTATGATAAAAAAACTAATCAGTAGAAAAATACACATGTTTAGGCTTGCTGCCTACAGAATTTCTAGCGTGATTATGCTCTTTTTTAGTCGATATAATATTTAAACATTCATCAGTTACTACCATCGCTTCGCAGCTGTCAGTTTTGTTACTGGTGCATTTCCAACTAGACCCCTTTTTAGACTTAGCGCACTTCCGGTAGGTGTATCCTTGGTAGAGCAAAACGTATCCTTTAGAACTTTTTTTGTCAGGCTTCAACAGGACCGGATCTGAAAGTGAGAACATTCTTAAATAATCCAGTCTGTTTTTTTATTTTTTTTTTAATAGACAGTAGTCATCAACATCTTAGTTATTGCTTACGTCAATTATAACGTTTGATCTTAAAAAAAAAATTATATTAATGCTGGACAATCCACACAGCATCATCTAGCCCCAAAGTAAGCTTCTCAAAGCTTGTGTTATGGGTACTAGATAACTGATATATTTAATACATTAGATAGATATTTTTTATTATACATAAAAAACACCCAGACCAACGGAACAAATTTCTGCAGACCGTACACATATTTGTTCCGCGGCGGGAATCGAACCCGCAACCTCTTGCGTCGCAGGCGGACTCTCGCCCGCTGCGCCACTGAGGTCGTCAAAAACTGACACGACAAAAACGACACTGAAGGTCTTGCTATGAACGTTAGCGTCACTTCTTATTCTTACCATAGCGTCATCGGACAATAGAGAGGTTAAATCTGATAAGCCTATACGAAAAGAAGGTATTGAAATGTACGTATCTATATTTTAAATAATATCAATGATAAAATAGTATAAATAAAACCAGTATTTTTTGCAAAATTTAAAAAACTGAACGTTATTGTAAATAGATTTTTACAGCCGCCATTTTGTATAGCCTATATCACTCTTGTGATCTAGACGAAACCAAAGACACCTCATTTTTCAAAATATGATCAGTAGTTTGGGCTACAGCGAAAGCCAAAGGAACTCACATACATAAACCCAAAAAAGGAAAAGGTATCTAGATATTTCGGGAAATACTCAAAACTAGATGCAATACTTAGCTTATATTTCACAATAATACAAGTATATAACGTATTTTCTTATTTTGTCAGATTTCATTTATAATTTATTCAAACTGTAAATAAATATTTGTAAGCTTAGATCTAAATATATCTACTTAACTGTACATGAATGATTACAGAGCTGTACTTCTTGGTAGGTATTCCATTGCTAATATTCCCAAATATTAATTAATTTTAGTACTTAAATTATTGCTAGGTACTACTTAATATAAAATATATTTATTTAAAATTGAGCTATCCATGGACCGTTAACAAAAGATCTATAGATAACTCACTGCCAAAGGTAATTTAGTACCTATAATTTTATATACATACATAGTATAAACATATACGAGTTTAACTATAGGTAAACATAGGTATTATACATTTATATACAAGGTTCAGATTGAGATGTCTTTGACAACCTTTTTAAAAATTAAATTGACTAGATTTTACTTTTGTGTAAAGATTTTTAATACAATTATATATGTAGCACAAAACATTAATACATATTTACAATCATTGGTATAAGTACCTACTTATATATAAATATATGGCAGTTTTTGAACAGGGTCTTCAATTGGGTCATAATTTCGTAATTTTTCATAATGTTATGTTCTTCAACTGGGTCAAAATTTTGTAATTCATCATCATAGGTATTGTATGTTCTTCAATTGGGTCATAATTTTATAATTTGTCATAATGTATGTGTGTTCTATACTTGCGTAGTAATTTGTTATAAGATGTACATATGTACCTACTTTATGTTCTTTAATTGGGTCATTATTTTGTCTAATGTATGTTGGCATTTGGTAGGTTTCTGACTGATTCTACCGATGCCTTTGCATTTTTTATTTTCATGTAGTCGCATACTGATACTGACTGGTGTCATGCGTACCGGTAATATAATAAGTACATACATATTATGAGATCAAATAATGTTGTGCTGACCCCACATAACGTGGGTAAAGGGCAGAAAGAATAAGTCACAAACATAATTCTGAACCCACACTAGGTTTCCCCGTATCGTGGGTAAGTATCAGAAACTAGAAGTAGGTACCATGGTACCACAACGCCCAGACCCGAATAAATATTTGCAGAAGATGCAAGCATCCCGCCGCGGGTATTGAAACCGCATCTCTGCGAATTTTCAATTCTAATTCGAAATGGAAGAAGACTTAAATACCTAGACACTGATTGAACTCAAATAAATCTGTTTTAATAACACTTTTTTCTTTTCAGCCCCTCTGGAGTCTTGTCGAACCTTGTAGCATGAGTATGATATCCAACCACCTGAACGGGTGTTCCATCTGGTGTGGAGACCAGTCTCACTTTGCACTTTCTGGAGTTCCTGGAGGAGCAGTACCAGTTCAAAGTACCATCCCTTTTAGCGATATATCCAAAGTTATAAGCGTAATTCTTGAAAACTATCATGTTCTCTCCACGCGATGACTTAACTAGTCCTAGAAAATTGGATAAAAGAATTAAGACTTATTTTATAGATTAAACTTTATTATATTTCAATGAAATACTTTGCGAGCAAGGTGATTAAGTTTGGTTATGACCTTGAATATGTATTGCAATAATATTATCATTGACTATTTCTGGATTCGTTGGATCTTCTTTGTCCGAAGTAGGTGTATCATTTACACATTTATTAGGTACCTATATACGAGTAGATTTGTCTGATAAGTATTTTTTCTAACACAAATAAAATATAAACAATGCACTTGTAAGTAATTATAGTAAACATTAAAAAAATAAAATTATAGTGAATGATTCCCGAATCTCGAGATTTGGTTGACATCTCTTCAGATCTTAAATTACAAATAAAAGAAATAAACCATAATAATATTAAAATATGCTATATTTTATTAGTTATTATTATAATTACTTGTTGTTATCTAGCAACATACCTTCCTATATAATTTCATCACATCCTTTTCTTCAATTACTTAGCTACTCACATATAATTTAACTATATAATTTCCCACTAGCAGAACACTATGTAGAAATTCATCAAAAAATCTGATCAGGGACCTTACCACAAACTCTTCGGGCGATACAACTTTAATATTTCGTTTGTAAATATTGAAATGAAATGCTTCAAGCTTCAAATTTGACGTTTCTGAAAGATAGTGGTTTGTAAGAGCTTATGGTAAGACCCTAAGCTTATATTAATAAAATTATGAAGGTACATATCCCACCATTTTTTAGTTATATAAAAAGAAAATTACTTGACTATAAAGGTACGAGTTGGCAGCGGACGACATGAGGCAGCAGAGGACGACGTGTCGCAGCGACACTACTGGTTTCTATGTATTTATATCAAATGCGTCGCTAGCTTCGTGTCGCTAACTACGGAGGTAATTTCATAGAAATACATAGAAACCAGTAGTGTCGCTGCGACACGTCGTCCGCTGCTGCCTCATGTCGCCCGCTGCCAACTCGTACCTTAACTTGACTCCTCTTTTAACTAGAGCTTAAGGTGATTGGCTTTGTATCTGGCCTTGATCATATAAATCAAAGTTTGCTCAAAACGAAGACGTAAAAAATGGCTTGAAATTGTCGCTAAACTACGTTATGTACGTCTGCTTAAGCCATTTAACTCATGTAACACAACATTTATAACCGCAAATTATTTAAAATTCGCGCCCGAGCGAGACAAAACCACTATAAATTAACATTCAACAAGTGTAGTCTTACTTTTATACTAAATGGTAATTGTGTAAAAATGTACCACACCTATTATCTAACCTATGTTCCCTTATTATCTATTATTACTATCTAATTCGGGAAGACACTTAGGTAAATATCCTACCCATCATTTTCTGTCTTGATGACATTCGGCCCTATAGGTGCACCAATAACTCTGCAGGTGCTTATCTCATTATCCCCTTTTTTAGAAACTGGGATTAAATTATTCACCATTTTCTCTTGTATCCGCACATATTCGCCTTGCTCATTCACGTAGAAAACCGGTGGTGGATGCGTGTGATTCGCATCGACCACTGTGAACTCTCCCAGTTTGGACAGGATAACTTGGGCATTGCATTTCTTGGAGCATCGGGAGGAGCAAGTCCATGATACCCTGCTCTTGCTCTCAGAGTTCTTGGCAAAGGTGTACTTTTCGTAGACGAGCAGTTCGTTGCCTTTCTTGGAGACGATGAAATGGATTTCTGGAACGAAGGCGGTAAAACGTTTTAAATAGTACTTACATCTTTAGTCAAAATGCTAAGAATCTGTGTTACTCTGGATTTTCATTCGTAAACTGATTAGAAATTGTTTCTTTTAAATACATATTCTAAACTCAGCATAGGCATACGAATAAGTTTACCTACATCTCAAGTATTTACAAAACATAATATTTAGTGGCTACTTATTGATTGGGTACTCAATCATAGACTAATAAGGTACAGAAGTCATATAAAAATACGAAACTACGAACAAATTAATAAAATATATTGCAATTATCAACACGATCAATGATCAGTCATCTTATTTCAAGTAATACCTACTGGCTATGTCTAAAAACTTTTAATTATTTGTACCACTTGATTTTTTTGGTAACCGTAATCTGCTTGTTACTTACTTACTATGTATGTATACATAATAAAAAATTAGGTACCCTTAATATTCTACATACAAAATATTGCACCAAAATTTGTAGGATCCACTAACAGAGTAGATTCAGTGTCTAATATCGATAATAATATGGATCGTTTGGTCTTTTCAGAATCTAGAAATTCTCTAGTCGTTAGTGTTACTCATATTTTATATCAACAGGGACCCTAACATTTTTTTTAGGTGCATGATTATGTTTATCTAAGTATCTAGTCACCCGAAAGGGTGTTTCAGACTCTTTAGTGACCACATAAGCTTTGCATCCTTTCTTCTGATGGCTGGAGCAGGTCCAATAGTTGCCGTGCTTCACACTGTTACGCCAGGAGAAGGTATAGTTATGGAATAAAAGCATTCCAGGACCTCGTTTCTGCTTCGATGGTATCATGTACGCGTCATAATCATAGTCTGTCAAGAATAAGAAAACTGAAATTAAGTCATTTCTACAAGTTAGTATAAAGCTCCGTACCCACATTCAGAGGAGTGTTAGATATGAATGTGGATGAATACAAAGGTTGGGGGAAGGCCAAAGAAAAGATAGATGGACTGTGTGAAAGATGACATGGGTAGGAAAGGAGTGAGTACCGAGATGACGAATGATAGAGGGAAATGGAAGAAGATTACATGTTGTGCCGACCCCACATAGCGTGGGAAGAGGGCAGGAAGATGATGATGATGACTCACATTCGGTATTACTCGATAGTTTTACTCCAAGCATGTGAGTACGGAGCTTAACGGTCACTTCCTAATACTGTTTTTTATATGCTTTGAAGGTATGATGAAGGCAGCTGCAAATGCGGCTTATTAGCCGCGTAATAAATATTATATTTATTGCACAGGTATAGGTAAATATTCAATATGCTAGTTAACTTCTTGAAGAGTTAAAGACAGCTTCATGGTATTTATGACCTGACATATCTAGCATGATACCTACATAGGTACTAATAAAAGCCTGAAAACTCTTCGCCTAAATTAACAAATTAATGTAAGTACCTATGTGCTGAAGATATTCATGAATATAAAAATGCAGAGAGTTTTTAAATGTTTATTTACGTTCACACAGCCAGTTTAAATATTTTACGACAAATTTAAATCTAATAAAGAAATGATATCAAGTTTTTATTTATTTAACAAGATGGACAACATTTTGTACCTCTTAGGTACAATCACAATTTTTTTTAGAACAGGTAATTACATACCCTTAAACAAAACTAATAGTAACACAATAAGGTTACTGTATAATATATTGTAAACATGCTATCTTAAATAAAACTTAAGTTTCATAAGTACTTGGTTACCTTAAGAACATTATTATACATGTTACAATTTATGTGTAATATTAACAAAGTTGACAAAAGTTGTTCAAAATAATGAAAACTAAATAACTACTTGAACAGACCAAGCTTATAATCACCCTACTATGCATATCTACCACAAGTTGTATGCTTCTTACGTCGTAACAGTAAATCAAATAGTGGAATAAAATTACTACATCACCACGCACCGACTTCACATATTTTGCTGCAAAGGAAGATTCTTATTAGATTGTTACCTGATTACCGACTACAATTTAAAAAACAAACTCCAAGGGAATAAATGAATATCATTAAGGGGAAAGGAATAAAAATAACGAGGAAGTACATTTTATTTAATTGATGAATGAGTTAAATAAAACACATTTATTTTTACTTTTTTTTATAATTTTCAAATACAATCTTATTGATAGTGTAACCATTCTATACTATATTATATGTAACTAGGCCAAATCCAAAATATATTGTATGGAGTAGATATTTATTTTTTAATGATGATTTTGTTTGGCCTAGTCAACTCAATTAACTATAACTCACCTGTAGCTTGATGTTTAGTAGTTTTAAAATTCCAAAACAAAATTTTTAGAACTTCAAGAACCTAATAAAAGATGGAGAAACCTTTAAATATCTAAAACTTACCAATTAAATCCTGAGCACCGCACCTTCCACTTACCTGAAAAACAATATCCTGTAATTTAGTTTGTAACTAGCTGACCCGGCAGACTTCGTACTTATTTAGAAAACGTTTGTATGTGAAATAGAAAAGGGCTATTTTTAGGGTTTTCCCAGCAGTTATTCGAATTTTTCTTACCTTTTAAACTTTCCCTAGACCTCCACGAACATTTCAAGACCGAAATTACCCAAATCAGTTGAGCCGTTCTCGAGTTTTAGTGAGGCTAACGAACAGCAATTCATTTTTATATATATAAGATAAGAAGAAGAAGAAGAAGATAAGTCTAAAAAATCAAACTTCGTTTTTTTGTATTCTATTTTTAAACTTATGCGATCTGAACACATTATTAGTATAAAACCTTAAGTCTACCCGTGACCACTACAGTGTGCAAACCTGTCAAAATGATGGGAAAAAATAGGTAAATAATAAATACAAGTTTAATACTAATAATAATTAGTTTTTTTGATGTGGTACTGGTGAGGGCCTATTTATAAGATGGACACATGATGAAGTATGAAAACTATATCATGGAAAGGGTAGGAGTACTAGTGTGGCTCGGTTTTCAATTAGAGGAAGGCCGAAGAAGCGGTTTTTAAATCATTATTATCTTGAATAAATTTTTAGTAAGGATCATACAAAACAGCGCTAAGACTGAAACGAGTTTCTTGCCTGTTCTTCTCATACTTATGTTAGGTTATTACTAGTATTAACCGGGTATTTATCACATTTTATTCACCTATATTTCCAGACATTTCAACAGGCTTACACACTGTCATGGTCACTAGATGACACGAGTCATTTGAATTTGTTTATTGTGTGAAAGATATGAACATATGAGAAGATTCAGAGCTAATTAGTGATAAGAGTACCTAAGTGGAAGAAGATAACAAGATATGCCAACCAAATATGTGGGATAAGGGCAGAAGAATGATTATGAGCTAAATTGCAACGACAATAGTTACTAGAAGTTGTGAGGGACATGCCTAACATTAGGCAACACAACCTTTGGAGGCAAAGATCATGTCTACAATTTTAAAGCCTTTAGAGTAGGTAGGTACTTTGAATGAAGTTGCTACTATCGTGTATCAATACATAAACCAGATAATTACCTTGAGACAGCTATGAAGATACCGAACCGAAGACAAAACACATCAAAACAAATCACAATGTTGGCGCCATTATCAGAACACTATTTATAACCCACGAGTTATTATCGATACACTTCATAACACTAGGTTTTTAAAGTAAATACTGATAAATTATCACTTATTTTGCTTAAACTTCTAGATCTGGATGGAAAATAAATACTAGCAGAAAACGACTACATTTTTACGATTCATTATTAGAACAAGCACCAATTTAAGCGCTAAACACTTGTACAGCCGAGATTCTAATTAATAGATCTACATAGGTATTAGAAAGATTTAAACAAAATTTAAACTCAAAAACTTGAAAAATATAAAATAAACAATACAATTTTAGGTTATAGTTTACAACTCGCGTCCCCCCCAGAATTAAAAAAGAAATTAGTGTCAAACTCAAAAAAACCTCAGCCCCATTTACACGTTGAGAATCAAACAGATGAGTTTAAGAATTCGTGTATCAGTAACCTTATTAACGTTCCATTTCACGTCTTTAGCTATACTTCCAATAAATCGACCGATGTTGGCTATAAGTTCTATGGATTACTATCATAGATAATCTTTAGTAACTATAACAGATCACTGATTATTATAATATAAACATACCGAGAGAGAACATACCTTAGCAAAGACCTTAAATTATGATAAACTAGCTTCCGCCCGCGGCTTCGCCCGCGTTATACCTTGAAAAACAAAAACAAATCTATCCAGCGGGAACCTTAAGTATATTTTTCCGGGATAAAAAGTAGCCTATGTGTTATTCCATACCATAATCAACTTTCATTCAGATTCGTTCAGCCGTTTTAGCGTGAAAGAGTAACAAACATACATCCATCCATCCATCCATCCATCCATCCATCCATACATTCTTACAAACTTTCGCGTTTATAATATTAGTAGGATTCATATTTTTGGCCTTCTGGATTACTTGATTGATTCTTTGAAAGAATTGGGTGCTTAATACGGAGATGCGATTGTTATGATGGATGGATGGATGTGTGGGATGATACGGTTGCACAAATTATCGAATGAGTAGCAATGTCAAGGGAAGTTTGAAAGTGGCGCCTGTTACAGAAAAGACGAGGATTGCTAGATTAGCATGATAAGGACACGTGATGAGGAGGAATGAAAATCATGTCACCAAAAAAAGTTATGGGTGTATCTGGGTACGCAAGTAAAGGAAGGCCGAAGAAAAAGTGGTTTGATTGTGTGAAAGATGTTATGAATGTAAGAGGAGTAGGTAGACTCAGAGTTGATTAGTGATAGGAGTGGAAGACGAAAACATGTTGTGCCGACCCAACTAAGAGTGGGTTAAGGGCAGGAGAATGATGATGGCTTTCTGGATTACCTATTGGATTTTTTCTGATTTTCAACAAATATATTTCTCCTATTGTTTTTTTTATTAATGTGTTATCTGGTTTTGCTATTACCTACTAAATCCCAGGTACATTATTTACACACAATATTATTTTGTTTTAAATTCCCAGTGCTGCCAGCTGTCGCAAGGCACAGCATGCATGCACGGCACGGAATGAACATTAATTTGTGTATTCATTCTGTCTGTTAGTGTGCGCTTGACCTTAGTTCTTGTAAACATTGGTTGTCAAAATAAATATTTCGATATATCATGATAAATCGCGTCTCATACAATTTCCGCGTAAATTGTTAGTAGTTTACCGCTAATAAAGAGTTTGTGTAACTATGTGCAGGTGAAAATAGTGATTTATGGAAATGGTGCGCTGTTCACAACAAAAAAATAACCTCTAAATAGGTTTCTCTGAATTTTGGTGTGTTTTAGTATATTTAGTGAATAAAATCAGTGAAAGGGCATTTCAGTGGTTTAATAGTGGTGTGTTCAAGTGTCTCAACGTGTGATCCTGTAGTTCGTGCCACGAGAAAGCGGTAAGTGCTAGCATGTAAAAATGAAAACAATACAAAATATAAACACAAAAGTTTGTCTGTTTTTAACATTTCTGACTTATTTACTTACAAGATTTCCTTTTATGTGGTTTTTTTATAGGTTTTAGGATAAGTAGGTACTAGTTACATAAATATTTTGAATACAAGAATTATGAGTTTCCAGGAATACTCTCTTGCACTCTTAATTTAGGACTTAGTCTTTCAATATTGAAGATTTTGTGGACAAATTACAGGTATAGAATCAAGCAAACACAAAATAATTGAACCTTAATAAAAATCTCAGACACTTTCTATTTCACGCAATATTTCAGAACTAACATAATTTTTTCCAGCTTTTTGGCAGAATTCTCATCAATATTATGAATTAAATGAATTTTGAAAAATCATTTATTGTGTTTTATTCATTTAAAATAAGTTGGTAATAAAAAGTTGATAAAAAATTTGGCTCAATAATTCCTCTTCTTACCTGTCCGTAATATCCTATTTTCGCAATTGTTTATTTAATGCAAATCCTTTTAACTTGAACATGACAAATTAACCTTTTTTTTCCAGCTCAATAAAATGTTACTAACAAAAGGTTGTTTTAATTTTCCAGAGAGCGCTGTTTTGTTAACAAGGATTGAACTTATCGAGTGAAAAAATTTTGCTGATATTGGATTGAAAAATGATACAATGTATGGCTGAATTATTCAAAATTATCAACTTAATGTACAAAAATGGTGTGCATTAATGAAGTGCACATCTTTACGAATTTTAATCACTTTGTTAAATAATATATGAATTGTACCAACAATAAATAAAAAATAGTTCCTACTTTTCCCGTCGATTCGATTGTTGACTCATGACAGTTGTAGATAAACAAAGTGTTTAGATATTCTATATAAAAATCACAATTGTGACTGACTGACCTGTTAACAGACAATGCAGAGCCTAAACCGCTGGGTTTAGAGACTTGAAATTTGTGTACAAAGTCGATAAGAGATGAAGTAGACATTATCCCTAAATGTTAATGTTTATTTAAATGCAAACTGCGAAATATTAATCAGAATCTCTAGATTCTCGAAAAGAATACAGTATACCTACTTAAATAACTACATTACTTTTTGTACCTTAGGATTTTTAGAAATAAATGTATTAAATAATTTTCATAGAACTTGTTTTTTTTGTATGTACCTAGGTAAATTTATGTGTATTCATAGTGAATATAAATGTTAGTTAAAACATTTTGCAAATCTGTTCAGACACTCCAGATGCAAAACATATTAAGTTCTCTATATTTTAATAATACATTGTTTAGATGTTAACTAGTTTCATTTTATTTAGTCTTTTAATCAGATGTATATTGAGTTGTGTTGCAGTATCTTTAATCTTCCCTGTTTTTCCTATGACCTTGCCCTCTCCAAATTTTCCATTGTTTTTTACAAATTTTAAGTGTGCCCTGATTATTTAACTACAATTTGAATATAATTATAACCCAATACCTGTCATTTTATAATAACTACATTTATATTGTTAATCATTTTTATTAACCATTGTTGTATCTAAATAAATAAATTCCTGATTTCACTATCACAGAAGCACATTGTACCAATAAATAATGTACCTACCTATATACCTAATTAATTATGCACCTTGGTAATCAATGTACCATATTTTCTGAGTTACAGATTTGCCATACCAGTTCATTCCCATAGACAAGGGCAGATACCTACTGATGTTGGATCAGCACACATATTCCAGAAACCACAATACAAATACATACTACTGCTCTAAGAGGATCACAATGAAATGCAAGGCTTTAGTCAAACTCGCTCATGATGGCAGTGTCGAGAGAAGTGATCAGAATCATTGTCATAAACCTCCACGTTATATCTTTCACTCGGGCATCTACATTAAAGTTTCTGATGGGTGAGCTTAATTCACTGATTTGTTCATCTGATATGTAGTTTTTTTTAAGCTGTTTCTATTGGTCCGAGTTACACCTACATCTTCCTGTCCTTTTCCTACACTATATCCTTTACCCACAGAAGTTGCAGCATTTAAGCAAAATTATGTATTCTATGTATATTATTAAGAAAAAAAGTTTTTATATAATTAGCCTATCAGCTATCTGGTTCCCTTAGTTTGGGGCTAGATGACGTTGTGTAAAATGTCCACCAGTATTTATATTTATTTATTTTGATGGTATATTAACGCTTGGGCTTCCGGGGTCTACTCTTAATTTGTATTTTTTTCAGATGTTAAAATGATACCAACAGACAGAGGCGGCTACTTACTAATGGTGAATAACTACACGTTCTCCAGAAACCATCAAGGAACCAACATGTTCTATTGTTCTAGGCGAATCGCCACTAAATGTAAGGCTAAGGTGAAAGTTAAATCTGATGGAAGCTTATTCTATCCCGATTTAGAGCATAATCACCGGCCTCCGAACTACGTGTGTATTGGAACGAAATATTATAAAGTAGGAGAATAAATATGCAGTACGAAACACTTAATATAATTATGTCTATAAGGATATAGTAACTATTAGCTTTTAATTTTGTAACTATATTTTTTATATTGTCATAGCTTTAAGCAGGCTCGGATATGAATAAGGTACTTAATTGTTGCATTTTGCAAATGTTTTCTATGTATAATATATATGTATTTACAAAAAAAAGTATATCTATGTAGTTTATCAGTCATGTGGTTCCCATAATACAAGCTCTGCTTAGTTTGGGGCTAGATGATGCTGTGTGATAGTGTCCAGCATTATTTATTTATTTATTTATTATTTATTTATTTATTAAATAATAAAATATTTAATAGATAATAAAAATAAATAAGTAGTAAATGGAAATGTGTAAAATGTTTAATAGATAATCAAATTAAATAATTAATAAATGGACATGTGCCAAATGTCATGTTCTGACTACCCTCTTTAGATATCCTCAAAGATTCTAAGTCACTAGAGATCTGAGGAGATATCTACCGAACCTAGGTATTACAGTCGTAATCATGTTTGTTTGATTTTTGTTATAAATATATGATAAGTTGGTGATAGCAAAGTACATAAAGTTAGAGCTATGCTAAGCTCGTTATAAATATAATGTAATATTAGTTTTATATTGATAAGTAGTTACATCTCTAAAAGAAAAGGTAGGTCTTATTTGGGATTAATTTCGTGTTAAACCTTCCTACCTACTAGTCGATTTCAATGAGTGGAACATTAATTGTTAGTACTTGTTACGAAAATATTTTTTCAAATAAATGTTACTGAATATAATACCTGTGTTTATATGACAAACCCTTTAACAGGTATAATAATTGTATAAATAAATTAAATAAATAAATAAAAAGGCCAATTTTGGTATCGTCGAGTACAGTGACCGGTGTAATACCACTATCAAGGTATACAACAGGAAATTGAAATTGAAATTGAAAAATATTTATTCAGTACAATCACAAGGATCACTTTGAAACGTCTTACATGCTAGGTGAATCTATGTGCCAATTCCAACCTAACCCAAGTACGAGAAGAACAGGCAAGAAACTCGTCTCGGTCTCGTCAGGTATTCTACATGTAGCAAAATGTTCATTTATTGTTTACACCTAAAACAAGTTGTGTTCTTGCGTGATTAAGTAACAACAAATCAAATTAAATAAATATTTATTCTATAAAATCATAGGATCATTTTGAATCGTCTTACATACAAGGTGAGTCGTGGTGCCAATTCCAGTCCTATCCCCAGTCCGAGAACTGACAAGAAACTCGCTGGGCCCTAGCGCTTTTTTGTATGATCCTTGAAACCTAGCAGAGTTGGATTCGTCCCAAGCTTTTTTGACATCTAAGTACTCTGATATTTTATAATAAGCTTTTATAGATAGTTTCAGTTTAACTACAACATCCAAACAATTTAACATCTATAATATTAGAAGGTCTGTATGTGCTCTAACACAGTCTATGCTGCCGCTTGTGCCGAGAAAGCGGTTAACAAGGTGACAACTACTCGAATACTATTTAAATGTTGAAGATCGACATAAAAAGAAGTAAAATTGACGGTGCGATATATGTCCAAAACAGAAAGAGGTAAAAAATAAGCCTATGCAACTTTAAAGCCTTACATTTTCAGGACTTTACAATATCATCGAGACCCGAAGAGGTGCCCACCTGATAATGTATAACGGTTTCACATATTCCCAAAACTCTAAAACAGAGAATAATTATTACTGTACAAAACGAAGAATCATCAAATGTAAGGCGAAAGTAAAGGTTACTGCAGACGGGGAATTGATAGTAGTGAATCTGTTCCACAATCATGAACCACCTCACTATGTCACCATGGGTGGAAAACTTGTCAAAGTCTCCAGTCGCAACTTGCGTATACTTAACCCTGATATGCTGGTTAAACAATAACAAAATACAAATATTAAAGGTACGAGTTGGCAGCGGACGACATGAGGTAGCAGCGGACGACGTGTCGCAGCGACACTACTGATTTATATGTATTTCTATGAAATGCGTCGCTAGCTTTGTGTCGGTAACTACCGAGGGAATTTCATAGAAATACATGGAAACCAGTAGTGTCGCCTGTGACACGTCGTCCGCTGCTGCCTCATGTCGTCCGCTGCCAACTCGTACTTTAATTCATCAAAAAATATTGTAAAAGTGCGCGTAAAATGCCACTAAGGTGCGCTTCAATTCCTTCAATTCCCTTGTGATTTCTACATTGGTTCAAAAGATCTAGTGATACGATACAAAGAATAAATAAAAGGGCATTACAGTCGCTGTGTATGTAAAGTTGGGAGTGCCCTAGCTACTAAGAAAGCCTGTGATTGTAATAAGAGATTTGAATCAAGGCAATACGCGGCTCATTAAATTTGGCTCATCATCTGTGTACGTGTACGTTTGACATTCCTTCTCTCAAAGATATGGTATTTATGTGGATCAGTTGAGCAATCTCTATCGTTCGTAACGGTCCTCCAATAGCTCAACTGTTTCATATTATGTATTTTATATAGTGTACTGAGATCTGTATATTGCAATACATAATGATAATGTATTTGAGCCAACAAATTAATTTCATATACCTACGAGTATAATTTCATGATACCTGCTACGGTCGTAGCAGCGTAGCAAATGACTGCTACGATCGTAGCATGTGAATGTTTGAAGATTATAAGGGTTGTATACAAAATATGTTTTATTCTATCTATATCTATATAAGAGCTTAACCTGACTGACTGACTGACTGACTGACTGATTTATCATCGCCCAGCCGAAACCGCTGAAGCTAGAAAGCTGAAATTTGGAAGGTGGTTTCCTTTTATAACAAAACCACCCACTAAGGCGGGATTTTTGGAAATTCCACCTCTAAGGGGGTGAAAAAGGGTGAAAACGTTTGTATGAAACTTTTTAACGCGTGGAGCGATTTTCATGAAACTTTGTTTGTGCACTGTAAATAAAAAATGAACGAACACGTGTTTCAGGATTTTTTAATATAACCTTCAAAATGGGGTCAAATGTGGGGTCAATTTTTGTATGGGAACTTTTTAACGGGTGGTGCGATTGATCTGAAACTTTGTTTGTGTACTGTAAATGCAAAATGAGTGGACACGTGTTTCAGGATTTTTCAATATAACCTTCAAAAAGGGGTCAAATGTGGGGTCAATGTTTGTATGAGAACTTTTTAACGGGTGGTGCGATTTGTTTGAAATTCGGTTTATATACATACTTTAAGTGAACAAAGTCGCGAGCGGGACAGCTAGTATAATTATAAAACAGATAACCAAATATGTGATGTGTGCTAAGTTTATTATCTAAATATGTATGTAACTGATATTATATCAGGTATTTCATCATCTCACGAAGTCTTGTGAACATTGATATAAGATTTAAAATCGATCAATTCGTGTAATAGAATGTGGCACTCACATGCCTCAGTTCAGGGGCCTTACCACAAGCTCTTCGGGCTTCTTATTTCGGAAAATTGATCACATGGTTTTCTTGACGACCTCTGTGGCGCAGCGGGCGAGAGTCCGCCTGCGACGCAAGAGGTTGCGGGTTCGATTCCCGCCGCGGAACAAATTTGTGTACGATCTGCAGAAATTTGTTCCGTTGGTCTGGGTGTTTTCTATGTATAATAAAAAATATCTATCTATGTATGTAATGTAATGTATTAAATATATCAGTTATATAGTACCCATAACACAAGCTTTGAGTAGCTTACTTTGGGGCTAGATGATGCTGTGTAGATTGTCCAGCATTATTTATTTATTATTTATTTATCTTATGTTTTAAAATTATTTTTTTGATAAACGAGGTAATAGCCAACCTTCATACGGATATATCATCCGATTCTCTAAATTAGTTATTCCCATCTGTCCCCTTACTCTGTCCCACTGGGGCGACAGTTGGGAATAAAAAGTTCGATCTGTTCTTCTTTTTGAAACGGGGGAACAGATACAATTTTGATTAATTCCTTCCTAAAGACTTTAAATCTAGAGTTTTCATTTATAATTATAATACCCTTGCTTTGTTTTACAGAATACGACTTTATACCTACTCGTCGAGGGAAAAACCTCCTTATGTACAAGGGTTATACATACAACCAAATAAATTATTCTCTACACTATTATTGTTCGAAGCGTCTGTCTGGTTGTAACGCTCGCGTTAAGTTAAGTAAAAATGGTATTATAGAAAGGACAGAGGGGATGCATTTACACTCGGCCCCTAAATATATTAAAACAAGTAATGGTCAATATTTGAAAATTTGAAACTGCAAATGGCCGATTTTCAAAATGTCTGCAGTTCGCTTAAATGTAAATAGTGTTTCTTAAAATTTCCCTATTATTACATTGTTCTTTCACCAATGTGTAAAATGAACTTTCAGGAAGAACATTATGCTATACATTATGTATGTTTAGACATATGTGTGTTTATGGCATAATATGACTTGACTGGTCTCACAGCTCAGCTGGAGTAGCTCTGCTTTCTGCGATGTAGGTTGTGGGTTCGATCCCCACCCAGGACTAACATTTGTGTGATGGACGCTGATGTTTGTTCTATGTCTTGGTGTTATTATGTATTTTGTGTATGCATTTACAAAAAAAAGTATTTTATTAATCTATCACCTATATGTTTCCCATAGTACAAGCTTTGCTTAGTTTGGGGCTAGATGGCGTTGTGTTAACTGTCCACCAATATTTATTTATATTTATTTATTGTGTAATCTTAATTGGCGTAAGCGTTATGCGTGCTGATCTGACTTATTCATCATTGTCAGATATAATTTTGTCTCTTGTTAGTTTTTAGGCAAATTCAATTAAAGTTTTACTGAAATACAATAATGTTGTTTTAATTTTCATGTCTTTTTTTTATTTGTAATATTCTTTAATTCATAATATTATGAATATCGAAGGGTACATTTCAAATTAACTAATATTTTACGAGATAACCAAAATTGTTTGTTGCGAAATGACGAATATTGAGAACATGGTGAAACCGTTGAGGAGAATCGTCCAATGGCGCATAATACAATTTTCGAACAGAAAAATACATTGGTGCACTACTGGATTCGAACCCGCGACCTTAGGATCTACTTACTACCACTAGACAATATTCGGGGATATGTATTCTAAATTGGGCATGTAGAAAGGATGGATGAAAGGAGATTGACGAAACAGGTACATAAGGCGAGTGTGAAAATCTCGGCGTACGTACCTCGATCAAATTGGGGACAATTTAGAGAAAGGCCAGGTCAAGAGTACGCACGTATGAAGAATGTAATTAGATAGAATGAAGCAAGATGTATGGCAGGATCGTAGTAAGTGGAGATTCGTGGTCTCTGCCTTCCCCATCTGGAAACAGGCGTGATTTTACGTATCTATCTATTCTAAATATGCCTATTTTTTCCCAATAGATCAATACGAGTTGATCCCGACGAATCGCGGCAATCATCTACTAATGCTGAGGGGATACACATATTCAATTAAAAATAGTATCTACTATTGCTCGAAGATAGCAACAGGTTGCAAAGCCCGCGTGAAATTAGCCACTGACGGCAAGATATTGTATGAAATCGAACAACATTCTCATGATCCACCGAGATATGTGAAAACACCTGCCGGGGAGTATGTTAAGATGAATTATTAATTAGGTAAATATATAAATTAATTAAATGAAAACATTGAAGAAAGACATCGTGTTATGATCGCGATTTAGCTTAGTATTGACCACAAGCTTTTCAAACAATATCGAAGTAATATAACTTTGATATTTCGTGTCATGATCTATTAAATCTATTGAAGTTACTTCAAGCTTGAAATTTGTCTGAAATAAGAAATATGATGGTTTGTAGGAGCTTGTGGTAGGGCCACATGTCTTTTGTTTAGTTCTAGTTTCACTTATACCAAGATTCGAAGTCATCATCTTCCTGCCCTTTTCCCACGTTATGTGGGGTCGGCACAACATGTGATCTTCTTCCATTTCCCTCTATCATTCGTCATCTCAGTACTCACTCCTTTCTTATCCATGTCATCTTTCACACAGTCCATCCATCTTTTCTTTGGTCTACCTCTACCCTTGTATCCATCCACATTCATATCTAACACTCTCCTCGTCACATGACATTCATCTCTTCTCATAACATGCCCATACCACGCTTACCTATTACTCCTCATCTTTTCTGTTACCGGTGCTACTTTCAGACTTCCTCTAACATACTCATTCCTTATTTTATCCATCCTTGTCACTCCACACATCCATCTCAACATTCGCATCTCCGCCGCATGCACTCTTTTCTCATCCGTTCCCTTGGTGGCCCAACATTCAGACCCATACAATACGATACCAAGATTCGAAGTAACTTGTATGATATTAATTAAACATTGAATTAATTGTATGTTAACTATTCATTACTACCCGTAGAAAATTAACATTGTTTTTAGTTTATTTTATTTAATTGAAGAACAAGTGTAGGTATATTGTAGATTGAGTACATAATTATATGAGTAGTACTGTGGTAGTACTTAGATCAAGAACAATCAATGAGTAGAATTAAAAATATTAGGTACGTTGTTTTGTTTACATCCATAGTAGTTTGTTAGCAGTGAATGCATATAAACATGGAATTAGCAGTATTCCTTGAGCTAAAAATGACCCCACAGAAATAGAGCCTTGGTGGGCGGGGCTTGTCAGCTTTGGCAAAGAATTATATCACACGTTACACGGCAAATTAAACCCAAACGTCGAGGGAATAAAGTCAACATTAATACATTTTTGGCAAATCCACGAAAGAGTTTCGATGTTTGAAATTTCGTATCATGTTTCGCGGATATTTTCCTTCAAGAAATGCTTCTATGTTTATATGCGTTCACTGTTTGTTAGTATTTAATTTTTTAATAGGTATTACAATATATTTTCGATATCTTAGTACTTTATAATACATTATTATTAGTATTAAACGGGCATTTATCGCGTTTTATTTACCTATTTTTCCCGTACCCGTGACCACGACAGTGTGTAAACCTGTCGAAACGTCGGGAAAAATAGTTAAATTAAACGCGATAAATATCCGTGTAATAATAATAATGTGTTCAGATCGCGTAAGTTTAAAAATATATATTTTAAATACATTTTTTTTAATCTAGCTCGGAAAGCAGTTTCAAGTTTCAATATTCACTGGCCAGAATATATACCTATTTTGATTCCGCTCAGTTGCCAATTGTGCTTTAGACGCAAAGTACGAAAAATGACAAGTTATCGATGCAAAGGGTGTTTCGATGCGCCACCCTTGTGTCCTGAATGCTTTAAATCCTGGCATGGTGAGTACTCGAAAATATTTTCAATGTACAGAATTTGACCGGTACGTCTACCATGAGTTGTCACATATAGATCGGCTGATGTTACTACAGTAGTAATAGGACGTTACTATGTCATCTGTTAAAATTGTTACTCATCATCATCATCATCTTCCTGCCCTTTTCCCACGTTATGTGGGGTCGGCACAACATGTGATCTTCTTCCATTTCCCTCTATCACTCGTCATCTCAGTACTCACTCATTTCTTACCCATGTCATCTTTCACACAGTCCATCCATCTTTTCTTTGGTCTACCTCTACTTCTGTATCCATCCACATTCATACCTAACACTCTCCTCGTCACATGACATTCATCTCTTCTCATAACATGCCCATACCACGCTAACCTATTACTCCTCATCTTTTCTGTCACCAGTGCCACTTTCAGACTGCCTCTAATATACTCATTCCTTATTTTATCCATCCTCGTCACTCCACACATCCATCTAAGCATTCGCATCTCCGCCGCATGCACCATACTCACTCATGGTACCAAATTCTAAGCAAATGAATGAAGTGCAAACTACAGTCGCTGTAGTATGTGTGACGTAGGATAGCTAACTACGTGACGTTTTAGTATCCAACTATCCGCTAGAGGCGGTGTACAAGTTTTCATATTTTTTTTAACTAAAGTCGCTAGCGAGTGTAGATTGTGAAAACTCTGGTAGACATACTGTTACAGTTTTATTATAAGTATAGATTTATTCTAATTACAGACGATAGAAGCAAAAATTCAATACTGCATACCCATTGGCCAGAAAAAACGCCACATTCGATACCTTTGAATTGCCGTCAATGCTACAAGCAGAAATCGAGGAAGGAGAGCGGTTACAGATGCAGTGGCTGTCCTGGAGGACCGCCACTGTGTCCAGAATGCTTTATCACTTGGCATAAGTGATTATTTTATTTTGTACCTACTAGCTGACCCGCTCGCAGCTTCGTTTCCGCGTACCAAACCGCATCCAAAACAAGTATCAAATCAATCACATTACTTACACGTAAACAAATCCCATACTATCTTTGACACCCCATTTTACCCCTTTTAAAGGGTTATTCTGAAATATCCAGAAATACGTATCCATTTATTTGACCAGACCAATTGCATCACTCGTTAAAAAGTTCCTATGCAAATATTGACCCCCCATTTACCCCTTTTTGAAGGTTATATTGAAAAATCCTGAAACACAATGTCCATTCATTTTGCATTTACAGTACACAAACAAAGTTTTATGAAAATCGCTCCACGCAATAAAAAGTTTCATACTAACGTTTTCACCCCTATTCAACCCCTCAAGGGTGGAATTTCTAAAAATTTCGGGGGTGGTTTTGTTGTAAAAGGAAGCCACCTTCCAAATTTCAGCTTTCTAGCTTTAGCTATTTCGGCTCGGCGATGATGTGACAGTCAGTCAGTCAGTCAGTCAGCCAAGTTAAGCTCTTATATAGGTATAGATTTTATTTTTTAAGTTTATTTTCTCCGTTTCATTTATAACTTTATTTTGTTGATTATTGCTGCAATGCCAATGCTACAGAAAAATATCGAGACGAGGGGGCGCTTATAGATAGTAGCTATCCTGGGGCCTTATAACAAGCTCTTCGAGCAATATCAAAGTAATACAACTTTGATATTTCGTACGATGATCCATAAAAATTGTATTGCAGTAGTGTTACTTCAAGCTTGAAATGTGTGTGACGTTTCGCAATCATGATGGTTTGTAAGAGCTTGTGGTAAGGCTGGTTGACCAACAGGTGTCCAGAACTTTATTACTTTTTTAAGTGTTTTTTTTTAACTTTTTTAAGCAGCTCGTCTGGAGCATTACTTTTTATTAGAGTTTATTTTTTATAGCAGAATGTTCTGAAGCAAGTCTGTGTTATTTTCGTTTCTTTCATAACTTGTAATTTTTGATTTAAAAAAATACATATTCATAGAGTAAATATTTTTTTTAATATAATATGAAACCTACCTCTAGTATTGTTGTTTTAATGATTAAATTAGTTCCTGCTAAAGTTTCCTACTTTAAAAAAATAGAAATAGTGTGTGTAACACATTACTTTAACACAGTGCGTAACTACTTTAGTGAAGACTTTAGATATTAACGCAGTAGGAAAAAAACAAGTTAAAAAGATAATCAACATTAAACTGATAAAAATAAACATTAACTGATCAGGCATCAAAATTCATCCTTTTTACGTACAATATTACGTCATTTCATTTTACGCAAGATAATCCTTTGTCAGGACATGGTGGAAAACAAAACAGCTTTAACAGGAAATTAAAAGGTTAACAAGCTGTTAGTTTAATTAAAAGATCATGGTGAAACTAGCCCTTAAGATTAGTGAGACCTTCGCATTTATGATATTAGTAGAATAAAACAATTAATAACAAATAATAAACAATTAATTAATAACTACTGTGCAAAATGTAGGCATGTACCAAATGTCATGTTTGGACGTGCCTCTGACTACCCTCCTTAGATTTAGATATCCTCAAAGATCTAAGTAACTAAAGATCTGAGGAAGATATCTACCGAGCCCGGGGATTACAGTCGTGATCATATATAATATTTATTTTTATTTTTTACTTAAAAAAACATTTTTCTTTAAGAATATCGTCTTATACCGACAAGAAAGGGCAAGTATCTGATTCTATGGCGTGGATACTCATATTCGGAGACGAATGGCATATATTATTGCTCCAGTCGCCGGTCCCATTGCAATGCTCGGTTAAAGTTCATAGACAATATAATATGGCCACAGGAAGAACGACACTCGCACGATCCGCCGGGCCACGTTATGACTCCTATAGGGAAATATTTTTTATAATAATAATAACCTTTAGCAGACAGCGTCATTAAATGCTTACCCCCTTACGAAGCGTGCAGGTTCGAAATTTATGTATAATTTTTGCTCATATGAATGCCATGGCGGCTGGTTGAATTTAAATTAGGGGGTTACCAGTTAGTGACGCTGACTGCACACGTAAAATTTTGCTGTTTTTAAAAATTGTCGTGAAATGGTAATGTCTAAACGTCAAGTAATCTCAATTATGTTAAGTTTAAAGTGAAAAATATTGTTACCTATGTCTATATTAATATCTACTTAGTAAATTATTGTATTTTGAGAGGTAACGACAATAGTTGAAACATCAGGCAAGGTTATAATAATGTTCTAAATATGAATAAACATGACACCTTCTTTGTTTATGGAATCTGTCTCTTTTGAGATCAATTTTGCCATTGTCAAGTGTTTGAATTAGTAGAATTGTCGGTAGATAAAATGTCTTTGGCATTGTCACAGAGTCAGTCAAATGCAAAATAATATTATTTTGTTACTTTGACACTATACATATTATGTCAAATTATAAAATAACAGTTGATCAGATCACTAGATACCGGATTTTCTGCGGTGCATTTGCCTGACAACTACGTCGCTCTGGTTTTTATATGTTTTCTCGTGTTATTTTGAATTTTATTGCGTAATTTTGGTGGTTATTTTGCCAATAAAGCCCGGGTTCTTGACGCGAGTGTAAAGTATGTGAATTAGAGTGAATAGTTCTCTTCAAATTCCATCGGAGGAAATCCCGAGAATTTTCAACAAAACAGCCATCTTTTGTTTAAAATTGACTTGGCAACTTGACTATGACTCTGTGACGTTGACAATACTTATAAATAAATACACTTGACACTGGCAAAATTGTTCTCTAAGAGACAGATGCCATAATTGAAGGAGAAGAAGAAGACTAGATACCTCCTTAACCTATAAGGAGGTAGGTATGTTATGACTAAGCAACTGAAACAACTTTAATTTAAGTAAGTACTTAACTAAGTAATTAAAATAATTAATAAGTACTATACTCATCACATATTTATTCAATGTTAACCTTCTTTTAAAGACTTACGAATAAAATAAAGGATTAATCCATTGCATGGTCTGAAAGCAACTTTACCTTGAAATCATAATGTCTATGACCATAAGTTCTCTCAAACCATCAGTTTCAGAAAAGTCAAGCTTGAAGAAACTTGACTTCAATACAATTTTGACTCAAATCTCATACTTACATCAGTTACCAATAAATATTTATGAACTACAACGAATGCATTTCGACAACGGAACAAGAACAACGGGACTGCACATGAACGGAAAACATGCTAAACCTTAAAATCAATCTATATTTCTAGGGAAAAGGATGAGCTCCAATCTCATACTTACATCAGTTACCAATAAATATTTATGCACTACAACGAATGCATTTCGACAACGGAACAAGAACAACGGGACTGCACATGAACGGAAAACATGCTAAACCTTAAAATCAATCTATATTTCTAGGGAAAAGGATGAGCTCAAATCTCATACTTATATCAGTTACCAATAATTATTTATGCACTACAATTAATGCATTTCAACAACGGAACTGCACATCAACGGAAAACATGCTAAACCTTAAAATCAATCTATATTTCTAGGGAAAAGGAAAATAATAACGAGAAAATCTTCGCTTGTTTGGCAATTCTTCAAAGAAGAAACGGACCAGCCCCATAAAGCACGATGCAGTCGTTGCGATACCTTAATATCCCGCGGAGGCACCGGAAGGGCCGCCAACACTTCCAGCATGCTGAATCACCTTAGGTTTAAACACTCGGATTTATTATTAGGCGCGCGTTTAGCTGGCCTGGTCTCTCTTAACAGACCAGCGAAGTAAGGCAACTTTTTGCCAGTACAGTGGGTCATACTTTTCACAATCTACACTCGCTAGCAACTGCAGTTAAAAAATTGTATGAAAACTTCTACAGCGCCTTTTGCGGATAGTTGGGTAAAACGTCACGTAGTTAACTATCCTACGTCACAGCGTACTACAGCGACTAGTTTGCGCTTCATTGTACCATGAGTAACAATTTTGACAGATGTCATAGTAACGTACTATTACTACTGTAGTAACGTCAGCCGATCTAAATGTGTCAACTCATGGTAGTACAGTACGTACAGTTAGTTAAACCATGGATCTTCTGGATTCTTCATGGGTCTTTATACTCTTGACGAAACTTTGATGAGTCTATAGCTAAATGATTGATTCAGGCGTGACGGAAATCCATTACAAATACTGAAAAGGACGGAAATGTTGAATACTTTCCCGCTAAACTATTATTTAAGGCTGCCGTCTGCGAGCGTGGGAACTTCTGACACAACACCTACATTGATAATTTCTACTCACACAAATGCATCGCTCAGTATTGAATACACACCCTGGAAACGAATAAATCTACTTTCGATGTTTCGAACAAGTTACGCGTCCATTACGCGTTCGTCTTTGTGGGATGTTTATAAATGTCATAGAAAATACGCAATGTATTAGTAGCATCGTGAAGCGCGCGAGCCGCGGCGAGTTACCGGCGCGCGGGCAGTTCGTCACGGCGGCGGCAAAGGGTTGGGTCAGAGTGTATGCTTTTTGATTTCATTTTAAACTATGTATTTCTTTTTATGGAAAAATTCAAGATAATTGTCAAGCCAATGTTCTGTGTGTTATGAGAAATGTGGAATTTATAGATGAAAAAACTATTATTAAAATCAAATAATATTTAGTACAAACATGGAATAAAATATGTACAGATTAAAACTAATTAAACTTTTTTACTCCGAAAGATTGAAAATAAATAATATTGATTTAGTTATTTAAAACATAAAATTTCGTAAAACCATTTTCAATCGCAATATAAGCGTGACTTATTAAATATTTATATATATACTTTTATAATATTTTCAATATTTTCAGCTAATAATGAATTACCCTATAATATTAGTACTAGTGTACTTCGCCCTGAACTGAGATCTTGCGCGCGATTTCCACAATCCTCATTGTGTATTCACGCCCTGAAGTTTTTGGATACACTTTATGTACTAGGCATAGGTGCATATTTGCCATACTGCATGGGTGCCATGCTTACGAGTACGTAACCTAATCACAAACAAATATTTTATTATCCTACTTAAGTAGGTACTTATGCCCGTGCTAAGAAAATCTTGTTTTTTTTTTCATAATATTTAAAAACTATCCATCCTGGAATAAAAATTAAAACCATTTTGTAATGTACAAGTATACAGTAAGTTAAGTTTTAGCTTCCTGAGGGGAAAACTACCTTCCCACTAATAATTATCTAACAAAGAAAAGAAAAGGTTGAGTATAAAGATATCCTACTAATATTATAAACGCGAAAGTTTGTAAGAATGTATGGATGGACGGATGGATGGATGGATGTTTGTATGTATGTATGTTTGTTACTCTTTCACGCTAAAACGGCTGAACAGATCTGAATGAAATTTGGCACAGATATAGATTATGGCCTGGAATAACACATAGGCTACATTTTATCTCGAAAAAATGTACGGTTCCCGTGGGATAGCGATGTTTTTGTTTTTCGCGGTAGAAGCTGTGAGCTATTATGGCGTGCGCTGCAAAAACCATTGCAGTTACACGTATATAATGTTGAATGGAAATGTTTATCTTAAATAGTTCTACAAAAAAGTCCGCGACAGCATATATCTATCTTTTATGTATAAGCCATTATCGTCAAAATAGTGAACCATAAATACAATAAAATCTTATAATTTATTTCTAATGCACATTTTGGCAGTAACAAATTGATCCTAATCAAAATAAATACTTTTTATCGCATCTGGTATTTCAAGTAGATAAACTTTGTCTTTTACACTACATCATTTGGACAAATACGTATTAAAATATTTATGACGATAAACAACCGAGTGCGCGATATTATTAAGCGGTCCGGCGGCGCGGGTGAGTGAGTCGCCTGCGGGCGGGATGGGGGAAGATGTCGGCTGTCGCTCATCGCTGAGTACGCGACCCGAATGCGGGCAGACGTGGGGCAAACGTCGACGGTTGTTAGATATGTAGGTAGGTACACTCAGCTAGAGCTACCTACGTTAGCTAGGTAGTATGTACGTACTGTACTGGTCATATACTTAGGCTTAGTAGGTAGGTAAATTTAAAAAAAAATCTGCCTTTCGTTTCCTAAGATTGTGGTAAAATGGTAATCTCCTGAAAGTGAAACTTTAATAGCTAGACAGTGACTTTACAAGTACCTACCTACCAACCTACCTATAGAATAACGTACCTATTGTGTAGTTTAGTGTGTCAGATAGGTTGGTAGGTACCTATTTATAGTCAGGTAGGTACTTACTTTATTTTACAAGTTCTATAGTATTCTATTGAGCAAGTGTACCTACCTACCTAGGTACACATACTCAGTAAGTATCTACCATTTGAGCTACTTACTTATTGGTGGATACGTGCTAATAATTTGAACTGTTCAATGTCCGTCTTAGTTAGGTTGCTATGTAAATCCTACTAATATTATTAAAAGCGAAAGTTTGTATGAATGTATGTGTGGATGTATGTTTGTTACTCTTTCACGCTGAAACGGCTGAACGGATCTGTATGAAATTGGCAAAGATATGGATTATAGTCTGGAATAGCACATAGGCTATTTTTTATCCCGGAAAAATATAAGGTTCCCGCGGGATAGATTTATTTTTGTTTTTCAAGGTATCACGCGGGCGAAGCCGCGGGCGGAAGCTAGTTATGTATATATTGCAAATTACTCCCTACCTTTACCATGTACCTATTTACAATAAATTAAAAAAAATGTAACTTGCGGCTAATATAAATTAAAGAATCACTACATAGTATAAAACAAAGTCGCTTTCCCTGTCCCTATATCCCTATGTATGCCTACAAATCAGTAGTCACAAATTAGTATCCGACACTCGCGACCCACCCGTTGCCTAGTCCAAACAAACAAAAGAGCTCGGCGTGGAACTACAAACGGACGTGCGATCACCTTGGAGACTGAGACGGTACTGAATATTTTTGACGCGCCTATTCTATTATAAAGCGTATTTTGGCAGGCGCTTGCTCCATACTAAAATGTATGGCGGCGGGGAACAATTTCTGCTCACAAAATTAACAATGTTTAGGCTCAGATTAATACTTTTTGGTTTGAATTAGTAGAAAAAACTCCTGGTGACTGTGTTGTTTAAAATTTTGTCTCACGATTTGTCCAAAAATATTACAAAAATAACAACGATAATTTCGTAAAAACTCATAATAGAAAAGGTCGATTTCGATGTTTTTAATCAATGTTGACGATTTTTTTTCTCAAAAATTAAGAATTATTTTAGAATAATCACGCGGTGTTAGTGTAGACTCATCTATTGAGAATTCGTATTATTAGTTTGTGTCCTTCTATGAAGTGATTTCTTATGGAAATTTCTAAAACCGTAAGTGCTTGTTCGCGCGTTTCTTAGGGACTCCGCTCTTAATGAGCTTAACACAACACAAACTCAAATAGAAATTCGACACATGTGAGCGCCGTGGAGCAACACCAGTGCGGAGCGAGTCAATGGTCCTGAGAATGCTTCGTGGAGAAGCGAAACACGTGTCGAATTTGTGAGTTTGTGTTGTGTTAAGCGCATTAGATAATATTTTAACGGGAAAGTACTAGATATTTCAGTCCTTTTCAGATTTGAGTCTATAGCTTTCCATAGCGACGTCTCTCTTCATTCCACAGCGGTCTTACGTTTTTATAAAAAGACTGTTTCTTCATTATTCGTTCGAGCAATCTCCCACGTCGGATCTATCCACTTTGTGTTCATTAGTTATGATTTACTGTATAGGTTTCTGTTATAGACCATAATTTGTCTATACAATTATATAAAGTGGTAGAGGTTTTTATGTTTGAACCGTTTATCCGATCTGCTTAAAAATGGTAGGTCGATAGTATTAATACAAATCTGATATTCATAATTAAGTATACTTACTGTTTAGTACAATAAATTGTTTTGTATACCTATCAAGTTAAATATACTAAGTAAAAAAATATTCAAAAATAAGAAACAAACGCGGCTATATGTTAAATTGAATGTAATCTTTTTTTTAGAGTACCAACTCATACCAACTGGAAGAGGCAAGAACCTTATTATGTGGAGAGGATATACTTATTCAAAAATGCACAATACTTACTATTGTTCTTCTAAAGGATCGCGTGCGCATAGTTGCACTGCACGTATTAAGTTAACTGGAGATGGAAAAATCATACCAATAGATGAAAAACATTCGCATAATCCACCTAATTATATTCTGACATCTGAAGGAAAATACGTAAAGTTATGATACACCTTCAAGCTATTATTACGCTGTAGGGTGGATTGGAGAGAGATGCAACATGTGTTTTTCTTCTTTCATTTTCCTCTATCAGCAGTCCGATTTGTAAACCTTAATCCTACTTCATGTACTATAAAGGAAATAAACTTTATGAAATATCGATAAAGATACTTTATATTGGTGTTCGCTTAAGCTAGTAATGTATAATGTAGACAATGAATGTATGAAAATAAATATAAAGTCACAAGAGTTGTAAGGCACTTTGCAAAATTGTTATGAGACATGTTTTTTCAGAACTTTGGATGCGGAGAAACTCAGATTCTAGTACAAACGATGATGGTGACTTTTATTTTACGAAATCCAACAGAGACAAGCTTGTGCTAGTGCATCGCGGCAGAGGTTTTTATCAAAAGACGGTCAATAAAAACAATTCAATATTGTGGCGCTGTAGTAGGGCGCCATTTTGTTACGCCACAATTAAAACGATCGGTAACTCAATTATATTTAAAAACGATCACAGACTTGAATGCAAGCCTTTTATCGGGAAGCTAAGTAAAAAGCAAAAGTTATAAAATAATAAGTGAAATCTTGGCTTCGTAAAATTAGTTCACCTGAGCTATTTCGCCTGTATTAAATACACTTTCAGTAAACTTTAAGCACCTGGGTGCATTAAAATTACTTTTAAAAAAAAATTCACCTTATTCACCTGGGTGCATTAAATTTACTTTTAAGTATACTTTATTCACTCTGATGAAGAACCTTTGTATCAGTGAACCTTGTCATAAACTTGGTATAATCAATTTTAAAATCATCAAACAAATAAAGAAAACCAGTGATGCCTAGAGTGGCCATATATAAACAATGTTATGTAATGTATTTAAAAAAAATATACTTAAAAGTAAATCGGGTAAGTATTTAAAAATATAAACATTAAATAAAATAATTAATACGATATTATATTATTATTTATTAATATTGTTAAGGCTGGATTTGACCAACTCCTGGTATGTCTTCTCGAAAAAAATTAAAGTCAAATAGAAGTATAACATCAGTCAAAACTTCTATATTAACTACGATTTATTCTAAGGATATAAATTCGTTTGGTCTAATACAAATTTAGTCGTTTTTTATTGTTTATGTTTTAAGACGAATTAACCCCAATGTCTACTACAGTTTAATATATTAGTTTATTTTAATTATTGTGTTTTATTTAATTAAATGTATGAAGTACTTTTTAAATGTTTTTGGAATAACTACCTAATCTACTACATATCAATTGTTATTTAATTTTACCATTTTATTTAGGATTTATATTTAACTAGCTTCCCGCCCACGGCTTCGCCCTCGTGGTACTTTATCTTTTTTTTTCAATTTTATTTTTTCGTCAATTTTCCAATGGTTTTAATAATTATTCTGCTATTCAGGATGGAGACAAATACAAAAAACCATAAAGCATGAAAATCGGTCCATCTGTTCTAGAGTTGTAAGTGTTCGAACAAACCCGACATTGTTTTATATATTAAGATTTTATACTATTAGTAAACTTACTGTATCAAATAATTTAATTAGAAGTTAATTAATTAGTTATTAATTAACTTCTAATATTTTCTATAAATTTTTTCTTAATTGTTAAGCAGTTTTTAATGTTATCAGGTAAGTTATTATAAATCTGTGCACCTTCATACAAGATGTTCTGTTTTCCATAGTTGGTCCGGGGACTTAGTTTTCTTATGTACTTTTAAACTTACGCGATCTGAACACATTATTATTAGTATTATTAGTATTGTTAGTATTTAAGACTCTACCCGTGACCACGACAGCGTGCAAACCTGTCGAAACGTCGGGAAAATAAAAGGTAATTTGAACGCGATAAATACCCGTCTAATACTAATAATAATTAGTTTTCTTAGTTGTATTAGTTAACTATAAAAGGGTCTATATAGATCCTCTAGTGACCCTATAGTGACCTCAGTCGTTGTAATGCGGTCGAAACGCCGGAAAAATAGACATGTGTGTTAATAGTTTAAGTTTTAGAAATACTATATTTTTTTTTTTATTAAAATTAAAAATATACATATATTAATCATTCATATGAATTCTGAGTTACTACGAGTTGATAGCTATTGTGTTTACATAATATTATAGACACCTAGTTATTGATAGATAGTTAAGTGGGGAATTTAATAAACTATATGAATAAATTTTAATGTTTATTGTTTTTTTTGTTTTGAAGTTAACCCTACAATGCATTCAGTTCCATAACGGGAACAACCAATATAATCGCTCGTATCTATCACAGGAAGTTAATAGTGACATCTATTTTTGTAGTATGGAGTTATTTGAACATCAATTTAGTCGATTGGTGCAAAAACTTGCCACTTGGCGACAGCATTGTGCTGCAAAACGATGAAATCGAACGAAAATTGAATATTCACCGTGCGCCGTGCGTTTACGAAATTTAGAAAAATCATAAAAAAAAATTTTTTCGTGATTTTGCAGTAATAAAATTGCTTTTTGGTGGGCAAATCTGTGTGCTAAAGGTAATTATGTTTTATTGATATTTAATAGTAATTATTTATCTTTCTATCATTGTTTTTCTAAGTGTTCCCGATGTGTCACACTACGCAGTTTCGTTCTGGTAAGTAGTCCATATGGTACTAATTAAACCGTGTTTTTTTTTAGATAATGTCAAAGAAAAGATTATCCGACACTCAAATTCAAGAGTTTTTGGCCATACCATCGGGAAGTGAAGATGACCAGGACACCTCGGACGCCGAAGGTGATGATGGCCATGATGACCAAAATTTGATATTTAGCGATTAGGGTCATGGTGTGTCACCTACCTGGTATGAACTTCATGCACCATTATTAGTCTCTAATGATGATCTTGAACATGGCGGTAAATATTAGCGTGAAAAATGCTGAAAATATGCAGCGACAATCATCAAACCACCAGCTCAGATTATCTACATCCGCAAGGTGACGACCAAAAAGAAGCACCTCTAGCACCTCTACAACCTTATTACAACGAGAAGGGCTATAAATAATATATTTTATTTAAATAGGGGAATACATTTTTTGGAAAATAATTAGTAAGACATTTCATTTACAAATCTCATCCTAGATGATCTAAACTATCGAATCCCTTAGGTTTATGTTACACAATAGTGTGATACT